>VXBL01010535.1:515984-543290 GCA_013400195.1 Aramus guarauna
CATCAAATAAGTGATCATCTTTCACACATTGGGTAAGATACATTAACATCCAGTTTCTAAATGATAACTACTAGTCTTCCAAAGAGCAACTGGTGTGGTTTTCTTTTAAATGGTCCCCTTGATATGGGATCATTTTTTCAGTGCTCTCCCAGTCTTCAAATCAGAAATGCAATATTGTTTGTCCTCTGAATATTTCATATCAAGTTCTCAAACACATACAAAAATCAATGAGATGATATCCTAGCATAAGTTTCTATCACAGCAAATGCTTTTTCCTGTTTTCTAATCAGTTTTCATAGGTTTGCACATTTTGAAGCTAGAACGGACCTTTCTGATCAGGTATCTTAATCTTCTGTTTAACCTACAGCAGGATAGGTTATGTCAAGAAACCCCACATAGTCATTTGTTTATTAATCCACTCTGGATTTAAAGACAATACGTTATGGCACTAAGTAATCTTTTTTGAAGCTGGATTACACGCATTGTTCAAACATTCATTTGCTTTTTACTGTTAAATTATCATAGACTTGCTTGTGATTTCCACTTCCTGCTCAGTGAAAGTGCCAGTTTTTCAAAGACTTCAGGACAGTTATACTCATTTCTATGAGGTAAGGATCCTCATATCCCAGGGTACATTTCTGCATTGTTACTGCTTAAGACATGATGAGATATAAAACTGCCAGATTTTCAAAAACTTATCTAATAAATTCTTTCAAATTGCTGATAAGCATATGCGCACTGAGGCATTCAGTTCTGTAACAAGAAGAGATCATGGGCTCATTTCGTCAGGGACGGGTGTTCCTGTGCCCTGAGACACAAAGGCAGACACAAGCTTATCTCCGTAATTGTTTGTAAAAAGCAGGTTCTATTCCTGACAGCGGTTCTTGGTGGCTAATGTAGTGGCATATTATAGACACAAACAGTATTATATTTTAGTGCTGTAAAATCCTATTACACAAGGATATCTTAGTTGCAGATCCATACTTAGACATCACTGTACAAACATAAAGGAATTATCAAATGCAGCAAATTAATTCACTTCATATTTAAGCAAAATAACAGTTACCCAGGTCTTGTATACATGAAGCAGGTAACTTTATCTGCATTTTTATTCATCGTTTCACAAGGGTTTATGTGCCCACACCAGTACTATTAAAGCACAAAGTGATCATCAGCAAGACTGATGCTACTCCTCGGTATTCTATCCAGAGGTAAACGCCTGCTGCAACCTGTTTAGTGAAAGCAATATTCCACACCACATCTTTTCAGAGCACCCTGAAAACCCTCTCCCTCAGCTGGATAACTCTCTCTGATTTGCTGTTGACATATGGAGGCCAACCACAATGTCTAAGGCTGGAAAGAGTCCATGACTTGCAGCTTCCCTTGAAATGAAGGGCTGATGCTTCCCAGGTGATCCCTGCCAGGCTGCTGGCGAGGTGTTGAACCCCAGCTGCACCACTCAAGTATCAGAATTGCAAAACAGTTTATACTGTTGTGAATCCATATTGTGAAAAAATGAAAAAAAAAAAAACAAACAGCTGATCCAAAGTCATCTCAGGCTTTGATAATGGGACATTTTAAAAGGTTGGTTTTTTTTAATAAAAGGTCAAATTCTGCCATCAAACATGTACACATGAATAATTTTAATAAGGAAAATGAAGCCATAGGCTCCATTAGACATCACTGGTAAACTCTATGTCGAGAACAACAGGAACATTTTAAAAGCAAGTATTTCAATGTTAAGAGAAAAAAAACTGTATCTGAATTACCATTTACTTATTACTAATGTGCATATGAATCAACAAGATGCACATATAACAGGTGACTCTTGTGTTTACACCTTTCAGCTGTTTTCCATATCTGAAAATAACATTACTGAAGTTGCATGCATGAATGATATCAGAGCCAGGAGCAGTACAGGAGGAATGCATATCGGGAATGAAAGGAAGGATAAAATTTAGAGATAACGGGGAACAGGTCAGATTCAGCAGCTCAGCACTAGTATCTGCACTGGGGAGAGAAGAGAGTGAAGAAAAAGACTGGGAGAGTGGGAAAAAAAGAACCACAGATTTTCTGAGGAACAGGCCTTTCCAAACAGACCTTTCCAAACAGATTTCATAGCGTGTGTACCCACACATACATTCCTTACTGTTACCTAATAATAATGTTTTTTAAAAAAAAAATGTTTGGCTACAAGCCACATGAGACAAAGTTTTAAGCTGCCTCTCTTCTGAGATCTCACCAAAGCTGACAGCCTGAGTTAACAAAAGGAAAGTTTCCAGTGCATTTGGAGAAGAGACAGCTTAGGAGCAGTTCAGGTTTGGTGACAGAGGACAGCTCAAAAAGAAAGATATGAGAGTCACTACCACAAAGATGTCAGTGAAAGAGTGAAGAGGAAAAAGAATACCAATGGCAGACACCTGAGGGATCCCAAAGGACGACAGCAGTGACAAGTGACTTTTGAAAAAAATCTGGAATTAATAGTACTTCAAAATGAAAAAAAAAAAAAAAAAAAAAGTTATTTACATGTTGTGAGAAGGTCCTTTAAATGAGTGCATTTAAAAAGCACAATAGGTGCAGATATCCTGCTCTTCACTCCCTGTGCACTGACACTCTTTCGAGTCTCTTCAGCTGGATGTACACATATTCTCTTGCATTAATTCCTGAGCGTTCAGTAAGAACTAGGCACTACTGTGAAGAGACCACACTGAGAAGTACTTATGGGCTAGAGAGAGAAATATGTAAGCTTGAGCAGCAACTAGAATGCCTAAACTAGATACTCATGGATTTAAACAAGACTTAAGCTTTTCAGTAAGAGTTGAGCATACCTACAGCACTGAAGTCCAGGTTATTCTACAGATTAAAAATACTTCTAATTGCAAAGAGAACATATATCAAACAGACCAGCAGTACTCCTTACCATTATTAGAGGACCAGCATTCTACTAACAGTAAAAATCAAGCTGTTTCCTTGCACAAAATGCTTATATACCTCAATTATTACATACGACAAAATAAATGAGAGCCACAGTGTGGCAAACAGTGGTAAAGCTAGTAATAAGACAACCAAATAAATCTGTAATGTTCCTTAGTTACAAAAGGAGTTTAATCTTAAAACCGCAACAGCGGTTAAAACCCTGGCTGACTGTAGCCAAACAGAGCTTTGATTCAATATAAAATAGACCAAATTTCATAGACAATGAACTCCAAGATCTTTCTAATAGATATGAGAGAAACAACTGCAGACAGACACCATCTAATGCTGAAGGCACTGTATATAATTGTAACCCCTAGACATGTGGAGAGCAGCCAAGAACAGTTCTGTCTCAGCTTTCTTTGGTTCCAGTGGCTTTGGTATACTGGATGCTTGTTATCCCTGGTAACAAGCAATAGGACCAGGGGGAATGGTCTAAAGTTGCGCCAGGGCAGGTTTAGGTTAGACATTAGGAAAAATTTCTTCACAGAAAGGGTTGTCAGGCTCTGGAATGGGCTGCCCAAGGGAGGTGGTTGAGTCCCCGTCCCTGGAGGTATTTAAAAGAAGGATAGATGAGGTGCTTAAGGACATGGTTTAGTGGTGGGATGGCAAGGTTAGGTTAGTGGTTGGACTTGATGATCTTAAAGGTCTTTTCCAACCTAGATGATTCTATGATTCTATGCCACGGAAAGTTTGACTGATTAAACTGAATAGATTTCTTAAATTTTGCTTAGATGGAGAAACTCTTGACCACTGCGATGCAAAAGGCAACACTTTACACATAATCTGGTCAATAAAAGAAAGGAAAATAAGTGGTCCTCAGATATAGCAAAGAAATTTCAGTATTTTCTAAAAGAGTCTCTGAAATGCATTGTCATTTCCCAGAAGACAAACATGTTCTACTCAGCGTACCAACCTACATCAAAATGAAGAGTTGCATTTGACTTTGTTACAACCTATATAGTATTTTGAGCTGAACTGGCAGAAGGAACTAATAATCTAATGGTAATTTTCAGTGATGAAAAGTTGAGTATAAACACCTGTGTATAACTTTTATGCTTGCACTTCTTTATTACACCATTTCAACAAAACACTTAAATTTGCACATGCTAGTAGCTTAAATATCTAGAAGCTTTTTTGAATTGGGCCCTAAGGCGGTCCCGATGAGCAGAGAAGGCCCTGTATCTAGAATCAAAAGACAATATACAGTAGACTACTTCCCAGACCAACATAATTCTTAAGTTCATTTTCAAAATAGCAAATTTCAAAGTGGCCTCAATGAAATCACTCACCTGCCTGTTTACACATGAACAAATTTTTTGCTGTTTAATATTTACAACTTACTCATATTGTCATGGAGCTATTTCAAATGGAAAATTTTCACGCCCATGTCATCAGAAAGAAATTATCTGTGAGACTACTAATTTTTTTTAATGTGGCATAGAAAGTAATCAGTTGGTATTATTTATGCCTTTAAAAATTGCTAATTTCTGCAAGACAAGAACAATCTTTCAAAATTCTGGCTACTGCAGAAGAGTAGACTCTATTCACTAAGTAAAAGTAAAAAAGAAGAAAATATCATAGTAATGAGGGATACAGAAACAGCTCTGTTCTATGACCAACCTTGACGCACCTGCACTATTCTGTTTATCACAGCTGTTCAAAGAACGTTTAACCTTAAAAAATACATCCTGAGTAAGGAACAGCTCATATTTGCATTGCCCAGAATTAAGGTAAGAATCAGAGGCTCATGACCATCATCCTGGCCTGCACATGTATGTTCAGATTTCAAAATACAGTATTTATCAGATCCACACTCAGTATCTACTCTCCTTCTAGAAAGCTGAAGTCATTCTATTTTTTAAAATGTTTCTGGATTTACATCTCAGAGCAGAAAGTGTTCCTCTGTTCTTGGTTTATCTGGGGCAGAGGGAGGAGGTATTTTCTTGCTAGAGGAAGAATCACATATAGGCTCAGATTTTTTTGGAAGTCCCAAAATCAGCAAAGCACTTTTGTGGACAGGCTATGGGCATTTCATTATTGCACAATACGGAGCTGTGCAGGCCTGGTAAGCAGATTAGGTTTCCTATGTGGTAGTGTGCCAAGGCTGTAAATCTACATGTAATTAAAACTATTCCAAATCTCAGGTGGTGATGAAGCTGGAGTAAGAAGTTCCTGTCTTGTATCTGCCCTGCCACCCAACACTTCCTGCTTTTGTTCTTCCCACCATTCAAGCTGTGCATGTCATCTATTCTGAGATGCCTTCAAATAAGGGCAGTTCTTTACCTAAGAGCTGCTTTACAGAACAACAAAGGTAACAGTAAATGGGAGCAATGAGTCAGAAACAAGAGGTCAAAGATTAGGTCTTCCTAAGTCAATTTTATCACCATAGCCAGAATCTCACAGAAGGAGCTTTAAGATTTCACATACTTCCAGACAATCCCTACCCAACTGCACAGCACCAGAAGTAGCAGCCTAGCACTACTACTCTTGCTGAAGGTCAGGTTCTGAGAGATTGCCTGTATTGGCATATAGAAGCTGTACACATCCCTTTCCTTACTCATACAGACACAAATACTACAAAAAATAAAAGTAGGGTCTGCTACTGATCCCCCCGTCTTCCTTTATGAGGTTAGCTGGATTTTCTTCTCTAATTGTGTCATATGTCATACATGTGGGGCATAATTGTGTAATGGATGTGTGACATTGATGCCTGTGTATGCAATAAATGCATATTTCAGTAATTGTGTTATGAGCATCTTGAACTCCATTTTCTTATGCTATCAGCAGTTCTCATGCATGTATGACCAGACAGTACAATATAAGCAGAATCAAAATACCCCCTTTATAAGCTGAAAAATGTTATGTTGGGAACAAAATTTCACCTAGATGTTTTAACACTGTAAGATAATACATCTAGTAATCCATAGTAGTAACAAACAGCAGGCATTATCTTGCTTACAGTACAGTAAGTACACTGTTTCAAGAGACATTTGGAATAGCTTTTGATGGTTCACAATTACCATGCTTTTTAGATCAAAATGTACTCCGCAATTTCTTCTCTTTTAGCATGTGTTCACAGATGACTCAATTTTCTGACAATTACTTACTTAATACTGTTACTTAATAGAAAAATCAGTGAGAAAACCAGAAAAATACTGATGAGAGACCAATAAGACAACTAAGGTGCATATTCTTTTAACTCTTCTTTGCTTTCTGCTGGCTCCAAATGTTTGATTACAATTACAAAACTGCCCATTTTGTATCATGGATGGGTAGGTGTAACTCCTATCTATTTTTAATACACTAAGAATTTAAGAGATTTATTAAAAAGGGTTACACACCTACAAAAATAATGTCTTGGCAAAAACTGCTTCTGGTTTTTGACATTTCAAAAAGTCGTCAGGGAAAACGTTAGTAGATTCCTCCTCCTGTATTTGAACCACCCATAAAGCACATGAAATTATTTCACATTGCTTAAAATATAAGAAAAATACATTATAAGCTTTAATTTTGGCCAAAAAATAGATCTAGGCTAAGAGCTTATGACCTAGATGAAGATTCAGTTACTTAAACGAACAGCTAGAAGGATGCTTAGGTTGAATGACACCAAACTTCAGCCTAGTAATCTATCAGATACCAGCCCTAGGAGCAGGAATAGTGAAGTAATGGCATGTCAAAGGGGATCAGTAAAAGAATCATCCCTTTCTTAAGTTTAATAGTCTGTCTCTGTTCTAGATGCAGATGTTGAAAAATAGCTGGCAATGACAGCACCTGGGATATATGCAAATAATTCCCTTTATACCCATCCAACTTGCTGGCTGAATCAAGATGCTACAGAGTAAGGCACCCCTCTGTCTCAATCAAAGATTAATCTGTCAGTTCCAGGAAAGACAAGAACTGGTAAACTCTGCATTACGCAAAGTAAAGATTAATAAACACCTCTCACCTATGTTTACCCTTAGGCCCACTAGTGGCACTTTCCTGGCTGTACAATCATCCAATTTCAGCCAGAAGGGTGGACCATACTCTCAGCCAGACTACTTGACAGTCTTGTCATTAAGGCATGCTCCCGGGAAAGGTGGCTTTGAATCCACTTAGGCTGTGATGGAAACAATGCAACTCACAACAAATTCCCCAAGCAAGCCTCTCACCTCCTAGACTGCTACATAAAATGCAGGCGGTTACTTCTCTGCCACAGCTTTGACAGAAAATGTCCATAGTTTTCCCCATTTTCATGTTTCACGCCCAGTGAAACAATATGCTCCAAGCATACCATTATACAACTCCTGCAAGGGAAGCTCAGGTTTGCAAATAGTGTTGGCATCTGGATACTGAACATGGGCAATATCAGTGGTGCACATCAGAACTCTGATGTAGATTTTGGTGCTTCTTTCTCTCATTGTACTTTGTGGATCACAAGATCATGGAAAAATTCAGGCTGGAAGGGATCTCAGGGATCTTCAATCCAACCTCCTGCTCAAAGCAGGGTGAGCTGTGATATCAGACCAGATTGCTCAGTGCTTATACAATCACATCTTTAGAAATCTCCACAGATGGACACTGCATAACATCTCTGGACAACCTGGTCCAATGCCTGGCTTCCCTCATGGTGAAAAACATCTGCCTTTATATTCTGTCTGAATCTTTCTGGTTTCAACTTGTGCATAGCCTCAGTCCTTTATGTGCTTAAATTTGTTCCTGAGCTCTCCCTGTAAAGTGGGTCCAATAAGCCTTCTCTACCTCTAGGGAGAGGAGAGGTTGTAAAGAATAAATTACTTTAATATTCATTCTCATTCTTGTTAGACCTATTAAGTGAGGTGCACACATATGAGAACGTTGTAGGCCATCTATGTAGAAAAGGTACTTTAACACAGCATATATTTCAGAGAGCTCTCCATCTGAAGCTATGTCTGCTGACCAGTTCTGCACATGCTACGTGATCTGCAGAGGGACTTGGGAGGGCAGAGAGGGAAATACTTGGAATGACATCAGTAGTTCATGCAAGATGAAACCTTCAGCTTTGGTTGTAAACTCAGAACAGAAGCAATGAAGTGGTGCGACATGATATTTGCTCCTTAAGATTCAAAGCACTGCTCTATGTTAATCTTGAGCTTAATCCAATGTATGCACAGAACAGGTAACAATTAGAAGATAAAAGAACTTTCTTTTTGATAGTATTGTTTCACAGTTTGTGAAAGGGTATCTCTCTCCCACAATAATATCAGTCAAAAATTCAATTTTCTTTGAGGTCTCTTAGTTGCCCAGAGAAGCTGTGGTTGCCCCCTCCCTGGAAGTGTTCAAGGCCAGGTTGGATGGGGCTTTGAGTAACCTGGTCTAGTGGAGGGTGTCCCTGCAGGGGGGTTGGAACTAGATGATCTTTGAGGTCACTTCCAACCCAAACCATTCCAAGATTCCACATCTCTGTTTAAGAACACTCAAAATTTCTACCTTCAGCAGAGCTTGTTAACAATGTGCTTAATGTTCTCCTGAATTAGGTCCATATTTTAGTTATGTATTGCATGAGATCGAGCTGGCAGTTGATTTTGAAATATTTCCTTAAAACATCCACAGATGTAGAATTATATAATTAAGCTATTTTAGATCATTTAATGAGGTTGCAAAAATATACTAATAGTAATTTGTTATTTGGAAGCTTGTACAGTTGGACTTATGGTTACTAAGGGAGCCTGCCTTAGTAGAGCAAAGGGACAGGAAAAAACAACTTGTGAAAAAAATACAACCTTTAAACATTTTACTTAAAGCAAAATTGCTTTTAATATCTAGAGTAAACAAAACCAGAGTAGTATACTGTGTACTACACAGGTTTTATTACTATTCACTTGAGATGACCTCTATTACTAGCATATTCAAATATTGTAAACACTAACAAAATGTTCACATGACAAAACACAACTGTGTATTCCGCTCCTGCTTCAATCGCCCACCACAGTGACAGTAGGCATGCAACATACATCACAAGATGCCTCAACTGGGCATCTTAGCCCTAGGGTTTTTTAGATAACTAAGCCGGAGTAACACTCCTTGCTCTTGCAATCTTGTCTCTCAGAGTTCAAAATTCTGAGTTCCTTCCTGAAGAAATCTGTATTTAATAAGTGGTCCAGGGTGTACAATTTACATGCAAATGTCCGGAATCATAAAATAATGCTGGCCACTGACTGCCTGAAAAGGACAGGCTTGGTTGCTGTTCCAAAGGTAACAGGACATAATGGAAATGCTCTGCTATAGCAGAGGAACATGGCTATGAGCACTGTTCTTGAGTGTGTCTACTCAGATGCTGTATGTTTCAATTTATTTTACGAGTTTGGCTGGTCAGCCAACTTTCTGTTTCCTGTGCTACACTGCACCCATCTGACTGATATGAGGTGGACTTGCTTTTCACAAAGAGGGGAGAACACAGAACATGGTAGGACTGTAAAGAAAGCAAACAGCTTTGATGCTTCAGAAAACATGCATACTTACAGAAGAAAAACAATCTTTGTTTTCTTGTCAAATATACTCAATCAGAACATACATATTACTGAACGGATGGAATCATATCAGTATTCATACATGGGACTGGGAGGTTACGGACATTCCCAAAAAAAGGATAAGATAAATAAGTGAACACGAGGGGGAGCTGTAAGTGCAGAGGGAGAGAGGCACAAACGGCACCACATCAATCTCTTGTCATGGCCCAATTTCCTCACGATTTCCATGAAATACACTCTTTCAGTTCAACTCTTCTAGTTAAAAAGAGATCAACACTACAATAAGTGCCCTGAGTTTATTATAGCTTATGTTCTTTGGATGGAAGAAGCATTCCTATGCATGCCCAAAAATATGAAGTCTAATTTCTACCTCAGCTACTCAGCTGTAACAAATTTTGCAAGTGAGACCAGTAAGCAGTGAGACATGCAGAAAGCCTGCAGCCCATCCACATTTTAGTGACATTCCACACAGGAGCTACTGATAAGGTACAGTGAGGATATAAAGACTGGGAATTGTTTAAATACAGAATTTAAAAATATATAGTATGAACAAGATACACAGTGCTGCTACTGACAGATCACAAGTGCACGCTCAGTAGAGGAATAAAGAAATCACTCAGAAAAGCACTCTTTAAAGATACACCGTAGAAGATAACAGCCAGTAAAATGATGTATGATATAGTGTCTCAGGAACAGTCTCAGCTTCTGTAGACTTGGGCTTCTGAAGAATTGAATCCTCCAGTGCAGGTTTCGGTCACAAGCGCAGAGCACTGAGCTGCTGCCTGGGGCAGTAAGTGACAGTAGCAGTGGTGGCTGGGCTGCCTGACTGAAGGAACCTGCATGACAAATTCGGCGAGGAACAGCATTTGAGGAGTGAGTCAATACCTGCTTGGTGGGAAAAGTAGATTTGGAGCCCTCTATATTAACAACACTTAAACGGTAAATCGCCAGTCCTGCAAGAGCAAGGACAAGAGTCCTAAAATACTCCTAACATCCAATATGAAAACCAGACCCTGGGAGAAAGAATCATCTGGCATTTTGAAATCACATTCTCCATATGCAGATGGTGACAATAAGCACAGTATTCTAACTTTTACTTTCTAAACTTTCTTCAATCAATAAGAAACAAATAATGGAAAGGTCCAGTTACACTATACTATATATCTCTTGTCACTTGTTCTATGAGACAGAGCAGTAACACCTGCGGCAACACAAATGAGACAATTGAACATCCTTCAAAGTCACACACAGACAAGTTCTTCCAAAATCGTATTTGTAATAAAAGGGTCTCTTAATGAAAATAATTCAGAAAACCTAACACAAAGCAAAGCAAAAGGAAAAGTCATGGGCAAAATGTAAAGAAATACAATGTAATAGCAAATTAAGAAAGAAGTTGGTCATGTTTTGACCATCTTAACTGGGTCTTTATAAAAATGTATTTTGAATTGTGTCTCTGGAGATCAAATTTTTCTCATATAACACTGTTTATGAAGGATGCTTCTTTTAGAACAGAAGACTATGACACACCATATTCATCCGACCCCCAGTGTGCGAGGTATTTGGAATGCTTGTCTCCACTAAGGATAAACATGGTCTATGTGACTAACAGTCTAAATTTTAAATGGATAGTGTCACATGGAAGCTAACTCTCATCATAAGCAACCAACATGATAAGCATTACAAGGAACCAAACTTTTAATGGTAAGTGCTCAGTACTGTCTAAAGAGCCAAACATTCAATTTAGAAAAAACCATAACCAACAACCAGCACTGTCATCACTGTTTTTTGAATGGATGAATATTATTTTCAATTTGCAGATACAGTAACTATAGCATAAGATTTGGTATGTCATTTGAAAGGTCTGTAATTTTCTCATTAAATATTTTCAGGGAGGAGTTATTTCAAGTGCAATATTCCATTTGAGAAACAATTTAAGTGTATCTTGGGAATACATAACTGCCTAATGTTGAGTATTCTGTGCTTACGACTGCCTTTCTGTTTGTAGTATTCTGCAGCTTCCATTCCTGTAGCATAGCATGTCAGTCCAATGCGTGCAACTTCATTGTACTTTTGTGAGACAGAAAAGTATTTTTAATCAAACTCCATAAATGAGGCCTGCAACACAGAGGATTAGATCAGAACCACCAAGTTTAGGGCTAAAACAGGACTAATACAGAACTTGAGTAAATAAGTCTAAAGAAATGATCCAGAAAGTCTACACTAGCAATTACCTATCCCTAGGGGAAGTAGGAATTCAGCACCTCCCTGTTTATCTTGCGGGTTCCCTAGGCAATTTCACCTGCGCAGAGCTACCTTCATCTGGGGAAAGAGGCAACTCGCTTTTACCTGAGCAACACTACTCTCCAGTAACAGGGTAAAACAGTATTAAAGTCTGTCAAAGCCCCTAGAGAGGCTAGATCAATTAGGTATGCTACAATTAGTCTTGCTTACACATCTCAGCAAGACTGAATTCAGCACAAGCCAGTTACTATGGCCATTTTCATTTAAAAAGATAAACCTGAATCCTTCAACTGCTGACTAGTGCTCTCACATCTCACTGCTCAGTAATTCAAGAGAATACCACCTCTCCCTAAAAAAAAAAAAAAAATAAAGAATACAGATTATAACTACCCCAACTACAGACTTAAAGTTGGTTCATACAGTATAACAGGTTTGCATCTTTGCACATTTACTAATAAATCAGTCCAAAATGAGTGAGAAAGTGTTGCGAGCAAGGCAAAACAACTCCACAGTTCCCAAACGGCTCCACGAGAACTGCTAACTTTTGAACCTAATTTTTTTTCTACAGTCAGACTTGTGATCTCTGCTGCTTCACTGTCCCCTGCCTCAACAGCTCCTTGTGTTTAGCGTGAAAGATTCTGCAGTGAGGGCAACTCATCCAACCTTACCTGAGGTACTTGTCAAAAAATCCATTTTGTGTTCCGAAGTCCTCACCAACTTCACTGGGAGTGCTACAGGTATGATTTGGGATAAGAGACCTACAGCACTCCAGAAAGAAAACACAGTTTTCCGTAACTTTTCCTCTACTGTTACAGTACCAAGATGCCCAAGTACCCAAGGATGCACTTAGTGAGATTTCCAAACACATCTAACTCCAACTGAGATCCAGAGAATTGAGAATCTGTTCCAAAGATTTCACAGAGAATCTGTCTATATCTAAATATTGAGGCCCTTAAAATCCCACTCTACACCCCATTTCCCTCTCCTGTTCAAGGGAATTTTCTTTACTGACTTTAATGAGAATGGGATCAATTAGTTTTTAGTAATATATCCAGTTATTTCACTGTCAGAGAAACAATTTCTATGGACAGGGGTACAACTCATACTACAATAATATTTTGCTTTATTAAGCTGCCAGTATCAGTTCCTTAGCTTTGAATGCACAGAAATAGGTAATGAAATTAATTTTTAAGGGGCACACAGTGCTTTCGGACCATACACAACACTTGTTAACATCATCTGACACTTTTTCACAGGCCAAGCAAGAACAACAAACAGCCTCAAGCATAGAGATTTACAGTTTCTGTTTTACCACTGAAAGTCATCTACCGTGATTCAATGTACTTCTATGCAAGATAGCACAAGAAGATTGCCTTAAAGTAATTCATTTTCATCGTCTCCCTCTCCAAGAAGGAAACACTTCAAGCAATGGCTACTTTGCTTTCCACTAGACGAATTAATTTCACTGTGATCTTTTTCAGATGTAAAAACCATGAATTTTAAGTTGGTTGTAAAAGTCCACAGACATCCAGTTTAGCATCTTCCATCTGTATTGATTTAAACACTCTTCTTGAACAGCAACAATAATAGTTTTGAAATGTCCTTTCCCTTGGCTTCCCTCTTTCCTCCTACTTATCTATACATTCTCTAATCATTTTGATGACACAGGGATATTTCAGTACTTTAACGATAAAATTGAGCATGTCAATGTTTTCGCTATGCAATTAGTGGAGGAAATACAAACACCTGACAGCAAACTCTGATTTTGTATGATTTAATGTCAGAACAGAGTTTCACTGTTTAAAATGATGAATAAGCTTCACAGACTGCTACGCAGTCCTGCTGTGAAAGAAAAAAGTTTTCACAATAAATTAAGAGAAAACTTTAAATTTTTCTTTTTTTATAAGGTGCATTAGTAACACGAATTAAGAATAAGGTCTCTGAGAATGCCAAAATAAAGGATATTTCTCTCAGTGGAATTAAGATTTTAATACTTTGCCTTTGATCTGAATTACACAGTATTCTTTAAATCCAAGAGCACAAAATTCCAGACTTCCCTAAATAACCTGGAGCTTGCTAGCACAAATCTGTCAACTAACAAATCCCTCTTCATCTCTCCAAAGGCTGCATTTTTAAAGGTCATTAGATGGTCAGCTCACACACTAGCTTTACAGATCATGTAAATATAGTAGATAAAGACATATAAAATCTCCATTCCCCATTTCAAGTAGCAGTGATTCTTAAGAGTGATGTAAATCAGTGAACCACTATGCAGGTAATATCTGCACGTAATAACTGCAAGATCCTAGCTTCCACTAGATGAAGCAGTCCAATGCTGCATTTGCTGTGTATGAAGTCCTACTGAGGTAAACAGTGGCTTAGGAGGGGCCAGTGGGGCCACAATACTAAAATATTCCTTTGAAGAAAAAAAAAAAAACCAAGACCTCAAAACCCTTGATTCATGCATGAGTCTAAGTTCCCAGTTTGCCTGAACACATGCTGAAACATCAGTGATACTTCCTGATGGATACTCAAGGTATTGGAAATGTCTCAGTTCAAGAAAGGATCAAAAACTTCAACTCCAGGTTAATTGCGTATTTAAAATTAAAGTTGCACATAAATGTTGTACTAAATCAGAATGTTTGCTTAAGTGAGCCAAGTGAAATCATGAATCAGATCCATCCTGAGTACACTTAAAAAATCTGCCATTCAAACTGAAGTGAATGCAGCGTAGTATGGGGTATTGCAACAAACTTCAGGTTCTAGACAGCTTTGTCCTGAGGCAAAACGGTCCCCTCCAGGGATTGCTGTTTGCCTGCTAGGACCTCAACTGCACAACTCCATTCCATTGTCTCCATTTCCAAAAAGTAGACAAAAAGAGGTATCAATTAAATGAAAAATTAATCCAAACATTAAAAGTAGGTAAACACAAACCTCTAAATCTAGCCATACATTTAGACTAACTTTGAGACATAGGACTATTTCCGTAATACTGAAGTGCAACCATGTTTATGTGGGTCATTTCCCTTTAGCTGAGATGTCACTCCAGCCTGTCCTCAACGCTATGTGGGAGGTTTACACTAATCAGCTTTTTCTGAAGTTTAAAATCTAGCATCACATCAATAGCTGTTACACAACATCAAGAAACACGAGCTGTGCTGATTTATGAAAGCCAACCTGGTCCTATTTTCAAGCATCTGAATTAACAGATATTTTTCCCTATAAAATTATTTTACATTATCAAGTTAAATGTTTTAGTTAGGAATAAATAAAAGACAATGATACAATATGCTCTAAAAAGCCACAGCTATTCTACAGTTAGCATTAACTTTTGGTAAGCTATGGGGGGGGGTGGGAAGAACAAAAAACAAAAAAACAAAAAACAAAAAAAAAAAAAAAAAAAAAAAAAAAAAAAAAAAAAAAAAAAAAAAATTTTAGATATTTTTATTATCAATTAATACCTTACAACAATATGATTTTTCCTCACAACTTCAATTACATGTTTCTGTCTTCATATATTGGAGAGTGACTGTTTCCCCAGAAGGGAGAAAAAGCACACTCCTTTCCAGAGTTTGTTTCAAATAAAATCAAACAGTCTGAATTATTTTCTCATATAACATAGACCATACAGCTCAAAAGCCAGTGAAGCCAAATTTCTATTCTTGGGGTTTTTTTATTTTGCAGTGGTAAAGCTGCCTGGCACTCATAGCAGCATCTGAAAGAACACCCATGGAATTTAAACCTTTTAAATTCTTTGAAAAATCTTTCAGCCAACAGAATTTTTCTCTAAAGCAAAAAGAAAAGGGAAAAAAAAAAAAATAAAGAAGTCAAACACATATCCAGTCAAAGCACACATGTACTCACATATCAGACTTCACAAAGAATCAAAACATAGTATAACTTTGGTTAATCTCATAATTGCAAGAGGCTTTTATCTGTGGCTGTTAAGTAATACGATCCAAATTGCCTCTCCAAGATTAAGTGTATAAAGTCACCGTGCACCTAAAATAGCAAGTCACTGAAGGGTATGCTACACCATTTACATAAAGAAAAGATAATTTTTAGTAATTACCCTTGTAAAAGAATTACTGTTGTTTCTTTAACACACAAATATATTTACAAGCATAATATAAATGCATTCATTGGGGACATAATGACCGTAAAACTTTGAATTTTTACTCCTGTAAACGTCTAATTTGATACAACAGTGTTTAAAACAAGCAATCCATTTGTTTTTCCCATATTAAAGAAAAAGTTTACAGGCAGAAAAGAAGGAAAAGTATTTTTGCAGAGGAAAAGAAGAAATAGAGCAATGAACTGAATAATCTGAGGATAAGAAACAGGTGCCTCACCGACAAGCTACACCACATTTACGCTCACTCTCAATCAGAATTTCTAGTGTAGCACGTAAGTAGGTGCAAATCTACCAATGCTATGATCATCTTGATTCTCTACAGAGAACAAGGCTTACTATTATAAAGATGCTTTTCCTGCTCAGAGCCCGATCTAACTGGATAACATTTGTAGAAGGGATAAAAGGATCTAGGTTCCCCACTAGTGTTCAATTAATTTTTTGCTCCCTAGGGAGGAAAAAAAAATAAAAAAAAAAATTGTGGAGTGAAGGAATATAGGGGAAAATCACAAAGGGCAGTCACTGCTGCAGCCACAGCTAGAATTGAGGATTTCCTAGTCCCCGTGCCATGCTGGAACACTGGATCCAGGTCTCTTGGAGTAAAGATTAGTGTGTAAGATTCTTATGCAGCCCTGCACATTTCATGTCAAGGCACAGAACTACTGAACATAAACTTCTGATACTATATTAATATAGTCACTAAAACAAAAGACAAACATACTTGTACTTTACAAAAAGAAAAGCAAGATTTTGTTGTAAAACCTCCAAACAAGATGAACAAAAAACTCTCTCAACTTAGTACAGTGACTGAACTTCGTTTTCTATACAAAACAGATGATAATCTGTTTTTTATAATAATGGTTAAGATGCCACTTTGGCACTCCAGAATCCTGAGACAGCACCCCCTACTACAGCCGGAGCGTAGTGAGATGCCACGGGGCTAAGCGCCTCAGCACAGACAGGCACACAACGTTGTACAACGTAGCCATCTTCCATCCTACACTTTGGATACAGGAGGTCCTCATCTCCTGACAAGTTATCAGATGCGCTGCCCCTCACAGCTGAAAACCCTTTGGAGAAGGACAGAACTGACCCAGACAACAGTTGGGTCCCTGTCAAAAAGTATCTGGCAGCAGTGCTATCTCTCCTCCTCAGAGCTGCACAACAGCGCTAAACCCTTAACAGTAAAGTCTGGAGTCAGCAATGTGGTAGGACCAAGATATTTGGAATCAGTTACTGGACAGAAGGGAAGAATTTTAGTTGTGAAGGTTATAATTTTCTTCATTAAGAAACATAGCATATATGTAGCTCTTCCCATCCTATTTGCAATCTCATCCCAGAAGAATAGTAGTGCTAGTGGCATTTGAATAGCATTCAATCCTGCAGGGCCTGGAATGGGGGAGAAAACATCAAATTTTGAAAGTGTCCAACAAAATCAAAAGATTCTGCAAATAATTTCATGCATTCCACCAAATCTGACCAATTTCAAAAGCCACTGAGCTTATAGAAACAGAGTACTTATAAAGACTCTGAAGTGTTTGTATGATTATGACAACTGTCCTTTCTTCAGTGTAACATCTCTCTTACATGTGCAAATTGGTCTTGTACCTACATCTATGGGTACAAACAGGTACAACAGTTAGGAAGTAAAGAGAATTTCACAAGCAGTTATTTAGCAGAGACTTAATTATTCTTTAGCCAGTCTGTACTTTTTCTTTAAAGCAAATTTGAGTCCAGAGTGCAAAATGGATATCGTGATTGTTTCATAAACAGTTATAAATACTCCTTTCAATGCAAGCAATTTGTGCTAGTTTTGCTGCCTCCAAGACTACATGAAGAGCAATACTACTTCTACTGTCAAATCCCCATAACATATTAGAAAATCAAACTCTGAGCTGGGTGGGACTGGACTCCACGCCATACAGAAGATAACATTGAACCAAGTTGACTAATTTCCCTTTACCAGTCTGTTGTCTTGCAGAGAAAGCAGCCCAGCTCCAACCTTTAATTACCTAAGTAGCACTTACTAAACTTAGTTGCCCTGAATATCCACAGATTAAAGCAGTTCTTGAGATGATCCCAGATAGTCTTTCCAAGTAAGAACTCTCCCATCAGGTGCTGTTACTAATCAATCCTGGACAACCAAATACCTATAGTAAACCCATACAGAATTAAAAAACATAATGGACTAACTTCAAATCTGAAGTACTTGTTCCGCACTCAAAAGTCAGTTACGGCCAAGACAAAGCATCCTTTCACCTCCCCACCCTCCAATCAAATAAAAAATCCTCCAAATATTGAAAAAAACCTTTGAGTCAGGCACAAGCACAGGTTTGCTCACAACATGAGGAAAATACTACTGAACCCTTTCTTTCTTTCCTTTTCCAGCCTGCAAGCAACAAGAGGTGCTCATTTTATCCCTGGTATGGCAAAGGAGTGTTGGTATTTTATACCAGTCCCTCTCACACAATGGTCCCCCCAAAAAAGCAAAATCACATTCCCCAGTGGTAGAACCATCACCACAGCAGACCCCTGCAACTTCCCTAGTCACAATTTTTCATCTTTATTCTCTGTGGATAGCAGCTGGCCCACAGATGAGCCGGCCAGGCATCTCCTCACCCACTTGTGGGAGCAACTAAAAAGATGCATACATTCCAAGGTTGCTCCATCAGTCCTTCTCCTTCTAAATGGAGGAGAAGGAGAAATGAAAATTGCTCTGTACTGTAGCATTCAGCTACTTGGTATAACTGGCTGGGAAGTGGTAGCCACTTTACTTCCTAGAGGCAAGCTGAATACTTCATTTGATAACCTTTAGGTATCACCGTAAATCAAAAACATTCAGCATACTGAAGCAGTTCTGGGCATATCCTTGCCCCATTTATACTAGTAACTAGTCTTGGTGCCCCATGTTAGGCATTGTAAAAACATACAGAGGAGGAAAAACATCTCTATTGTGAAAAGTTAAATTTCTCATGACAAAGGCACAATAAGAGAGTCACGTCCTTATGATCTGATCAGGAAGGAGAGCAGAGAGGTGATTGTGGTAGCAGCAACAGCTCCAGGCTCAATGAATTTAGTGTGGCTACGATTTTATGATTAAGGGGGGAAAAAGTGCAGCTTAACTACTGATGTGCTCTGCAGACTTTGGGCAAGTCGCTTTGTCTTTTTCAGTCTTCTTTCTCCTTTTCCTTGTCCATTTCCATTAGGCACTCTGAGGGACTGCCACTGCATCTCACAAGGACAGACAACACTACAGCTCTGTAGGGAGCCTCCTCTTCTCCCTTCACCCTCAACTAGCAAAGCCTCTGTGCAAAACGGAAACAAGACTAATTAATATGCTAGCTTTGACTACCTTCCTGTCTAGCCAATCCTAGCTGGCCTATCTCTTGAGAACATCGTGATACTCATGGCTCATGAAGTGAGATTCAAAAAAGAAGAGAATTAAAATATTCCAGATAGTTTCTTTCACATACTAATCTGCAAAGAGCTACATAAAAATAAAAAGGAAAAGGCAAATGGACATTGGAAACTCATCTTAAAGTTTCAGTGCAGGTAAAGGAAGCAGACAAGGCTATGAGCAACAGGGAAGGGGAAGGCTTGTGAAAGGCTTAAGAAGGTAAGAAAAAGCCTTACAATTTTAGGCAACAGTAGCCAATTATCCTGTGGAGGGATTTAAAGAAGCATGACATGCATTCAGCTCTGGGGCTCCCAACATAGAGAAGGACATAGAGCTGTTGGAGTGAGTCAAGAGGAGGACCATGAAGATGATCAGAGGGCTGGAGCACCTCTCCTATGATGACAGGTTGAGAGAGTTGGGGTTGTTCAGCCTGAAGAAGAGAAGGCTCTGGGAAGACCTTATAGCAGCTTTCTAGTACCTGAAGGGGGCCTACAAGAAAGCTGGAAAGGGACTGTTTGCAAGGGCATGGAGTGATAGGACAAGGGGTTATGGCCTTAAGCTAAAGCAAGGTAGATTTAGATTAGATATTAGGTAGATACTAGGAAGAAATTCTTCACTGTGAAGGTGGTGAGGCACTGGAAGAGGTTGTCCAGAGACGTTGTGGAAGTCCCATCCCTGGAAATGTTCACGGCCAGGTTGGATGGGGCTTTGGGCAACCTGGTCTAGTGGAGAGGGTCCCTACCCATGGCAGGGGGGTTGGAACGAGATGATATTTAAGGTCCCTTCCAACCCAAACCATTCTATGATTCTAAGATAATCAGGCAAAGAATGCAACCTTTACAAGGGCATGAAGAGTATTTAGAGAGAGAAGATTCTCACCAAAGAACTAAACTGGAAACAGCATCTCACTATCCAGCAACAAATCTGTAGGGAGGAACCTCAGTTGCTGTAAACTGTCACGGCTGTAATGACATAGTGGAGTTAAGGCAGTGTACATCAGCACAGATATGCTCCCAGAAGCACTAAAGAACAAATGCCTCTCTCTTCAAGAGTCTATGTTTTGGGCTAGGAACTCACAAAATTCAAAGCACGTGCTGATTCACAGTAAATGGGAGGGGGAATAATCTATTTTCCCCATTTCAGTGTCTTTGAGCTTCTAAACATAAATTTCATCCATTTTACCATTCCTGAAGTTTAAATGCTTCCCACCATCTGTGAATATTTACATCTTGCTATGCAAAGATTTAGATACCTCTGCAATAGATCCAGTCGTATTACCCTCAACCCACTGAACAAGTGAATGCATCATATGCAGGGGAAAAATAATTCATCAGGCAATCTCTGAGAATAGTCCAGCTAGCAAGTATGTACGGGAACTGAACACGTAGAGTCTAAATTATCTTCTTGCTCACAGGAAGGCACATTTGGCACCGTTCCCCACTATGGGTAGAGAATGTCACTCTCTCAAGATTGTTAATACAGCACCTGTCATTAACATTATACCATTAATTTAACATTGCAAAAAAAGGAAACAATTGAACGAGCATATATACATGTAGCCTGCATTCTACCTGAAGTGTCTGCTCTGCTGTACTTCAACTTATCAGTAGAGTCCCAGCAGGAATGAATTTGACTCAGTTTCTAAGGCTATTACATTTTCTACTCTAATGTCTTCAATGTCTGTCAACTTTGAAGAATAAAGGAAACCATCACTTGTTATTGCCTGAAGGTCTTGCCTTCCTGTAGAATAGGAATGATGCCAGTTTAATTGTCAGCAGGTTCATGGACTATTTTCACCCTGCTAGGCAGATAACCACATCTATTCTGTAGAAAGTCATTGGCATTAATAAATACTGTAAGAGGTATGCATTATAAAATTTTGTAACTTCTGAAAAAATAATTCTGAGGGTTCTTATCAGAAATATTAGCAGAAGAAAGTTTAAAATTAATTTACTGTAATGAAATTGCACATTGTGCCTACATGTATTTTTGCATCAGTCATTTTGACCCTCAGAACAAACACTGACATTCAAAGACAGAGTTGAGGCTCACGAGGGTCTGGTTTTGGTGAAGCTTTCTAAATTACTTTATATCTAGATGGTGTCATTAGTATAAGCTCTGAAAGTGTTCTTCATTGATACTCACTCCAGGCAAAAAAAAACCCAAACAAAACAAAACAAATGGATAGAAATTGTGAATGCTTCCAGTTTTATGTGCCAAACACAAGGCTAAAAGGTAGTCCTTCTGTAACTTCAGCCCTTTCTAGAGACTCGTAGAAAGGAGTTGCTTTTCATTCTAGATTCCTTGCCCAACAAAACCAAACCTCTCTCATGTCTTTATGTTCCTTTCACCTATCCTCCAACTCCAGGTTCCATAACTGGATAATCTTAGTCTTTCTACCACCCAATTCCAGTTGGGTTTCTTCCAGTTTCTCTGTCCCTCTTGCAGCTTCTGGTGACTGCTTTGTACCTCCAGGTACAAAGCCCAGTTCTGTGCTTGTTGAGTTTTGCCCAAATCTTCCACATCGGTGGTCCAAGTTATGGACTGATGAGACACTGAGATGAAGTAATGAATGTAGAGTTTTAACATCTATCAAACCATCCAGTACTTCATAAAGACTCTGTCCTAGGCTGACCCCAAGAGTATGGAATAATGTTCACAGACTTATTTACAATGCCTTTTCAACCCACTTCCTACAACAGTAAAGTGAAGTGTGGTAAAAATTGTGCACGATACAAAGCAAAACAGCAGCATTTTCTGTCTCAACTGCAGTACATAGTGACATGTCACAGACAATAAGGGAAAAAGCAAGGAGTGAAAATGAAATTGACATGGACAAGGATGGATAAATTTAAGCACAGCTTTTATACCAACAGCACAATTTTGTGAGTGGAAACTTGAGCAGATTTCCACACAAAAAGGTCTATTTGCATGGTCATACTAGTAAGGAACAGATCTAAACACACACACATTAAGGGTGAGACAGTGAGCAATACCATGGAGATCTGCATGCCCAAGTCTCATTAACTTTGATTTTGAAATCCCCAATTCAGGACTTCAAGTATGTCCTGAGTGAAATGTAATTAATTTGGTTTCCATACCAGATCACAGGAAAACTTGAGTTGGATGGACCCTCAGGAGGTCCTAATAGTCCAAACGTCATCTTTGCAGAAGCCTAGATCAGGACCTAGGGATTTGATTATTTGTTCTACCACGTATTTCCTTTTGACGTCAGGTCACTAATTTACACAGCTGCTGTCTGCCTGAGTTGTCTGCAGTCATGGAAAAAGAGATGTTGCACTATTACTACATTAACATTTGAGAAACGTTTAGGTGATGTGGTTTGAAATAGAGGCAATCAGACATCTAAATATCAGAGCTGGGATAATATGGGAAACTTCAGATCTTAGTCCAGCACTCCAGAGCGTTCAACCTGTTTTATTCCGTTCAATGAAAGTAGGGGCCTACATCCACAAATGTTAAATTTGGTTCTGCAGTTCCTACATTTTAGAAACTCTGATCTTTGTTTCAAGCCTGCTTCTTGGTTTCAGAGCAAAGACTTAGCTTTGTCCTTATCTAAGTCCTTATCCACAGCATGCTTCAACTGGACCAAAACCAACTGTAAATAAATCTCAGTCATTTGAAAGAAATATTATAGTAATATATTAAATAGTATTTGTTTTATTTTCCCTTGTTTATTCCATCTCTAAATGGCATTTTAAACAGATAGTTATTTACTGTGTGTTAAACTACTTCCTGCAAACTTGGCACCTAGACCTGGGGAAATGGATAAATTACCCTAGAGCTCATTTTCTGTGCTCAGCTCTCCAGGGGATGCCACTGGCAAGTTGAGCCAAAGCACAGAGAGATGTTTGTCTCATTTCTTTCTACTATTTTGGCTGCCAGTATTAATACACTGCTGGAAAATGAACAGCTCAGAGAGAAAGTTGGTTATTTTTTAAATTCTAACTTCAAACAAAGCACATTTCCTAAACTGTTTCACAAAAAAATAAACAAAACACTTTTCCCAATTAACTTCAATGACATCTACCTCCCAACCCTTTTAATACCCACATCAGTAAGCCAGGCAGAATATCAGAAGTTCAACCTAAACCTAGGTGTGAATTCTGATTAGCAGACCTTGGGAGCCACACAAGAAAATCTTGCCATTAAACATTTGTCATTTGCCCTCAACTAATCTACTAAAAGTGGTTTTAAATTGTCACACATCTCTCTCTCCCTGGAAACAGAAACCATCCAAGTGAGATCACAATCAATAAAGTTTACCACTCAGCATCTGGAGGGCCAAGAGTGAGTCCAGAGACACCAGGGAGGAACAACCCCAAACCAACCCAAAAACAAATCAAATCCCACAAGCATATGACAAGTGGCTTCAGAAATAATCTACGTGCTATCTGGTTAGTCTTTCCACTACATAAACATGTGCATCTGTGCATATATACACACACATTCAGTAGACACTGCACCTATATGTTATGTGAATACCATACGCAGAAAGCAACTAAGAAATTGTTTTCTTAAACCTTTCTTCACTTTTCATTTCCTTTTAGACCAACACAAGAATAGGATATTTAAGGCTGGTAAATTTCCTGGTCTTTAAGGGCATAAGACATTGAAGTAAAGAAACAATTTAATTCAAAATGTATGCACTATCAATAAATCTATCATACTACAACAGCTGTACATTTTCTATACATCAAGGCATAGAGTAAGTCTGACTAAAAGGCTAGTGGGGAGTATTTGCAAATAACATAACACAGTTATTGTCTGTATTACTTCAATGAGACCATGGTCTTTCTGTTGTAGGTACTATATGAATGCATAGTCAGAGAACCTGCAGGTCATGCTGAGCTTAACAATTTAGACTGTTCATGGAAAAAAAGAGTTACAGTGAAATTATTAATACCACCTCCTTAAAAGTGGGAAGGGTCTAAGGAATTTATCCCTGCTACAAAACTGAAATTTGATCTAGGGAAGATCATGCACCCATTGTTTAAAAGAAATATGTATTATAATATTGTTTAAAGAGAATTTACATCATCACAAACAGTGACATATTCCGCCAGCAACGAAAGTATGTTTACATCAGCATTTATTACACAAAGTTTATGATCTTATATATTAAGGTATCTATAAGGATTAAGGAAAAAAGGATACATCAATCCAGCATATTGAGAATGATGCATTTAACTAAGCACTGCATTTGTTAAATAAAATTGATGGAAATCAATGCTCCCTGTAGAGTCTTCACTACAAATGTACAAGAAATAGCTTTTTCTATCCTTTTGGAATATTCCTTTGAAGAGTCAGTCCTGTCTTCTCTAGTCAGTGAGAAAACCATCATCAATTTTTGTAGAAAAAGTAACAGGCTCTTGTACTCTCTTTGGCATGTTAACAAAACTATCTAAGACTTCTGTAATTTCTGTACAATGCATCACATACTACATGAGTCCCCAAGGTTATAAGTAACAGTGTAAAATATACACAGACTTAATGACTTCTGATCCTGACTCAGAACTCAGTTATACACATACTGCTGGGAAACATACTTTATTTCACTGTAGAGGACTGATTCTCTCTTGCTGCAAGAACAGAAAGTATTGCTACAATGTGCCTTTTAATTCTATGGTAAGAAGGCAGCACGGCTCAAAGAAATGCTAACCCCTGCCTTTCTGCCAATCCACAATTCATCTTTACCCACTGATAACAATGCAAGGACAACACTTGTAGCCAAATCCCCATCTATTTAAAATCAATGTAGCTCATGAACTGTCCACAGTTCACAAACCACTGGACAGAAAATCCCACCAACTCTTTTCAGTTTCAAGGTAGCTCACTGACTAGCATCAGAAGACTAATGGAAATATATTCTGATACATTTCTAATTCACAGCAAGTAGTTTAAATATTCTCTCTACTGCACACAGGGATTACTTGGAAGTATTTGCAACAGAAAGGAGTCCAGATCAATTGCTTTAACAGCCTAACGTGGCCCAGTGGAGTCACGTGGTCAGAAACATCACACCACCCAGTCACCCCAGCTTGCAGTTGCTCTGGAAACATTACTCAGAGTTCTGGAGGACATGGAGTCATGGGAACATTCTGAAACAAGAGGCGAGCCATTGGAGCAGAGAAGCTATAAATCAGAGTTGCTGGGCAGATGGCACTGCAAGCTAGCAAGCTGATGGCAGATGGAAGTGAGGGCTCGGATAAGGCAAAAAAAAATTGGTTGCGACTAATGAGATCTGTTAAGGTGCTAGAGACAACTACTCTCCCTTTCTGATCACTCTAAGTGAGGGTCATATCCACCCCTCCTCTCACAGAAATTTACCCAGGAAAAGTTTTCAGAACCATAAAGAACAGCATCCCCCAAAGAGGGATACCCACAGCAGCCATCCAGAGAGTTACTCAATACAAAATAAGCACAAGATTTGTAAATAAAAAATCCCAGGTTCTCATTAGATTTTTTAAGTCCAGAGCCTTCTACATACAATCTACAAGCCCTCCAGCCTGGCTCCAGGACAAAAAGACTTTTGTCTTTTCATGGCAGAGAAGCTTCCAATCAAAGGAAGGTTCAAGCCAGGAAGGATCTTTAACAGAAAAATGCTACGCAATATGTTAACTTTAGTGAGGATTTGGTCTAGGTCCAGACTAGAACTGAGGTTGGCTTAGTGTTTACAAAAGCTCCACCTCTTTCCTGCAGCTGACCTACAATTCCTTTGGTGCTGTTATGGTATAGATAGTAGCTACAACTCCTTATGACTGCAGAATAGTTACTGTCAGAAAAAATGTGTGGCACCTCTTAAGATATTAAAAAATATCAGTCCCTCTAACCTCCGAATGTTAGAAAAACCTTTCTCCTCTAGTTATATATATATATATATGTACATACACACATATACATACACACATATGTATTTTCCTTTCCTTCATCAGAGCCTCAGCGTTCTTTTTTAAAGCAGCATTGCCAAGACTTCAAAGTTTTTTCTGTTCTGATACAATGGCCCCAGAAGCATTAAGAGTATTTCCAGAAGAACACAATACAAAATTATCTACTTCAGTAAATGAGACAAATCTCAGACAGTGTAGCCTATGTGAGCTGCTAGCAGATCGCAGCTTCCACAAGCTTCTAACATTACTTCCAGAAGCTTACAGAGTTTATCTGTCAAGATATATTACCAAGGGTGAGCCTTTCTTACCACTGTCACAAACTGCAAGGATCTCATGGTCTTACAAACTTCTACAGCTGCAACTTCTGACAACTGGGGAATTTTTTTATTTGCATGTAAGAAAAGGAGGTGAAGCAGTAAATAAATTAACTTGTTGAAAGCGTTTGGGAAAAGGGAAGTAAAGCTGCAGACTTGTGTAGGAAGCTAATAACAAGGAAGCACAGCAATAGCACTGCAATGGCACAAAGCATTAACAGGTTCTCAGCAAGAACTTGGCATTTCCCAAGGTATTACAAAGTTCTTGTATCCTAAACACACATAGAAAAACATCCATATAACTTAAGAAAAATGCTATATACCATATACACACCCATGCCTTTGTAGGGCCCTTAGTGCTTAAGGCAGATAAAGAAATGACATAAGTAAGAAGAAGTAATTCTGATAAAGGAGCCTACAGAGAGCACTGTATTCACACAACACATATACATATTAACTATATGTTCTCAAGATTAAAAAAAAGACCAAAAATAAAGCCCAGCCATTTAAAGAGTTTGACAGCACACTCTTGAGATTTTCAGTACATTGGAATAAGTGCACAACTAAAAGCTTGTATATTCCAACTGAAAATCCATACTCTCTCACCAATTTTCTACACAATTTTTGATCAAATCTCTTGACCTTTCCTGGAACTACTTTCTCCAGATGTAGTCATGGGGTTACACAAGTTACATTCCCATAGAGATGAGCTATGCTACTTGCTCCTTTTTGATAGCTTTTAGGCCATTGTACTTTTTTTCTCATTACAGGGCAAATCTCCATCTCTGGTTTACCAGACAAGAACGAGGGGGGGGGGGGTGGAACAAACAAACAAACAAAACCACAA
>VXBL01010535.1:543369-555586 GCA_013400195.1 Aramus guarauna
AGAACAAAGGCCCCAAATCTACAGAAGTTGTTACTGAGCAATAACAATCATGGGTTCTTACAGACCCATTCCTGTCCAACAAACATCGATTTCAGATATTTTCAGATGCTCCCTTTATTTGAGCTATCTTACATCTGGCCACTCTTGCAGCATCTAAATCCCCCCTTCAGCTGCAGAAGATACACAGAGATAAGATGTACATAACTGCAAAATAACAGGAAGTGACTAAAAAATGCTACAATTACAATCCTGTGACATACTTGATCTGTAAATCTGTGTTCTAACAGAAGAAACACCTTTAAAAAGAAAGGCTAATTCCAGCACTGTGACTAGAAATCCTGAATTGAATGCAAGTGTCATGACATTTTTCTTAAAACCTCAGCATCCTGAGACATATTTGGACCTCTCTTGTCTGCAGTCCTTGTGGTTACACAGAAAAGTGCACCTCAACGACCTGAATTTCAGAAAGCACATCAAAATGACGCAACTCTATTTATTTATTTATTCCAATTGTTGAGAAACTAATCTTACAATTTTAGAAGAATGTATGGAGCTGAGCTATTTGTTCTACACATCTGGAGGAGTCAGCACTGCTCCTGGTATTCCGATTTACACATAAGCATACCTTGTCCCTTGGCAGTTTTATCATATCAAAAAAGTTCTCATTCATACTAAATGGAAATCCCCATCAAGAACTTTGCCGGGCATCTTTCTGATCCAGCTTCTATGATTTTGTGGCCTTTGCTGACTTGGCTGCAAGTGTGCTGCCAAGTATGTGTTCAGACACGATCACTGATGCATCCGCGTATGTGGAGAAAAATGAAAGAGGAGTGGGAAAGAATAGTATTGTCTGACTATTCATCAAGAATAATTACATGTTTCCAAAAGGTCATTTTTGTCTTCTTCCTTGTTTTGTCTGTCAGAGTTGTTCACAGACAACAGCATCATAAGGTTACAGGTGAAGACAACAGAAACTGACCCATGAAGTTCTTTACAGAGAAGCTCTTGGACATCAGGATGATACATTTAAAGCTTTTGGACCCAGATACTTTGCACAATTTCCTTCCACTCCTCTCAGAAGTGCATAAGCACAGTAGTGATTCTCAATCTATACAACAAGTGACTCAGCATTACAACAAACACGTAACTGGGGGAGGGAGGGTAGTACTGCTCCAAACTCCTCTAGTGCCTGGGGCTGACAGTATCCCAGAACGCATACTGTCACTATTTGCAAGAAGGCACAGACTCTGCTGTCATCAAAGAGTTGATCAGAGAGTCATATTTAAAAAAAACATAAAATCTGAACTTTAAATTAATTTGGCTAGTGCCATTGGCAAAATGTCTCGTCTCCCACACATCGTAAACCACAGAGAGGCAAGGAGAGAAAGAAAGGAAATACACAGAGGAAAGACAGATGGGAAGATGAAAGCATTGTGGACTAACACTGATATTAAAATGCGTCATCTATCCCTGCTCTCAGTCAATTTTTATTGCCTGGCCAGGATAGATATCCTGAAGTAAAATGGATTCCAGGGTTTCAGTATTACTTACATCATCATCCCCCTCCACATAATATAAATTCCTACTCTGAATACATAGTTTGTCATTAAACTAGCAAAACATGATTAAATGTATAATGGTAATGAACACAAATTACTGTGCTCAGATGGTATCTCAAACACTGCATGTTTAGCTACCCATAGTTTCAAGAAGAGTACGCCTTTCATTACCAGTGCAATATACACAGCATCAGCTAGATAGGAATAATCACCAAAAAAAACCCAGATTAAAGAAATTGTCAGCAGAAGTCTTATAATGACCCGAAAACATTTTTACATCTGAACATTAACTTTTACCTTTGATAGACAGTCATGGTGTTACATAGCACAATAAGCCTTATTTCTACACAGAACAGTCCTGCACTTTTTTTAACACTTTTATGTTTACCCTAACATATCACTGCAGCTTGGCCATGACAACATTATGCAATATATCTCAAGAGCTTATAAGCCATCCCAAAGTTTTCCCCTCTTACCTGGCTCTGTACAGTTCTTTTCTTCATGTGTCCCATTAGGTGATGCCATCAACCTTCTATTCCTCCATATTTCTGACAAAACACGTTTGTCTGCAATAGTTGATTCTCGGCCTATATTAAATAGAAAGAGGTTATGCCCACTGTCACTAATTTTTTTCTGCATCATCTTAACTGGCCTATAAGGCCCCACTAGCCTGGGGCATGGACAGACCAGTATGTGAAGGCAGTAAAACCAAGGTGTGACTGGAGTATGTGCCAACATACATATGCTGGGTGCTCCTAGCTACAAAGGGTGAAACTAGCTACAAAGGTGCAGTGCAGTATCAGAGCTGTTAGCGTGTTCTGGCTATCAGAACACCTGGCTGTGACCCACAACAGGAAAATATTCTGCAGAAAGCAAATGCTGAAGCCTGCACCTGTGAAACTCAACACTTAGCAGTTCCTATAGATGAAACCAGCCCAGCTATGCTGACATGAGCAACAATCACACTTCCATTTAGTCATCTGCACTTGCACATATTACATTACTGATTTCTCAAAAAGTCAAAATGCATATGGACATGTTCCAGTTACATTTTGGTTTATTCTGAATCTAGGGGCTGATCTTTTCACTATTGAGTACACTTGATAATATCAATCCCTGCACTGTGAACCCCCACAAGTCTTAAGGAAAACAAACTTCTTTAGAAGTCAATGGAGCTTTTGCTTAAACTCATATTCCAGAAGCATTCTCAATGGGACTTGCTGAACAGAGTACAGAAGGAGCACTTGTGATAATGCAGGGTACGTAATTATAATAATCAAAGGAAAAATAGAACCTCTTAATTAAATCACTTCTATCTCAACCATATCCATTTCAAATGAACATATTATAATAACAAAAATTCTTCCATGGTTGATCTTAGAGTTTATATTCAGTCATCATGTAATGCTTGTGCTTTGTTACAGAGACTCTTGCAAAACAATCTAGCTTGAAAGTTAGTTTGGCTAGAGTATTTGCTAAAATATTCTGACGACACGTTTATAAGAAACATAGAGAGCAGATGGTCAGTGTTTATGGATTGAATATACTGTAAATTAGCCAGCTGAAAAAAAAAGCCTACCTGATGCAGCATACCATCAAAAATTAGGTTATGAGGGATTTAGTTGATAACCCAGGAGATTAAAAACTTTCATTAGTCATGACAATTTTCATGTAAACCTAAAAAAGTTCTGGAAAACTGTTATCTGCAACAAAAGCCCCCTCAAACTATGTAAACATAATCATGCCCTAATTACTTGCTTTCACAAACCAGTAACTTTATGAAAATAAAGAGCTGGTGCAAAGAAAAAAAAAACCAACAACAAAAGCATAGGCATGACAAATAGTTCTAAATAAAGCAAGCAACAGTATACTCTAAAACCACAATTAAAAAAAAAAGTTGAAAGTTTTAAGATGAGCAATATGCTAATCAGATCTAAAGACACTGAATTTGTGTGTGCATGGCTTGTTGCCATCCTAGATATATGTCAAACAATATCCCAGGCAATAATTTGAGCACAATAGCATTAAAAAGTAGACAAGTTCCACCAGATTCTTCTTCCCTAAAGCACGTATTTTAACTTCAGCTTTAAGGAGATGACCCATCCTATTTCTGCTGAAATCTGATTTTCTTATATTAAATGTGGTCATAGGATCTGGGCTTAGTTTGATTTTGTTCTTAAATGCTCAAGGACTTTTGGCAGTCCTACTTAGAGACCCACGTCTGTCCCAGCAACCTTAGACTTTCATATCTGAGTGATGCAAAGCATATCAATAGAAATTAATAAGGCAGGAAGAGGGCCTGAAGCTGCCCACTTACAGCCCAAACTGTGCCAGCAGTTGGGAAAAAACAAAGCAAATAGAAATGATGTAATTAACTATAAATGCATCAGTTTACCAACACGGCACTTGCACAAAGGATGCAACAGACTGTCTCTATAAATTAGCACTGTTCCTTGCCTAAAATACAGAATTTTCTGTCAAATCCAACTGTAATTTGGGGAGGGTGGAAGGAAAAGATGGAGAAAAGAAGCAGCTGCAGCTGATGGAGGTTTGCAACCTAACGATAAAAATGAAAGGTGGCCCGAAGTTGCAGAGGGGACCACAACCGACTGGAGAGCCTTCAGCTCTGATGCAGCGGCAAGGGGAAACTACTTCAGGGCTGTTCCCAGGTACGCAGTTGCCCCGTGATTCCGATTCCCCTTCGACTCTCGACTTGAAGCCCTCCGAGAGGCACGGCAGGCCCGGTGCTGGAAAGCTCTTGGCCACCAGGCGCCAGCGACGCCTCCTCTCCCCGGGGCTGCGGCCACGCACCTGCCCGACGCGGAGGTTTCTCCTGAGGAACCCGCGCTGCTCGCCCGCCCGCTGGGGTATTTCCACTGAGAAACTCAAACCAGGAACAGCCGCGGACGCTTGAGCCCGCCAACCCCCAGCTGCTCCCAGGGCGGCAGCCCCCGGAGCTGCTCCAGCCGCCCTCCTGGCCCTGCCGGGGTCCGCCAGTCCCGCCGCCACAGCCACTCACCCAGTCTGGACAGCAGGCTGGACATGCACCACACGAAGAAGAGGATGGCGCAGATGAAGCCCAGCTGCTGCAGCAACATCTCCCGCCTCTTGCGAACTTTCCTCAGCATAAGCAGCATGGTCTTCGGGGGGGCGAGCGGCGTCTCGTCCAGCTCCATCGGAGCTAGCGCGGGCGCCGAGGGGGCGGCCAGCAGGTCGGTCGGAAAGCGGGGATCACTCTCGGCAGCTTCCCGCTGACGGCTCCATGTCGGGCAGGCTGCAGCGCGGAGAGAAGCCGATGCCCAACGCCTCAGGTCGGCAGCGGCGAGGCAGAAGCAGGTGGAGGCGGGGGCGCGGGGAAGACGGCGGCGGCAGACCGGAGAGCGGGAAGGGCGAGACGTAGCTCTCAGGGGCCCGGCTGAGCCCCGCGCCCCACATGCACCATGGTCGGCGGCGGAGGAAGCGGCGCGGCGGCACTCCGCGCTCCTCTGTCAGCGGCCGCCCCACAGCGCGCCGCGGGCTGCGAGTCAGCACCGAGGGACGGCGGCATCCATGCAGCTCCCTGCTCGCCCCGGCCAAGTTTAAAGTTTATCCCTTTCCTCCCTCCCGCCGCCGCCAGGAGTAGCTAGTACCGTTGGCGGCAGGTGAGCTTAACAGCCGCCGCGGGAGTAACTAGCCGCTAGGCTCTGAGCGCGGCGCCGAGCAGCCACTCGGCCCGGCGGGCAGCCGCTCCTCAGAGCGCCCCGCCCGGCCCCCGTCTCCCCGCCCCTCTCCCGCAACTTTCTGGGTACTCCGCCGGCACCCATGGCAACGCGCATGTACCCTGCCCTTCCCCTCCTCGGGGTGGGGGGGCGGAATTAAGCCGCTAAATTAATCCATTCCCCTAAACGGCGCAGGAATTACCTGCTCTCGGTGTCGCGCTTGGCGGGGCCGTCCGTGCGAGGAGGGGAACAGGCAGCGGCAAGTGCTGCGGCCCGAGGGCAGGGCTGGCGCCGCCTGAGGTGCGGAAGCCGTTGGGGAGGTGCGGGTAGAGGGCCCGGCTCGCGCTGCCTGAGGTGAGGGGGGCGAGGGCGGCCGTTGGAACGGCGGGTCCGGCGGTTGCGGGGTGCGCAGTGGATGGGTGAGGGAAAGGGTGCCGGGGTGCCGCGGTGAGAGGTGGCCCGGTATTGGTGGCATCTGGGTTCTTCCACATGTCTCTAGGAGAAGCGTTTCAAGATGGACTTCCATGGGGGGATGTGGCACTTCTCCGATCCCCACTGTATGTAGCTGGCACTGCAACGAATGGATGGTGTGTAGGACAACAAAGTGGATGACCCATTTTGTGAAACAGCAGTTCCACACTATCCCAGAGCAGTTTTTTGGTTTTTTTTGAACTAAAATTTGGTGTTTAAGTGATTAGTGCTAGCCAACAAGAACAGTTCTGGGAACTACCCACAACAGCACAGGCATTGGTTCTGTATTCCTTCCAGGTATCCAGAAATGCTGTGCGTGTCAGGGAGCACCTGTGGATAAAACAAGATTAACTTATCTGATCTTCTTTTTGATGCAACATTTGGTTTACAATGGAAGGCCTTTCAGGTGATTCCCTTGGGATCGTTGTCCTTGTACTTAAGAATCTAGGCTTCATATCTGGCATTGTTTCTAATGGTGTCATAATTGTAATACAAATATCCTAGCCTGCAGAAGCAAATCTTCCCAAATAAAATATTGCTTATCTTATGTATTTTCTCATCTTCATGCAAATATGGGTGTTTTTTTCTTATGCTTATGAATTATATCTGCCATAGTGAGATGTGGCGGCACAGTGCTCGGGGTTCTCTGCACACACGACATGTGAAATAGCTCTAGATTCATGCTGAAGGCCGACCCGTTGTCTCAAGCGCAGAAGGGATTACTCAGGCTGGAGAACCAAAGAGAAGCAGTTGTGTTAACCTTGGTGCTTGCTTGCAGACACATAGCTACAGAAACTTGTGTGCTTTAACTGTGCAAGCTCCAGGGGCACCTAGGCTCTGATAGGCCTTTGACTTTCTGATTTACATTAAAGCAGGAAAACAACTGCATGTTAGAAGAATGACGAGATGTGCCACAGTCTCCTCTCTTCATTCCTTTTATAGCTGCTGAGAGAGTAAAAGTCACTCTGAAAGCTCTTGCCTACTACAAAAAAGGTAGTAGATTACAAGTCAGCTTATGTCCCTTTATTTCTTTCCGTGGCTGGGTAGGAAATCTCTCAGTTGAACCCAGAATGATGAAACCCATCCTGGACTGAAAGAACTTAACAGGCTAATTAGATGCAGAGGCAGGGGAAGCTGGATAAAGGCAACTGAAGCTCTTTAGATCAGGACTGTTCTTTACAGTGGACTGTTTTGTTCGTTGAAGACCTTTAAGCTCAGTGAAGAGGTTGGTTGCCATGTCAGCAGAGATGCCACTGCATACCTTGTCAGCTGTCATAATGCCTGAGAGCTAATTCTTCACGTGGCTTCTTATCACCTCTTTTCTGGGACTAAAGCCTCCCCTTCCACTCAAAGTGGCAATGTGAACATCAGTCTGCCATCCCCTTATTCTCTGTTTAATAAGAGTTGCGGTGCTGACAAGACCATGGTTTTCTGTTTGAAAATTTTATCTAGTAATAGAAGGAAGGTGACTCTGGAAGGGATTGCAGAGATTTGTTGGCTTTTTCAGTATCTGCTTGCCATAAGTTTATAATCTTTTTCACATATAAGTCAGACCAGGGCTGTGGCTTCAGAGAAGCTGTCCCGATAGTTGGGCCTTTCCCCACAGCTTACAGAGGTTGCTTGTGATTTTTGTATTTACAAGGTTTGTTCTTTTCCTCTTTACAATGAAGACATTTTCAAAGCCATGGTACTCCTAATCTGAAGAGTTACTGATATTAAGACATGCAATGACAAGTTTGTCTGGAATTGAGGTAAATTTGGGTCTGTAAATGAGGCTGCAATTCACAGATATTCCATATTTGTGTCTATAGATTGTTTACACTAAAAACATGGAATTGAAGCATCATTAAAGGTCCTGAGTTTCACATGTGAGGGATTTTCATTAATTCTGTCTGGTCCTATGAACATCACATGGATCAGACCAAAGCACATGGTTAACTACAGGAATACAAGTATAATATTGCCTTTTTGACATAGGGTTTTTTCATTTTTCTGGCTGCTAAAAAGTTTCTGTTTTAGTTGCAACAGCTAGTGACTATAGAAACCCTGGGGCCATCCCTGTGAGGAACTGAAAGCAAGAAACAAAAAACAAAAAAGTGAAGAGATCTTTTATGAATCCTTTGCACAAAAGAAATCTGCTACCCATGAAAGCAGTTCTCAATGTGACTGTGTGTGTCTCTCCCTCTCTGTGTACACAAATGAGGCATATCAAAGTTCAGACAGTACTAATCTCCTAATCATACAAGCTCCTGATTAGCATTTTTAATCAGTCTGGTGATCACAAGGCAGCCTCAAAATTGTTGTTGAATACTAAACTTTCAGAACAGAATTCCAAATTGCTTTTATTTTGGTGTTTCCTGTCCAAATGTGTCAGGTAACTATTTGTGTAGGATGTCTCAAAAGGTAGCGGTGTGCTGCAGAATTCAGCTCCAGTTACCTCTGCCCGCACCTGGAGGGTCTGTTTATATTCAAGCCATTCACACAAAGGTTGTTACTGGAATGTACTGGAATGATGTCCAATGCTTTCTTCTGATTTGAGACATCCATGCTGTGTAGGAGAGAGTAGTGATGCAATGTCAGAGGCAAAAAAGAAGCAAATGCTTTCTGCATAAGATGGCATTAGAGAAATTTACATTCCTTCTTTAAATCTTAAATTATTGCTATCTCTTACTGCAGCCAGAACAACTGTATATGCATTCAATGGGGTCTTTCCATTAATAGTCTCAAAAAAAACCCCCCAAAAAAATCCCAAAAACACACACGTGGTTTTCTGAGTGATACCCTCACAGTGAGTGGTTTGGTGATACTCTGGATGTTCTGTATTTCCATTATAATCAGAACAAAATGTTTTCTGGACTAGATCTAGCAATACTTCTGAAAGAATTACATTTTGGAAATTAGAAGTATTTGGGAAATATCATCAAAACAAAGTGTAGAGGAAGAAAATTTTAAATAGTACTTGTTGTCTTAAACTAAGTCACATGCAAGAAACTATCTTTCTTATTACTGTGCTTATCATTGTGATCATTTAACTTTTGAGTATGTCCCATGCTAAAATGTCTCACTAGAAGCACAGACTAATGCTAGCTTCATCTAGCACTGCCAAATTTGCTTGTTTTTCATCTCAAGCACAATTAGTATCTTGAACTGAGTAACAGCCAAAAGGCTTTGAATTAGGGAAGTGTCTCGCAGGAGATCCATGAAAGCAGCTCATCTGAGAAAAAAATATTGACGCTGCTGAGAGTTAAAGGAGAAGTACAATGTTTGCATTAATTCTTTGTGGCACCCCCTAAAAGGAGCAGGAAAAGTAGCAGCGGTACAGTAGGGTAACTGGAAACTGAGACCCTATTAGCTGGCCATGAAGACTATTCCAGCACAGAAGAGCTAAGAATGCTTCAGCTGAGAACCCTGAACAATTAGAAGGTGATCGTTTGTGACAGGCACCCAACCAGCCCGAGGAGCTTGTTCAGCTTTTCCAACTGATATAACCAGCATCCCAGTCTTAATGTCCACATTTGCAAGGTCAAGAGATAGTATCAAAGGAAAGCCAACTATGTTCCCTCAAAAGAGACCAGAAAATCTCTCATAAGCCATAAAAACTCAACTGAGAGAAAAGGTATTGGTGAGAGAGGAGACTGGGATTGTGCTTTTGCTATTTGGTCAGGGTGGTTCATCTGAGGGAAACATGGAGAGAACCTTAGCTCAGTGCTGTCCGTAATCACCTGCCTGTCAAGAAGGGGGAAATCCTGTGCTTCTTTAAGACATGGTCCCTGGAAAAGGAGCACACACTGATATGACTTGACAATATAAGCCTGCAGAAAGCAAATATTAGGATACTGATATTTCAGCGTTGAGCTGTACCTTAGGCCACTGTGCATCCTTAGGTATATACCCAGGTGGCTCTTTAAGCATTGGTGAAAGGTGCTTTGCTGAACCATACTTGAAATTTAGAAAGCAGATCCACTGTTGGCATCAGCACTGAGGATTTCACCAGAGTCTCTGTGATGGGTAAACTCTGAACTGGGACCACTGGATTTACAGAGAAACTCCAGATGTAGGACCCATCAAAGAACTCATCCTTGTGCTAAGATTCTCAACGTCTTTCTACTCATTCTCAGGTTTTTATCTCCCATCCATTTTCCAGTTCTAGTAGGCAGTTGCCAGCTGTGTTATCACATTGTACTTTTGCATGCTTCAAATGCAGAAGTTTTCCTTCTTCCGGTTATTTTTGTAGTTGAACTCAGACCTTTGTTTTACTTCCAAGGCTATATATAACTCAACTCTGAACCAGAATTTAAATGCTATGAAGAAGAAATTAGTCTCACACTGTAATATGCAACCACATCTTCCTGTAACTTACCCAGCTCCTCCCTTGTGTTTTACATCTTGCAGTTTTCCTACTGCTGATTTTCTTTAATAATGTTGGGGAATGCTACTTTCTATTTCTGATGAGCATCTGTGGTTACACCCCACATTCAACACTTAGCTAGCAGCCACACACTCACCCAGACCCTACTTGGGAGTTTAACAATAGTCACTTAAGAACAATGGGATTCTCCCACAGTTGCAGGAATGCTACAAGCAAGAGATCCTCATATCCTACGTGCCATAAACAACCTCACATGAGCCCAGGAGGAAGGCAGGCTGCTACCTATAATCTCCTATACAATAAGAACAAAAGGTACCAACCAGATCTAGGCTCTTGATCTGATCTACTTTAAGCCACAGAAAAGTAAGATCAGATGACTCCTGATGTCCCACATGTGCTGTTAGCACATTTTAGTTTAGGTGCATTGGCTGTATCAATTTCTCTAAGCCCATCAAAATGTCTTGTTCCAGGACAGAATGAGAGATGTTATGCATATCAGTAGGATTTAATGTGTTCTTCTTCTGCCCATAAGCTTTCAATCAATATCTACCTAAAAAAGGGAGTTCATTAGAAAACCTCAGTATTTGTCTCCTTAAATCAGTATTGTCTAAGTCCTCCAAATTCATCACAGCATCTATGTTTAACACCCACTAGATTTCTCAGGGATATAGGCATCTGCTTAAACCCTTGCCAGATTTGAAGAACTCATGCACATGCATAAAGCTGTACTGAAATGGGGGTTAAATTACAGGGAGTCTGTTACACAGCATATCCTCCCCTACACACATACTGTTTCTGTCTCAATTTCTCAGGCTTGCTACTTCCACTTAATCCCAGCCTCAATTGATTTTACTGGGTTTGCATTTTGCATTTACTGATTTTCTACTCCTCTCTGCCATCACAGTCACTTTCTCTTCTGCCTACTTCTCTGCTTCCCCTATTATTTCCCTTTGTTTGCGCCACATGAGTTTGTTCCCCACCCCTTTATTTTCCAGGTCCAGTGTAAATTTTTCATTTGTTCCACTATCTGTAAACAGAATTCCTTCCTCCTCTTCAAATCTTCCCTTAAATCTACACATGGGTTTGAGCTTAGTATTGACTCTTAGCCCTATATCCAGAGGCTGGGAGAAATTTGACTGTGAGGAATGAGGTTAGCTGACATCATGCTAAACATGAGGGATTCTGGCTGGTCAAATCACTGCCAATTATCTGCAGCACTCTCTTCCATCACTATACCCCACCTTTGTTTGATTTCCATAATCTCATACCTCCCACAGATAAAGAAACTAAAATCAGTTCTGCAAAATGCTCTCCATTTGTTTTCTTTCTGGAAAATTTTTATATGGCTGTGAAATAAATGAAATTCAAAACAGCTGCTGAGGAGACATCTTTACACACCTCAATCAACCACACTTTTGTTGAGCTTTCATACCTACTGGGACCTGTTTCCAAAACCCCTTGCTAGTCCCTCAGAATGAGAAGGATCATTAACTAAGCAAAAATTGATTCATTAGAGTGAGAAAAATTTTCAACAGCTATGTGTTGTTAGCCCAAACCACAGACTGCTGTGATCTTATGAATACACAGGAGGAAGCTGTGGAGAATTCTCAGACACAAAAAGCCTCAGATGATGTCAGTGCTTGAAAGCCTGGAGGCCGAAGAGGTTCAGTGAAAGTCCTGTTGGGGTAGCTGAGAGAGATTCAACAGGGCAGCTCCTTTCCCTCATTAGATTAGTCCTTCAAAATCATTAAGAAAAGAAGAACAAGCATTCATCCTTAGTCACTGTGGAAAAAACAAACTGCAGGCTCCAAATGCTATATAAGTCAGTCCTGGCAACTGATGTCCTTGAAAAAACAATATTGAAAAGGTGACAACTGTCTTTATTCAGAGACTTGTAGAACATATGCTTGAAGGAACCCAGAGAGGTCATCCTGTTCATTCCCTTTTTCTAAGGTAATATCAGCTCTCCCTAATGTTGAGTGGGCTTGCTCTGAAACTTAATATCCATCTTGATACTGAAATTGCTATTTGACTGCCTATCAAAGCTTTTAAAATAAAATTATGGTGAATAACGTTAAGAAAATTTACACCTCCTACTTTGGCTGTCTTTTTTTTTTTTT
>VXBL01010535.1:555624-568162 GCA_013400195.1 Aramus guarauna
TTAGCACTGTTAGTGAGCAGAGCTTTGAGAGTTCTGGGAATTTTCCCCCTCATCTGACCACAGATTTTCAAAGAAGAAAATTTATTCTATTGAAAGCCTATCATGTTAAAGCTAAGAGGAATCGTAGCTGTCAGTCAGGGAAGGGGAAGAATATTCTTATCATTTATTTCTGTAAAGCTAGTAGAAATCATGTTCCTTTATAGACAGCAGGAAGAAAACAACCTTGCCCTGGGAAGATAAATTCAGTGTATAAAATCATGTAAACTGATAGTCTATAGGGAATGGCAATCAGAGAAATCAAGTGAGCAGGAACGGTGCTCAATGGAGTGTTTCGTATGAGGAATTCAGGTCATTTATTTCGTTGCTATTTCATGTTGTCTCCTGTGGAAGGGATAAGAAAGGAGGGTTAATCTGCTCCCCATTATGATCAGACAAGAGAGAGGAGACTAGAGAAGGCTGGTTCAGAGTCCACGTTCAGAACAGCAAGGGGAAAGGTGTTTGTCTAAGGTGGCATTTAAGGGAAGGAGGGGAGAGCTTTAGTACACAAGAACAGGGAGATGGTTCTAAGCAAGTGGGCTAGGCACAGCCGTCTGTGGGAAGAGACAAAGGGAATCTTGATCAAAGTGGATCGGAAGGGCGAGTGAAACGAGCTAAAATGGGGAAAATGAGCACCACTACATCCACTTTGCAGACCAAGTCTTGTACTGTGAATTTGAAAAGGGTTGGTGTAGCAGGAGAGAGCAAGATCGCTGTAGCCGCAGTACTTTAAGAAGAACGTCCTCCATAAAAGCTCCCTTTAAGTTTACAAAAACTGCCACATCTGCAGCACAACCTCCTCCAACCCCAGATAACTGATGTTCGTTACTGTTAATGAAAAGTCATGGTCAAAGCAAACGCTGGCATATTTTCAAGCATTGGCAGAAACACTTTCTACAGTATTTCCATGTTAACTTCCTAACTAAGGCAATTAGTAGTTACTGTCGATTTTAACAAGAAATGTTTATCACTGGCAAATAATAAACACAGCACTCCTGCAAATTAACTTCTTTGCTATTCCTAATTCCTTGCAGAGATTAGCAGCAGGCTAGTTCAGCTAGCCTTGGTCGTAAGTGTGCTCAGCTGCCTCTCAGCACCAGGACAGCCCAGTTCAGGCTGCTCTTTTCTGTTTGTAGTACGAGAACTGCAAAGGTAACGCTACCCCATAGACCAATTTAATAGCAGCTATTGTGGGTGTCACCTGCCTGACATGTCTGACTCACCCCACCATCTTTTTGTTGTTTTCATTTAAATATTTAAACACTCAAATATTCCAGCCACTTTACATTTCACCTCCTCAGAAAGAAGCAATGTTTCAGAGGTGTTACCATGGAAACAATGGAGTGAGGAGGCAGCTAAACATGAAAGTAAGTCATCCAACAGTAAATCCAGAGACATGCTTTGGAGTAACTTGAAATTAAAAAAATTATAATTAAGTGGTCTGCTGCTGAGCATGTGTTTGTACTTACTGCTTTCTTATAAGTGAAAAGAGGCCACCTTTTGGCCTGTGACAAGAAAATATAATTTCCCTGTGCAGAATTTTCAGTACCTAAAGTCTTTTCTGACACAAGAGATAACGCCACTTTTTGGAGATGAACACCAGAGCTAGTTATCAGCAAGACCAGGCAACTGAAATGGTATTGTTAAGGGTCAGCAACACCAGATTCCTCAAACAAATCAATCCCTACTGATAGCAGTGGGCTGTGAGTGTTGGAGAGTTGTGATCCAAGATATTTGCAAAGTTTAATCAGACTACGGGAAAAAGCAGATTAGCATTAGTGGAAGTAAAAATGCAGCTAGATATGGCAAGCCCCTTCCAATTATGCAAATGAATACACAGAACCATTCTGCTCAAATTGGGTATTAAATTATCCTTGTGGATAAATATAAAAGCATACCTTTGACAATCTGTCACCATATATCCTGAAATACCGTAATTACCTCTCTCAGCCATGGGAAGGAACAACTCTTGGCTATTGCCTGTGCTCATGAAACGATTTCCTGCGACTTTCCACAGCCTTAGCTTTACTGAACTACATGTTGTCTGTAGTGAAGGTAACAAAGGAAAATTCAGTCTTTCAACTATGTGTTAGGCAAGAAAAGCTCAAAAAAAACCAACCCTGTAATAAAGATCATATTCACTTGATGCATTGGAAAATTTACCACAGAAATATTTAATACATTTAAATATGCCACACAAAATGTTCTGTTCAGAACAGATTCAGAAACAGAACATTAGAGACTTGAGCTTTAGTTGCTCTTCATAACCCTTTAGATAATACTTAAAATCATCATACTTTGACTTGTGGGCAAAGGAAGGGTCCTGGGAGATGTCTAAAACCTCCCTCTAGGGCTGGAAATTGTCTTGATGAATCGTGCCTACCACGAGTGGCCACTAGAAAAATTCTGTCATTGTAGACTGGCAGAGTGGGATACGTCTCTAGCAAACCAACAGCTCCTGTTTGACTTATACGCTGAGCACCTGGCTTTTTGTGCCCAGGGTGGCCTGTAGTATCCCCTCCACAGCTGCCCGCCTCAGGAAGGGTGTCCAGCATCTGCTCAAAGGGTCGCCCTTGGGACCAACCAAGGTTTTTACTGACTTTCAGTTTCTCAAGAATCTTTCTCCTTGGAACAATGGTTTTCTTCTTCACATGGATCCACAAGGAGATGGAAGCATTACTGCTGGAGCTTCTTGTTCAGAAACTTGGCAGTCTGCTCTGTGCAGGTAAACAGCTGCCACTGCACATTGGGAGTGCCTTGAGGAGAGAGACAGCAGGCCAGATCCTATGAGCCTGAAACACTGATTTAACCATGAGAGTGCCTTCCTCCTGGAGGACTAGGCAGAGGGTCAGACGGTAAATGAGATATCCACATAGCCCACAACTTACATAAACTTTGAGGGAGCATGTGGAGACTGGTCTACTGAGGCTTGGGAGACTGGTGAGACCTTGCTACCAGCAAGGTAGCAAGGAGCAGATCCTACCCATACCCAGCTGGCTTGGGAGCACATGGAAGCATACAGCCAGGCCAATTCCTAACAGGCTGGTAGAGCATCAGAACATGGGACAGGTTGCAATGGTCATCATAAAATATACTCACTCCACAGCTTTTGAGAAAAGATGATTTATACAATTCTCTACATACACACAAAAAAGATATCAAATCTCTTTGAACTAGCGTAACAGTACAGCTACATGTTTATCTGGAGAAAACTGATCTGTTGCCTGTTTCACAATCATTTAAAAAAAGTACTGAGTTGCATTTAGCCCCGTGACTGATGGCGTCTCACAGAATTAGTTATGCTGTTGGCATTGACTGTGCAAAGGAAAAGATGGGCTGTGTTTTATACAATTTGTTTTTCTCACTGTTGGAAATCTATCATACTTTTCCTGCCCAAATTATCAAGGTGGTTGATAAGCTGAAAATAAATCCGATCATTGAGGTGAATGTTATATAGCAAACTATTGTGTAACTGAACTGTATTTGCTATCTTAGCCTTCCAAACTCTAAAAAAATAATTAAAAAAAGAATGGCAAATATTTTGGAAGATTTACCTAACCTTAAAATTTTATTTTCAGTTTTTAAATTAATCCTAATTAATGAATTTTTAATTATATGCAAAGCAAACCCACAAAATCTCCAGAGGCTTAGCTGTGACTTTGCCATGAAAAGCGAGTGAAAGGGCACAGCTTTGGTTTTGTTGGTTTTGTCCCCCCAGAACAGATCAGAAGGTTCCAGAGCCAGGCTGCCTCCCGCTTTCCTTCTGCTCCGTGCCTGGCACAGCCTACCCCGCCATGTGCCGCGGCTGCATTAGCTGCCATGGCAGACCTCCTGGCATGCCCACTTGCTTGAGGTAGGAATGCAGCAACCCCCAGCCTTCGGGATTTGCACTGCTGCACAGTTTGTGGCAGTTGGGAAGCCAATAAGCACATACACCGCTACACTTTCTCCAATCTTTACATCAAGTACCTTTCCTGAAGGAAGACTCATTTCATCTCTTGTCTGAAAAATCTCTTTACCCTTCTGTTTTTCTCAGTGTTTCTGAGTTGCTGCTCACTCTGATGGACCCTGGACCAAGTCCTAAGAGAAGAAAAATCTTTCAGCTCATCGTCAAGTCTCTGAGCAAGCCAGTCATCCAGAAAAAATCCGCTTCAAGGCACTCACAGAATAATAATCATGCCTGGGGTCTGATACTTTTCCCCCATGTTTCCACAGGCAGATGAACCAATTAATGTGAGCAGTTACATGAAACCCAGCCTGGGGTTTGCTGCCACTGACACAGTGCCCCTGGCCCAGAGCTTTGTGGAGGGGGTTACACTGAGTTACTTGTGACCAACAGACACTGAGCATTGACGTGATTTGCAAATGATTTCAAATGCTAATGTACAACAGGTGAGTATCCTAGATGCTATTTTTCTTACTTATAGGCTGTTAAAAAAGCCGTAACAAGAAAATCGTTGACACAGAATACAAAACACTGAAAATCTTTGTCTTGATAAAATATCTGGCTAGTATAATGCTCATGATTTCTCTGGTGAACTGAAAGGTACTAAGGCATCATCACACTTTTAAAAATCTAGTATATTTAGCAAGTAAGACATCTTACAGTCTCAGACTTTACTGAGAAGCAGTCTTAGAGGGGAGGGAGATAAAATGTTTTAGCTCTAGCTCAGCTGTACTTTTAAACTTCTCAGTCATATCTGTTTTGCTACCTGAGGAATTTTAAGGAAGTGAAATCAAATGTCTATCTGATTTTAGGTGATGTGCAATATTTATTCTGAAGGCTCATGCAGCCTCTTTCACTCTTGAATTATTTACAACATGCACACACTGTCATGTCTCAATAGATCACTCTATAACTCCATCAAGTAAAATGAAAGTAATTTGTAAATTGTATATATATATGGGGGTGTGTGTATGTAGAGGCTTAGTAAGAATCAGTATTACTGATCATCCATCCATGAAAAGGACTGAAGAATGTAATTTATTTAAGATAGGGAGAGGCTTTGCACATGGAAACAAATACAAAATGCAGCTAGTCCAGCATGTATGTTGAGCACCAATTAGTACTGGAGGTTGCAAAAGAAGGGTGAAGAAATTGAGTCTCAACAAGAAGGCTTGTTTTTAACGCCAGGTGGGTGGAGATTAGTTTAAATCCTGAAACCTGGACAAGTCTGATCCTTCAGTAGTTTTTTGGGTTTGTGGGTTGTTTTTTTCAGTTTACACTAGCTAATGAGTCAGGTTACCTGTTGTAAACATACAGCCTCTCCATCAATCTTGTGAATTTCTTAATCTGTACAAACAGTTAACAGGATGTTTCTTCTAACCTGGCTTCACACATTTTTTCCTTTGTGCTGAGGACTTATAAAGGGCTGTGCATATTTGCTTATGAAATGATAATTGATGTGATTTACATTAAAAATCCACGTGGGCAAAAGTGTCTTCTTTTTGACAACATGGCTAGAGTTTTCTCCAGATATATAATTATGCTTTGGGGTTTTAAGATTGATATGGTGATGCATTGTAGGGTTACAGGGCTGCTGAAGACATATGTTTATTTCATACCCTTTATTTTTAAAATCTATATGCAGGAAGAGATGTACTCTTTCCCAGGGGAGTATGCAAAAGAACAGTGCAGGGCAGAATGAAATCCAAAACTGGGAACTAGAGAAGTGCTCTTTCCACTATAAGCTATTCCAGAAGACACTGGAAACCCACTTGAGTGAACTTTGCAGCTTCGTGATTCCATGAGAGCTTGGGAGCAGAGCCTGGCAGTAACAGCCTGCCTAGCACACTCCATCCTGCCCCACCAGCACACATCCCGTGCTGTCAAAGCAGCATTCATGTTTTCTCTGAATTTGCACATGCCTTAGAGGGGAGCTTTCTATGCATGTAATGAGGCAGAATAGAGGACAGCCTGAGTGGGGGGTGAAGAAGATGGGGAAGTAGAGGGAGCCAAAAGCAAAGTCAGAGAAAACACTGGATGTTCGGAAACCAAGGTTTGTCCATTGCTTGTTTCTAGGAAGCTCCAACCATCTTCTCCGGGACAGCATCTCCTCAGAGAAATTTGGAAAGGCTGATTTCCTGCATGATCTGCTGGACATCTTCCTCCCCACCACACGTCTTCTCAGAAGGGAACTGAAGTATTAGTTTAACAGACTGGCAAAAATGGCAGAATATGCACTTCAGTTGAGCGTATCGCCCCTGAGCCTCACACAGCACTGTAGCAGCAGGGGTTGATGTATCAGAGGCTGGGTTAGTAGTTTTGATCCAGTGGGTGGTGAAATGTATTTTGCACTAAAGCCTTGATACTAGCAACCGACTAATTCTTGTATTTTGCATTGCCATGATCAGTCACACCATTTTCACTATAACTGAAAAAGAGAAGTAGGCACTGAGAAATCATTACTGAGCACATGCCTTTGTGGTTTGGAGAGGATGGGTGGGGGTTGGAGTGCAGAGAAATTTATGTTGGATCTGTGAGCAAGAGGAAAAACCATGGGTTGTTCAAGGATGTGCTTGTCAATACCAGTAAGGGAGAGAAAGTTGGAAAAAAAAAATAATATTTCTATTTTTGGAAGTCTCCTTTTTCATCTTATTACCCTTGCAATTACACATTTCAATTCTGTAATATTCCATTTCAGTACACAAACTACATTCCAATGCATTTGTCTCTGGAATCCTGATCTTACCAAATGTTGCTGTCTGCTCTGCTGATGTCACTGGACTTTGAGAATTTAGCCTAATATATTTTGACCAGTAATAAGCCAAATGCACATATTCACAAATATTTCAGAAGTTCATTCTGGACCTGGGTCTGCTGCTAACTTCAGATTCTTCAAATATTGTAGCTTATCTATCTACTGAAAAAGCTGTTGAGAATATTTCACAAAATGCTGCATTTTTATTAAAAAACAGTATCTATTCCTGTTGTACATTGTGGCGTTTTTCTTCCACACTCTGTCTGCTGCCATTCATCCACATCTGAGGTTTTCTAGATTTACTTACAAAGCTACGCGAAATTCTGTCCTGCTGATCATATCAGAACCCCAAGCCACAGGCAGCCGGTTCCTTCTGCAACTGAGACTCGCCTGTCTGGCGAGCCTTCCACCTCCAAAGTCTTTCTCAGTGTCACTCTTCATGCCCTCTGGCAAGCTATTTCTTCATTTTTCTCATCCTCTCCACATGATTTTACTCCTTCTTCCTGCTGCTCACACAGAGAGCATCTATATTCACCATCAGTCCTCAGGCAAACATTCATTTTTGAGTGGTCATGCACGTCTGTGTTCATGCAATGTCTCCTAAACATACTTCCTCCTATAGTATTCCACTAAGAAATGTAATTGCTTCCTACATTTCTCCCAAATTAAGAGTATATGGAATGTCCTTTACTATAACAATACTGTGAGATGTTGATTTTGATCTCATACAGATTTTAGTGAGGATTAATTACATAGAGGCTGATGGAAGCAACCACAGATGAACCCAGTGAGTGCCCTTCAGTTTCAAGAAGCACCACGTAAATCACTTTCTCTCACTCTTTCCCATAGGTTCACTCATCACAGATCAGCGGTATTAGCAGGTATCTTTAAACTAGTCACAGGAAAAGGCATTATTCAGTAATGCACATGAAAGTGAAACCTCTATGTTTATGAAAGCAAAGGTATGAAGAAACCATTTACCTTTTCTAACATCTTATTTCCCTTAGCTGGGCTATGCCAGCTGTGGTAAAAAAAGAAAAACAAAGAATAGCCTTAAGGCAGATGCATTAGTCTCTGCATCAGTATCAGTTTCTCTGCTTCTACAAAAGTGCTTTCACAGTAGGAATTCCAGTAGGAATTAAAATACTTTCCTACAAAAGACACATAGAGAACAAGAGCTGCGTGCTGCAGAATACGGATGGGACTCTGAGTTCCTAACAAGGCTGACGCTTTTCCTTGGTCCATCCCGTCACATACACACAACCATCTAGCCATAAAAAGCTCTCATTAGCCAGTAAAACATTGGAACTTTGAATGGGTGCTAGCCTTATATTACACAATTTTTGAAGAACACAAAACCTGAGGATTCATTTGTCAGCTCAGCAGCTGTTCCAGGTCTCAGCATTTGAACGCTATTTGTATTATTCAGTGCACCAATTGGCATCAGGATCCTGACAAGGTTATGACTAAAATGGGGCACAGAACCTGAATCAGCACGTAGAGGAATCAATGGGATTTTTTTTTTCTTAATAGGAATTTAATCTTTTCCTTACACCATAGCAAGCTGTAGAAAAGAGATGACAATGCAGAAAAGAATAAGAGTAATAAATGAATTCTGCCCAATCATCATTATCCAACTATTCCTTACAGTCATTCCAGGAAGAATAGCTTGTTTGGATCATTTTGGAAACTGCTGTCTGCGGACACAATGAGAGAGATGAAAGGAGAGACTCAGCAAACCTCAGTTGATGTTAACAGCTGTGATGGATCCAGGCTTCTGAAATCACCATCTGATTAGGTAAACTTGTACACAGGGCAACATAAAGAACCAAAGATAATATGCCTTACCAAGTCTTCCCAGGTGCTTTGTTTGAGCATTTTTTGAGGCTTGTATAACAAGACTATTTCAGAGAAGTGGGAATTAAGAAAAACTTTTCTGTAGATCCCTGGCAACACATTTATGGGTAATAACCTAGTATTAAAATTTGATTTTTTTATTTGGAGAAACCCCAGCGAACCCAACAGAGTGTGTGTGGAGAGAAACTGCAGAGTTTCATTCCCTTCATGTATCTGAGGAATTCCTTAAACAAAGAGGTTTTCCATATCTGCAGGAAAAGATGCTGCTTGTTTATACAATAGATTTCCCCATGCACCTCTGCAATGCTTGCTTCATATTTTATCTAAGAAAGTAAAAATTTAATAAAGGTAACATTTCAGAAATAAAGAAATAGAAGTCATATTGAGATAAGCTTAGCTACAAATAAAGGGACCAAACAATCACTACAGAACTTACACAGTTGGGAAAGTCATATAATCCTGGCAAAGTTAAATGGAAGAAGGTGCTTAAACCAAACAGTGATAATGCTGCAGCCACTATGGAGAATGACTTAAAAAATGGATTGAATTTTTTGATGCAAAAAAAGGGTAACAAAGAACAAGCTAGGACACTTACAACATGGGTCTGTGTGTTAGAAGGAGCCTCAGAGGGATGTAAGAATTCCCCTGAAAACTGGACCTCGTTTATAGGGTATGCCACTAATTAAGTCAGCAACTAAAACACATGAGGGGAACACAACTTTCCAAGTTGCATATATATAAACAGTAAGGGAGCACACATCAGTTTCTGTTAATTTCTCCATTCCAGCAGGAACTATTAAAAGAACAGAAAGAGAAAGATATATATCCATAAGTTCCTAGAAAATCATCAGCGTGCACCAATGTGCTCAGCAGTGCAGAAAACACTTGACAATTCTCTAATTACCAGGGCACACCTAGCAAGTTAACCTTTTGTATTCACATGCTGACTACCAGGCAGTAGGTGATATGTGTTTGTCTACGTAGGTCCATGGAAATATGGGTCGTACGATTACAAAGTGAGAACAGTGTACCATCTGTCTATCTAATACTATCCATGCAGCAAGCACATCACTATTTTAAGCCTCAAACTCCTTGGTACCAAGGAGGCAGAAGACAAGTGTTGCCATTACATTGTAGTTATATTTGTGATGTGCGTACATTTTGCCTGGGAGTGAAAATCCAAGACTAGTAGCCAAAATTATTCCGAGAGTTATCACAGTGCCAGTGCTTTGGACTTTTCACTACACCAGATGATGCTTTCTTATCCCAGAAAGAGCTAAATTGTTACCTAAAACTGGCATATTTGCAAAATGCAAAATGCAGAAGAATTCTTGTCTGTCTCTATGAAGACTGAGTTAAAGAAGGGACACCAGGAAGAAGAACAGCCCATTGGCTAAATGTCACATGCATAAGAAGCCAGGGAAATACCCAGATCAGATGGCACCGAACCATATGCTGGGTTGCTAAGAGTATCCAATGCCCAAAGCCAGCGAAGGAACATCTCCATGCACTGTAGTCAAGAATGGCAGTTACTAGAATGTAAATAGCAAAACTAAACATGAAGATCATGTCTATGAAAGGAGTTATATATGAAAGGAGTTAATAAATTCATACAGCGATCATTTCATGAGTGTATATCATTAGGCATATTTTGTATCCATATATATATGTATCTGCTATGAAAAAAGTGATGAGTTGACTAAGCCCCGACTTCCCTTAGCAACAGAGAATATTTTCCTTTCAGTTTAGAACGGTAGCACTCTCATGCTTTATTACTATATAGTCCAAAGAAGTTACTTGTGGCAAGAGTGCGTGTCTCCGGGAACGTCAGGAAATCACTTGGTCCTGCCTCTGCAGTTGTGGTTTGAGCACTCCCTGCAATCGCTGTTGTTTGGCCTATGTCTTTTCTGAGAGCCGATGCTCAAATCTCAAGACAATGTTTCACCATCTTCCAGCATCATGTTTTAGCCTCATGTTCGTAGTGACTGTACATACTCATGTACCCATGAAATGTAAGTCTATCCTTTTTCCTCAAAACAGATCCTTACATGACCCCACAGTTCTCACAGTGCCTTAGTTTAGTATCAGCCATTGTGCCAGGTTACTTTTACTGAGAACTATTCAAAATGTTCCTCTATCTGGGAACAGTTTATTGCTCATTTTCTTTGCTTTTTGCAGCACTCTTTAAAAATCTTAGCAATTTTATCTGCCTGTTCAGCTTTGCCCATTCTTGAGTCAACCTCACTGCTTTGGAAATGTGGGGTATTTTTGCTGCTTCACCTTTTGCAATTAAAAATGCCCTAATATTTTGCCAGATATCCACACCCTAGCTCATTAGATCTCTGCTATCTTTGCTCATCTTGCTTCAGTAAAGCGCTTTTCTCATTTTCCAGGTACCAATGTTGGTTTTGCTGGGGTTTCTCCAAATAAAAAAATCAAAATTTAATACTGAAATTGATAGCTCATTTTCCAAGTATCAATGTTTGAGTGATTTGGGGGTATACTTGAAAGCATGACCTGGGTATGAAAAGTCAGTTGGGTTTGTACAGATATTGTGTTCATCTCACTAGTTCATTGACGTTTCACAAGAAAGTGGTGTCTGTATGGTTTGCATAGTTTATTTTGTGTTGCTGTCTTTTCGTACTAGAAGGCTGCTCTAGATAAGACAACAGTTGTCTGTCTGTCCACCTGTCATTCCCTTTCTTGTAATGTAGAGCAGAGTTGCAGTTCTAACAGCATTCGTCAAAACCATTTTGGGTTCCTTGTGGCAACACTGAAGTGCTTTGAGTTGCTCTGTGTCCTTAGACTTGTGAGTCCGAACATGGAGATACACTATAGCAGGATACTCTCCATCGTGCAAGGGCAGTTTTACTTTGTTGGCAATACAGAACCTGATGTCTACACCTCTTTGCGGAGTTCACGTAAGTTTTCTGAGCATTCCTAATAGAGAGCTTTTACTTGACTTTGGTGTGGAAGCTAACCATCCTCTCTGTGGTCCAAAATCTATCTCTCTCTGTTCTCTCCATTACGACTCATTTTTACTGGGTGTCAATTCCAGTTTCTCCTCGTGATCTTAAAGAAACTGTTGACTCTCTTTTGATGTTGCGCTACATTTGCTTGTGTATCGCTGCCTGACCTCTGCAGTTAAGTCCAGTCAGATGTTTGAAACTTATTTACCTTCCATCATATCATACACATATCAAACCTCATGTTCGGAGTTGCTGCTTTTTGTCTTTGTATGGTGCTTTTTTATTTTTCATTTTACTTATTTGTAAACTCTGCAACAAGTACCGCACATGACCTAATATGTAGGACATTTTCCACTGATATTTTCCACTCTCCATGATATCTTAATTTTTTCCTTTACATTCAGTTTCTTTTCTCTGCCTTTTGCATTTGCACAAATATTGGTGTATTTTCCTCATTTTTCATGAGCAAATGAATTACATCAGTCTCTTCACTGCTTATGCTCTGCACTTGCAGATGAATGCATTCACGTGTACATGTCTATGGCTCTTAGTAAAGTTAATGCGAGCTCCCTGAACAGTCTTAAGTCGAGCACATTTGTCTTGTCCCTATCATTTCTGACACATTCACCTTTTTGGAAGTGACAATCCAGGAGCTGACTAATTTGTGATATGCTGGTCTATTGTTTCTCCAGATCTTTTCTCACAAAGAAACCTTTTATTTATGACATCTTTCAAAAGATGAAATGGTTTTTAAAGCATTACTAGGATTTTACACAGTTTGTCTTGGTTCAGTGCTCCTGCTAACACATGTAGCACTTTTTACCAGTTGCAGCTGATGGTGTGGCTGAGCTTACTCGGATGGGCATTATATCTACATACAAGTGCTACTGATCTTATCCTCTCTTAAGTCCAGCCCTGCAAGGGTAGAAAATGTATGGTGTTGCTATAATCAGGTTTCTCTTTTCTTTTCTTTTC
>VXBL01010536.1:0-10852 GCA_013400195.1 Aramus guarauna
AAAAAGGGTTATCAAGCATTGGATCAGGTTGCCCCTGGAAGTGGTGGAGACCCCATCTCCTGGAGGTATTTAAAAGACATGTAGATGTGGTACTTAGGGACATGGTTAGTTGGTTGTGTTAGGTTAATGGTTGGACTTGATGATCGTAAAAGTCTTTTCCAACCTAAACAATTCTATCATTCCATGATTCTAAGTGACCCAAATGTAATCCCTAAGCATGCAAATGTTTGTGTAAAACAGAATGGTTGAGGTTGGACAAGACCTCAGGAGGTCACCTGTCCAACCTCCTGCTCAAGCAGGCCCACCTAGAGCCAGTTTCCTAGGACCATGTCCAGATGGCCTTTGAGTATCTCCAAGGAGGGAGACTCCACAACCTCTCTGGGCAATGTGTGCAGGTGCTTGGTCACTATCAGGGTAAAAAAAGTGTTTCCTGATGTTCAGGTGGAACCTTCTGTGTTTCAGTTTGTGCCTGTTCCCTCTGGGCCTGTCACTGGCACCACTGAAAAGAGCCTGGTTCCATCCTCTTTCATACTCTCTTCGGGTATTTATATACATTAATGAGATTCCCCCTGAGCCTTCTTTTACAGAGTTACAGTGGTGTGGCATCAGACTGTGTCTGTGGCTTCCCTCTCTTTGGTATAGAAATGGATTAACATTTCAGTGTGAGGAGTGACAGCAATCAGCACTAAAATGACATCATCCCTGGGTTTGGGCTGCATAGGTGTGCATGTATCTACTTAACAGGAAAAAAGTGAAATGTTCATCCACTCTATAGTCCCAGAGGATCCCTCAGCATATTTAGGCTTTTCAGCATTTGTATATGTGAGGATGCTCTCCTTTTACTGAAAGGCTAATGGAATACCTGACTAGGTATCCATGAGAGGAGTCTCTTATGATAGACAGTGTTATCTTTGCAATTAATGGAATAGTGGTACAGGCAAGAAAACAGGAGTACCATGGACAAAGATGTAGTTATTAGAGTTGAAGACAGGACAATAGGTTTGTTTTGCAGCTGCTTTCCAGATCTGAAATGGAAAGCTTTTGTTTCATGTGAGAATGAAAGCATAGCCATACAAATACTTCCACAAATACAACCTTCCCTCAAATATCCATCCAGAGCCTGAAACCTTAGTCTCCTGAGTCTTAAACAGGCGAAGCAGGCACTGGCTGATAGTGTAACTATCCCACATTTGATTTCCTGCCTGAGTCAGAGCAGAGGTTGTTTCAAGGTAATGTGTCCCACGATCGCTACTGATGCTGTTGAAGTTGAATATTTGGAGGGAAAAAATTCCCTGTAATATGACAGCAAAGACCTGCTACTGTCCACTTACTCTTTTTGGTACTATTTTGAATCTGATGTGCTTAAGCATTTCCAAAGTTATTTTGTGCTGTGCTTCTCTCTGAAGTAAATCTTCTCTTGACCCTACTTTGAAAGTGCTGCCATGGCTTTCTGGTGTCATCTCTGGCAGCTAGCTCACATCCCTTTCTCCTCCTGAACACCCCTGGCATTCCCCACAGTCTGGGAAATGTTGTCAAATTTGGACTAGATACAGACATAAATGTGTGAGCTAAACACAACTCAAAGGAATCTGATTACCAGTTTAATTTTGTTTCTAGCAATTCCCATAGGTTACAAAATCAGTTAAATGATTACGAAGGCAATATACTATTAATGACTACAAGATTATTTTTTTTTTTAATCTTGGTGTACAGGTCATTTATCACCACTCTGTTGGAATATATACTTGTATCCAAATTTTACATAATTATGAAGACATAGATAGGTGCAATGGAACTAATTCATGACAAATTAATACTAGGTATTGTAAATTAGCAAAGCTGTCTCTCAAAGATCTTTCCTTCATCTTTTACATGTGTGTACATTCGGCATCATAAGAACTGGCAGGTAGCACAAACAACTGACACTGATGCTTTGCATATAACATAACGTAATGTAATGTAACGTAACGTCCATGCTCTTACTGCAGATGAATTGGTTACCATCTTGCTCTAATGAAAAAGCACATTGCTGGGATAATAAACTATTTCAACTGATTTCAGCTTTTTACTCTAAACAAGCATCCACCTTTGCATACCGTGATCATGGGGAAATCTTGTGAAGACTTTATAGGTACAGATGCCCTCACTGAGCTGCCACCACGACATCTGGGTTAGGATGCTACAGAAAAAGAGGGAATGACCTGGGATGAGCTTCACATGACTCGAGTGCTATTTAAATGAAAAGAGCTAGGACAAGCCTGCTCATTTTTCCCATACCAGATTTTACAACCATCACTTAGCCTCAGGAGTGGAGTTGTGGGACTACCTCCTTCCATCGCTCTTGCTTCACTGTATATTATAGCAAAACCTGTAGTTACTATTTGATGATTATCACCTCATTGAGACTACATGCTCAATGTGAAATGTCTGTTCTGTTTTCAGCTACCAGAATGATAGTTAAAGAATTATACAGAAGAAAGCTAAGCCCAGATCGCTGATTTTTTTCTATATAAGCTATTCCAAAATCTATAGGAAGAACCTTGCTGTCTGCAGCAAAGTTGCCAGCAAAGTTTCTTTTCCTTTATTGAGAAATAAGTGCATAAAACAGAGTTACACCAGTGACTTACAAGCTTCTTGCAATAAAACTAAAAATTAAGAGCCGAGATGCAGCTATAAACTTGTATAACAAATTGCAAATAGGCATCAAAAAGATTAGTTATAACTTTTGGTCAGAAGTCATAGCTGACTTAAAGTCATAGCTGGATTGATGAAATACAGCTCAAAGTTGCTGCACCTTAAACCATCACTTTCAGTTACTCAGATAACTAATTTCAAAGTGTTTAATAGATTTCTCCTCTTGTTTTCCAAATGGGCACGATAGTCTTTCTATGTTTGTTCTTCAAATGGTACATATAAATTTCTTCTGAAATCTTATATACCAAAGTTGCTTGGTAAGAGTCCAAAATGCTAGTAAATGCAGAGAGGTTAACTAAAATATTTCAAAATGTTGGTTTCCTAGTGCAGCTTCACCTCGTTGAGGCTATGGTCATTTCACTGTTGCTTGTCACAATTCTGTCTGAATGAGGCGTAGTGCTTTCTTCATGTTCTCTATTACTGAAAGAAGAATAAATGAGAAGTGTAAAAATGTACTTAAAGTGCATTTGTACAGTTAAAACCCCCACCTAGTTTGATTAGTAAATTGTTCACATTGAAATTCATTTATAGTTACATATTATATTTTAGAGCTTTCTATTGTGAAAATTCTGGCATGGATGGTAAAGCAGAAGGTAAAAAGCTTCATGAATCCAAATGTTTAGCTTAAAGGGATTTGACAAGACTCCTTTGAACTCCCTTGTTTCTCAACAGCAAGCCTGGTAATCAGATGTGATGTGCATATTTGTGGTGAGATACTGCATTGGTATCAGATAGCTGGTATAGAGTAAGGACTAGTTCAACCTGAAAAATCACATTCCTTTCTGAAATATGGGTGTTAGGTGGTACCCAGGTAACTACCAGCGTTTCTTTACCGATTCCCTCCCACCACAGGCTGTTTGCATTGTGCAGTTGTATACCTTTGAGCATAATGACTTTCACCATTCTCCAGCAAACTGCTCAGATCTTGATCCTGAAAGTTCTCACCCATGATCTTTCAATTTATCTTGCCTGAGTAGTCCAAATAAATTCAATGGGACAATAGATGTGCTTAAGTGTGTTGTTAGAACAGGTTAGACTATTAGAATTTATTGCTAATGCTCACACATAGTCTTTATTCAATACTTAAGAGTTCTTAATGGATTCTCAAGCACAAATAACTGGGATGGGGTGTATCTAGCTGCTTACAATGTGAAATGCAAAGTAACACAACAAAGGGGGCACTTACAGAATGGTACATCTTGTGGTTCGTAAGTGTAGAGCCGGTTGGAGTATCTTCCTGTGATATCAGCTCTTACAGTGAGAGATGGGTCTGAAAAAGTAATTGTATTAAAAACTGCTTTCCAGTCCCACAACAGCTGAGGGCGATGTCCGTGGCACTACTTTGACAGCACTGCTTCTGAGGTGTTCTGATTTCATCAATGAGGCAATAACGAGGCCGTTGTGCTCTGTTCAAACCAACTGCTCTTTACTCAGAGAAATCCTGAACAAAATCTAATGCTCATTTTTATGTTATGCAGCTATTTTTAAGTGGTAGATTACACATGCATGTAATCCATATTGAAAGAAAAATATCCTGTTTTACAAGTTCTGGAGTTACGTCAGAAGAGGCTAATTTGACTGGATGCACACATAGCGAGGGTTATGTGTACCTTTTGCAATATTAGCATGACCTAACTAGAGCCTTCAGAGTGAAAATCTTGTGATTCTTAATGTTTCCATTAATTGCAAATGTCTCTTCTCCCAATTTCCCTTCCAAGCTTTTTGTTAATTAAATGACTCCTGTTACTACATTGCTCTTTTTCTGAGTATGGGCTTCATCTCACCTAAATTTGGATGCCACCACAGAGCTGGTCACTCTAGATTTCCTGTACAGTCAGTGAAAAAGAACAGGCACTCTGGGGCATGATTCATTCAATCTATTCCAGAAGTCAGCTTTACGAAGGGATAAATCATTCCTCAGATGCCACTGACTATTGACTTGCTCTGTGGTAATGTCCACACAGTAGACATCTACAATCAGTCAGATATTTGACTGTTTTCAGTAAACTTTGTCTTATGATGGCAGTAGCAAGAAGCATGGAGAACAAAAGCCCAGATGCTAACAGATATTTAGGCATCTTGCCCCCAAGCACAAATTAGATACCCCCCAGAACGTATCTGCAGCTGGAGGAACTTTACAAGGGTCAGAGCCTGCGACGGAGGGAGAACTGAATTCAGATCTGCCAAGATCCATACTAATGCCATGGTAATGATAAATTTTGAGATATTTTCTTTTTTGCAAAATTAATAATTTTTATGTCCCCAAAGGAGGACACCTACATAGATTCGGATTTCACAACTTTGAAGGTACATAAACATTGTACATACCTACGAACATGATTCGAGGCACGTATTGTCCATCAGGTGACAGATTTTTATCTGTGGTTTCATGCTGGCAGAGAAATTAAAGGTAGTTATTAAAATATTTCTGTAAATTTTGCTGATTTAGTATAATATGTGAGTAGTCTTGTACCAGGGCACAAAACCAAAAAAGGACTACTTGTGTATATATGCACATGCACAAATGCCTGTACTTACACGTAACTGAAATGCCAGAGATACTTAGTCAAAATGACATGAAAAAGCAAGACAAAGAAAGAGAAAACACAAGCCACAAAAAGTTACCAGTCAAACCGCCCCAAACCCTTCATACCATGAGATTCAGCATAACGAAGTTATTTTGGGCCATTTCCTGTATCTCTTCATTTTCTGCAAAAGCTTTCTTCAGTGCTAGAAAAGACGTGATCATTTTGAAGTCCATCTCAAACACTGCCTTTCCTTCTGCGTTTAGGACCACATTGGCCAGAGACTGGCCACATTGTTCCTGTCTCTGCTGATTCACATTCCTGAGGAGACACTTAAGGGCTCTCTCATTGCTTTTTGGTTTTTTTTTTTTTGACCCATGTCAGTACAACCTCCCGGCTATGAAAATGGAAGCTCTCTTGAGTTATTTATGAAGCCTGCCATCTCAATGGATACCATGTCTCGGCTTGACAAAAGTGCATTATTCTCAGAAAATTCTTATTAGATCGATTTCAGCAGCCCTGTCCTCATCTCCTTCTTTAGTTACCAGTTCAGGAGAGCCAAACAATATTAAATCTGTTCAGTGAGTCACTAGAAAATCTGTGTCCCTTCATTTAAACTGTCGACTGCTGCATTAGGGATAGCAGGACAGCAGCACTGAGTATTTTTCCATGTTCTTAGTTGGATAGTTTCATAGTGGAGTTTTTGTAAATAACGGTAATAAATTCTTAGCTTTTCAAATACATTTTCATTTACCTATTTCTATAAATAATTTTCAGTAAGTGCAAGATAAATATATAGATATGTGCAGTTTCTTATAGAAATATTCACAAAATTTTAACATTCAAAAAGCCAGAATTACCTTGGCAGTATTGACAGTCTTCCAAATGATGAATTACCATCAGTGGTTTGTTGCTTTATTAATAGTAATAAAAGATATAGTTAGATCATTTGATGAGTATGCAAATGGGTGATTTTGCTATCAGACTGGAAAAGGCAAATTACATTTAATCTTGTGTTAACCCATAGTGAAACCATACAGACATTCTGTAAAGGATTGCAGACATTTCTGAGCAAGGGAAAAGAACATAACTCCTTCATAAAAGAAAGAAATAGAGAAATAGAGTTTCTGTATCTAGGTTTTCTAAAGTAAGAGATTCTGGAAGAAAGAAACAACAGAGCCATCACCATTTCATTCCCAGTTAGCTATACTAAACTGAGGAGATATGTAATATTGTTTAGGTGTGAAGTTCTCCATGATTAAGAAAATAAAAATAATCTGTATGAACTGGAATAAAATAATTTTTATAAAATTTAGTTTATCATCAAATACTTCCCATGAAAAGTTTCATGGCTTTTAAGCTTTCTTGAACAGATATACAGTAAATTATTTCTTTTCTGTAAATAGTTTGGTGAAGTATTAAAATTTTATATTTTGGGATGTCAAAACATAAAACAATTCTGTGCATTTTCTCCTGTATTTTTTTAAAACTACTGTTACCCTTCAGCAAATCAGTTACTAATGCTTGATCTGCTATCACTGTCAAGAATTGCTCAGTTTCTAGCCATTTTCACACAAGGTACATGACATTAATTGCCTTTTATTTTAAAACTAATTTCTATTCAATTTAACAATAGCTGGTGCTACACTATTATGATCTAAAATGAACTGCAAAAGAGACTTAAATAATTATTGCTATGAATTCTCAGATGGATTTTCAGCTGAGTCTCAGAGAAGATTCAGACTGGAACTTTCATTTCTACCGAGATAGTGAGAAACTGTGCGTACATCATGCAGATAAGCCAACTAATAAAGAGCTGGGGAAACCATCAGAGGCAGTAGATCGCCATGCAAGAGCAAATGTAACTGATTTCCAGATGTTGATTAAGGAAGTAATCAGAGGTACATGATATTGAAAAAAACACAACGGGTGTATTTTTTAAATTATAATACCTATTTATCATTGCTTATTCAAATAACAACACTGCTGTTGTGACAAAGAAATGACAGTGCTAAACTATCAGCCCATGATATTGTTTCAGAATCATAAGACCCCTACAACAGCTTTTATTTATAGACATAAAATCTGTTTTATTTAACTGGGTGCTCTGCAGATCAGCTGTCACGGTGTTTCTTTGTTCTGTTTCATTATAGTATATTCAGGCATGACTGATTAACAGCTTTGTCTTTCAAACTATTTTTTAATCTCTTACCTTTTTTTTGCTTGATAAAGCCCTTCTTCATAAGTTTGTACCCAGGTAATTTCATCTCCCCACCCTAGAAATATAACAAAAGGATTAACTGGTGGCCAGGCAAGTAACTCATAACAAATTATTTTTTATATCTTTAACAATAGTTGTACACAAATAGGATTTGGATTTTTTAGTCAAAAGTTCCTAAAAGATGTGGATATGCTAATTCTACATCTCTTGATAGGTGCATTGGAAGATTATAAAAACCCAAACAAACAAACCTCCCAAAGCTCCTCAGCTGGTTGCATCTCCAGTTCAAGTCCTTTGGCAAACCCATTAGATATATTTCTAAATACTCAGAGGTCTCTAAATCAGCACTCAAATATTTTATATCTCTATATTGTCTGCTCTGTATTTCATGTAGATCCTGAGGCTTAAAAAGAAAGTTAGCTTATAAAGAGTGAAAAAGAATATATGACAGCTCAGATAAGATTGACTTTAATATGAATGTCATTAGAACATCTTGGGTTGTAAAATTAACTCCTGATGAATGAATTTCAATCCCTCAAGTTGCAACTATTTCATTTGATTAAACAATTTAATAAAAGAATGGCTGTTAAATAAAATCCTCCACTGAAACAAAATCCTAATGAATCATCAGCTTCACAGCTCATCAGTGATACGCTGATCTCAAAAAGAAAATTGTCCAGTTGATTTCATGCCTTCAGATCCCAAAGATGCCAGCCCCTGTGTAAGTAGATCCCTGCCTCCCAGGCAGTGTCGCTCCATTCATGATGGCCCTTATGGGAATTGTCGAACAGCTTCTGGATCTGGACCAAGTTAAGGCTCTGCTTTCTTCTGCGCTGTTTGGACATGCTACCAGTTCATCTCTTCTTTCAGGAGAGTGATTTCAATTACATATCTGTCTGGTTGATGGTGGGATTCTGGCGTGTTGACCAGTGCGGTCCCAGCCCTGGCTGAAGTCAACTGCTGACATAGGTAACTGCACAGAGGAGTCAGCGAGGGTCATTTTGCAGAAGGTTTAAGTGTTCCCCTTTGATCTGTGAAAATTACAGGTAAAGTGCTCAAGGCATCCCAAAAGGCCTGAAATCAGAATTAGAAAACTGACACTTGCTTTCAGTGGCTGTTGTGGTTTTTCTTTTTTTTTTTTTTGTGTGTGTGGGTTTGTTTGTTTGTGTTTGGTTTTTTTGTTTGTTTGTTTGTGGTTTTGTTTTTGTTTTTGTTTTTTTTAATTGTCAGAATTGGAGGGATTTTGTGGTCTTTCTATGCATTTAGGCTTAGAGGGAAAAATAACTCCTGATCTAGACAAGAGAGGCAATAGATACCAGACTGAGTGTGACCTTTCTCTAGGGATCCCGCTTATGATAACTGATTTGCTATTTCTCTTTGGTTAGTCTAGGGGTTGCATGATTTTGTCAAATGCTCCCTGAGCAATGAGGCTCAGATGGGACCTCTGTGACAGGCAGAGATTTGCCAGTGCTTCGTGCAGGCTTTGCACAGCTTGCAGGAGAGGTCAGGGAGTTGCAGATTTTTGGGGGTAAATAGGCCTGAAAGGAGAGGAAAGGTGGAGAATAGAAAAAGACCTTAGTAAGTTACTTCTCTGCGTGTATTTCTAAGGATTGATCAGGCATCAATAACTTAAAATAGGGTCTTTAGTTAACATCCAGGTTGAATATTATGCACCTCAAGGAAGAGAATTATTCACTGCAAAGCATGACTATGCCTATCTGATAAAAAGCAAAAGAAAAAAGAAGTCATGCAGAAAAACCCCGTCAGTGGCTCAAACTGTTGTTCTGTGTATAAAAATGGATCTGTAGAAAAATTGTTCCATAGCAACTGAAGTTATGAAACTGTGTGTCAGCAGTTAATAAGTTACCATAACAAAATACCTTTTAACTTGTATAGGAAAGAATAGTTTTTCACAGATAGTCCTACAAGTGCATCCCGATTTGAGAAACTCAGTTTAGGTTTTTTGCTTCTCCTAGGTCACTGTGAGTTATATAAATTATTCAGGTTATACGAGGCCCTCAGCCATATCCTTAAGAACAAAATGATGGAGTGAAACAACATGAAATAAGAAGATGCACTACACAGAGTGTCACTAGAGAAACACACTTCAGTATGTATGTGCTTTCAAGTATATTCCAAATAAAAATATTTGCTGAATTATATAGTAAGATGAGGAGGTAACTACATATAGTAAATATACAGTACCTCTTGACAGTGTCTGAGGTGCTCGTTTTTCCTTTTTGATTGCCATCGCAAGGTTGGAAGAGACTGCAATTAGCAGGAGAGACAAGGCCAATGTTGAATGGAGCATTATTTCTTTGAGAAGACACCTTTCAACACCGCAAAGAAACTGGAAAACAAAGCAACAGCTTTAGTCGCATGGATTTGTTACCTGGTGTAGTGTAAATCAATGGGTTAGTAGTATCCTAACAATCTATACTACAGAGACATTTTTGGTCATTTCTAGAAATACCTTTCTTTGTGAGAAAAGTGCAAAATGCAGGTGCTTAATTTTATCATGTAGCATTGCTTTCAGCTGTCAAAGGCTGTGGGGGACAGTTCTCACTACAGTGTGATCAGGGCAACAAAGTTCATTTTAGTTCATTTCTGGTCACCCAGCATTTGATTCTTATGAACTACTATGATGTTGTGATACTGGATCACGAAAATTTCAAGACAGTGCTACTAGTTGTTCATTCTGTTAGTTTTTTAATTTCAGTGAAAGGTATCAGCATGGGATCTTTTTCACAAATAGTAGGCTTTTTGGTCAAAAGATGTCTCATGATATTCTTCTTGATAAAACAGGAAAATTGACAAGTATTTGCCTCTAGGTATAATATCTTTTAAATTGGCAAATCCCTCCAGAATGTTGAAACTTCCATCATTTTTTCAGCCTGCACTCTGTGAACCAGGATGTTAAAGACTGTGAGATAAATGTCAAGGAAATTTCCAGCTGTTTCTCACAATGAAATCTCAAAAAAATTCCTCATTCTTCATGGTATTTTTAAACTGATTTTCAGCACAGGTCCTGTTTAATAAGGCAATCCATCTGTGCTCCTGGCTATTTCAGTATTCTGAAGAGGTTTACTTTTCTTGACAAAAACCTTTATAAGAAATTCAATAACTTCTGGCCTTGATAAAAGTCAGAGAACAAAAGTACCAGTTGAGGAAAGGCATTACAAAGCCAAATGTTTTCAATAGATACATCTTCTTTCTGCCTGGTACAATCACCTTTAGGCATTAAAACTGGGATATTTGGGTGGATACCTGATGATTTGAACTAGGTTAAAAAATATTATGCATGTAGCTCAGGATACCACCCAGTCCACTTGTCAATCCTTGCTGGAGATTCAACTTTTCAGAGGCTGAGCTTTAGGAGTTACCAGGATGACCTGTTGAGAAAGTTCTTTGA
>VXBL01010536.1:10931-26556 GCA_013400195.1 Aramus guarauna
AAAAAAAATCCCCCAAAGCACTTGTGCCTGTATTTATAATGAAATTTCAAACTTGAACTTAAAAGTGATATCCAGTATGGAATTACAGCCCTGAGCACTAGCAAAAGAAGAGGCTTCGTGCTGCTCACGACAGAGAGGCATGAAAAGTGCAGCAGCTTTTATCCTTACTTTAACGAATTCCTCAACATTACTAACATCACTGTTAACATTTCAGTTTCTGGTGAACAAAATCAAATACCGCTTGCAGTAGCTGGCAATCTCAATACAAGAAAACTTTTCTATTCAAGTATCTGAAAAAACAATTTGCACACTAAAATGTGCAAAATTTTACAAAAAATGAAGTGTCATCTTATTGTAAGAATTCTATACTTCTGAAGGTTGCTAAAATAATTAATACATCCATTATAATAGTTTTCTTTTCAGTCTTGTCTACAGTTCCCTTTTCCCCCACATGACATCACAACTCTAGAGTTGTTCTTTGTTTCACATACTTTCCTCCTTAGGCTTGTTCATGTTAGTGATTGCTGGATGAATTTTAGAAGGGAGTCTCCTTTGGAGCTTATTAATGATGCACATTCATTTGATGATTGGAGATTATGCATGTTTAATAAGAAAATGTGAAGTTCCCCAGTGTTTCCTAAGGAGAGACTGTAACTTTCAGTTAAGTCTGGGGGATGAGGATTTTTTGGTAATAAAAATTCCCTTCAAATTTTCTCCATGTTTGTGCAGACCACTAATTTCGGTCAGAAAAAGCAGATCAGTACACCCTACTACTATACTCTTGACAAATGAGTATTTGTAGCAACTCTATGTGAAAGTTAATAGCTATATTTAGTATCAGTTTACCTATTAGATGTTAACAATAAAATCTAGCATTTATATTAAGATGTTAAAATGCTTTTTAAACATGAATAGTTATGGCTTTGAAATCACACCAGATAATGTCCCTATAAAGCCAGTATGGAATGTGTGAATCAGTTCTTTCTTTCATGATGTATTCATGAAAAAATCAAAGTGTAAATCTCTTCAAGTCACAGGATTAATTATCTGAAGCTTAAATAATTGATTATCATCCTATTGAAAAACAATAAGTTTTTGAAAGAATAATTTATGGAGCTGTAGCCGGAGGCAGTTTAAATTCAGTATCCTGAATTTTTGATGTTACATGATCCAATATTAGTTAATTAAGAGAAAAAAAATGATAGCCAACACCACATAAATTGCCTTCATCTCTCTGTCAGAACAAATGTTTTGCTAGCTAATCTCTAAGCATCTGTCATTTGTCTTTTTTGTATAATTAGGCTTGTAATTTGTCTACCAAACCTCATTGCTGTATTAAAGGAAAGTTAAGAATGAGAAATACTTGCTCACCAGCAGCAATCAATTCTCCTGATGGAAGGTCCTTTTCCTGGAACTCGTTTGTTAAAAATCAGTGTGATTTAAGCACAGAACACCTGAGCTGCCCAGGTCTCTGTGTAGTAACAGCAGCACATTCACCTGGGAAAAAAAATGAGAGGCACCTTCTAGCTGAAAACCAGATTCACGTGTTCCCACCCTCCCCCTTCTTTTTCTGCCATCCCTCCAACTTTCACTCTTGTGAGTTCCCATGCTTGTACACTGAATCCTTGGATTTCTCTTCATTGTGGCTGGTATCAGGTGTCTTGTACGAGGACTGGAAATAAATAGTGGCTTGTGTGTGTCTGCTACTTCCCCCCTCAAACAGTGTGAGTCTGGCTTATGTCCAGTGAAAAGAGAAACCACCAATGAAAGCCGGAACTGTATGTGCTTTTGTTCCCAGTGAATGGCTGGGTTCACTGGTGCTTGAAGACAGGTATGAACCTAATAGGAAGACACAAGGGTTACTTTGTGTAGAGGAATGTAATTAACAAATAAAGGTAACTTTTTTTTTTTTTTTTTTTTTTTTTTTTTTGAGGGGGAAATGAATTTACTTAAAGAATACAGTTTAACATACCTGATTATTACTTCTGCGAGTTGTAGTTTAAAAATGCTCTGATTCTTTGGACATGATGCTTGATATAATTTTTACCTAATTTGACTAATACAGGAGGAAAAGTCCTTTATTTGTCATCTTTACACAAAGAAGGAATTAGCTGGATCACATTTTCCCTCCTCTTTGGATAGCTTTTGCAAGGGAATTGGCAGCAATCCTCTTTTGGTTCTTCCTTTCCCATGTATATGTTTATATGGACTATATCATTACAGTTTTTCCTCCTCCTTTTCACGTAAAGTCTGAATTCTTATTTATCTTTGATCCACTGAGGTTTGTTGTCACTGACATGTATATAATGAATGGTGTACAGTTCTTATGGATTATCAACTATTTTGATACCAAAAATTGCAAAAAGTGACTTTTTGTATTTTTAGTGCTGAGTTATCTTTAACATTTGTAGCGATGAGTTCAAGCTTGCATTTCCAGTTTAAAAAAGTATACTAATTGTATTTAAATCCATAATATGCTTAGGTCCTGGAATGACTGAAAAAGAAAGGAATGTAGCTTGGTTACAAAAGAAATGTAGACAGATATTTAAATCAAAGTGTTATATTCATTTAAATTTCAAGCAAATCAAAAAGACTATCTGAAGTCAAAGCAAGGATGATTTAAAGAACCTCCATCCATCCAAGTTATCCATCTATATTTCTCCATCCAAGCTTTGGGTTTTCAAATAGAAATTCCAGGTACTGAAGCTTCATTTCTTCTTACTCTTCAACTAATTACAAATCATTATGTAATTAGAAATACAGAATTTTTCCAAGAGGACTGAAGTGTATTGCTGCTCAACCCTGAGATACTGTGTTCTTCACTGCACAGGTTTCTTATTGTAAGGAGTAAAGGGGTAGACATTCAATCAAATAGATTAAAATTAGTGCTGAGCTACCTGTGAGCGCCCTTTAGCAGGACAATGTTCAGCTATTTGTCTTCTGTGCTCTATATTTGAAGATCAGAATTTCAGACTTTGTCCATCTTTCCATGGAGAGGTTGGAAGTCCACGTCAAATAGACCTTGTCATGGTTCAATACTGGAAAAAAAAATGACTGTAATACTTTATAAATCCAAGCTGGATGTCTTCACTATACCTATTCAGTCACTGCTTGTTAGGTTGGACTGTACCAGCTCTCTGTCCCTGCTTTCTTCTGCATGTGTTCAGCATCCACATCTGAATCAAGCATGAAATGAGACCTCATGCTAGCAGAGATGCCTTCCACCCCAGCCACCAGCCAAATATTGAATCTCTGCACTGAGCATGTTTCTGCAGTCATTCATTAAACTAGGGTGCTCTCGTTGAACTTGGCCAACTTAGTCTCCAGGGTAATGTGAGCGGAAGGTGTTTCCGTTTTTCTCTTCCATTCTAAAAGATTCAATTTGTAGATATGAGTAACTATGGGTTAACTATGTATATGCAGTTGTATCCAGGTCAAAATTAGGAAATGTAAGAAATAGCTAAATATAGGGCAGAGCAAGGCAGCAATAAAGCATGTGAAGAGGACAGACTTTTAGAAAGAGAAAGACATTGGAGAATAACTGACACTTGGAATCGCATGCCGCTGCTTTTGTCTGAGTCATGCAGCAGCAGGTTTAAGTACATATAAGCCCATTTATGAAATGTGAAACCGAGTTTTAAATTTTGCTTTACATAGTGCACAAATGCTAATTCAGAAAAACCCCCAACCCCACTGGATTGATCAGTTGCCCGATCTCACCATTTCTGTGGCCTCATGAGTGCTTGTTCTGGCACAGGGCAGGGGATACCCTGATATATGGAACAAGCAGCTGATGAGGGTGCAGCAGGACAACCCCATGTGACATTTGCTCTCACTTAGGCGTAAGTTTAAAGTGATCATGGACTGACTGCATAAGAGAAATGCAATTTATTCATATAAAATTTCATTGAGTCAAAGCCCAGACAAAATGCTTACCTGGGTAAGGCGCGCAAAATCTTCAGTGCCAAAAGTAATAGCATGGTGATATCTCTGTAGATAGAAAAGTCAGTCTTCAAACTGAAGTAGCTTGCTGCAATCTGCAGCATGAGTCAGTGACAGAGGATGAGAATCTTTACTTTTCTAAACAGCCTTCCCTATCCCCAGGCTGCAGAGATCTGTACAGCTAGGTAGTTCAACTTACCACATCTTTTCCAGTAGTTTTTGCACAGGTATGGCTTGCTTACGTGACCCAGTTACAACGGTGTAATGGGCTACTCTGCATCCGCCGAACTGTAAGAACTGTCTGCAATGTGGGCTATGAGCATGAGTGCAGGCAACGCTGGGCTCAGTTAACATGATAACCATATCAGGGTTGTTAATCTGATATTTTAGCCCTTGAGTAAAAATCTGAATTTGCTGAGTGCACAGTATGAAAATTCATAGTATGAGAAGATAAAAAGTCCGCATCTGAGAGAATTTCTAGGGAAAAAGATCCCGCAGTGACACATCTTTATGTGGTTTCTCATGGGTTACAGCTTCTCGTCACAAGAGTGAGTGTGAAATCCCCTGAATTACAGTAGGCTCAGTAGAAGAAACTCCTATTATAAGTAAGACAAAGTATTTTCAATTCAAATGAAAATTAAATTTTCACTTTTGCTTTTGACTATTAAAAATCTCCTTCAGCATGTGCAGAGCTGAAACATTCCTGTCTGATACCTCCTCTCTGCTGCTCCCCATCTCTTTGGGTCCCACGGGAATTGGCCTCTTCCTGTGCCCAGGGGAAGGTATGAAGAGGATGATGATGTGAAGCACACCTCCACTGCAGTAATAAAAAGGAATATTGAGACCCTTTAAAAAGCTGTTTTCTGTTTTAGCATCTATGATGTAGACTCTTTATTGAGTCTGTCAGCTAATTTTGTAAGCATTGTAGCTTAAGAAGAAAGGGTGGAGCAGGCCTGGTGAAATGTGTTGGAAGGAGCCTGCTCTGCTGGCCACACTGTCTGCTGCTGCAGGCAAGATGATCTCGCTGCAGGAAGCCAGGGAAGGTTTCCAGCTCAATCGCATTAAACCCTGACCACATTTCATCAGCAGATGAAAACAAATGGCTTGACCCTTTGTTTTTTCAGCCTGGCAGTATCAGCTCTCTCCTCTATGACAGTAAGACAAAAGGCTCTGAGTTTAAAAAGAGAGGCAAAAATGCACTAGCGTCACTGATGGAGGAAAGAAAAGGGAATGAAGGATTCAGATTTCGGTGATGAGTTACTCCTATATAAAAGATTTCCTTCTTTTTCCTTGTGAGTTGTTCCACAAATGTCCTAGCGTCAGGATGGGTGTGAATTTTTCATAGAGCAGTTGCTTGGTTTTGCTTGGACCACACTGTGCGAAAGTTGGCAGTGAAATACCTACCCCATGGAAGTCAGTTGGCTTTTGCTTGGATGGTGCCAAAATTTTCCCCTGGATTTTTAAAGGTTACAACTTGTGCTAGGCATTGACTTTCAGGAGGCATTTGAGCAACTTGGAAACCTGCTGGTAAACCAAGACACTCAACTCTAACCTTAGTGGGGTCAATCCCACCGCTGTGGAAGCCTGTGCTCAGTGTCTAGTATGTGTCCTGGCATTCTTTGGTTCATTGGTACCCCGGAGTGGTATGGTGGGGCAGAAATAAATATTACACCCTGCTGAAACAGTATGTCCTGTGCAAGTCATAAGGCTCCTTGAAGTCTGACCATCCCTTTCACATCCACCTTTGGGCAGGCAGAAACTGAAGCTTGTTGGCGGAACTTCCCAAGGCTTATTCGTCCATGTGGAGCTCAGCTGTGGTCCTGCATGGTGGAGCATATCCACCTTGGGAAAGTAGCAATAACAAAAGCTGTCCTTGTTGTTCGCCGTACACAGTGAACCATGCTTGGAAAGGCAAGATACCAGCCAAGATCGGGCAAGGTATCAGGCTGATAAGATGAATTCTCAAGTTTAGCTAACCTCACAAAAAAACTCCCGCAAAAACACCAGGGCAAAGACTTGCATAGGGCAATACCATTGTTTATTTCACTGGATCGGTAACTAAGATGGCATTAAAATTCATTTGCAATATGCACCTACTACATTATCCTTACAATTTTAATTGCACAGGATTTTGTATGCAAAGATTTATAATGAACTAAGTGATGTTGGACAACATTGAAACATTCGACTCTTAGGTGGTGGGGTTTTTACCTTGGAAAGTTGATATTGTAGAGAGTTCCTAGTTCTGCTTCTAAAAACTGCTGTGATGCCTTCATAAGGACATTAACTGGGGCACTATGGTGAAAAGATTTTTCTTCTTCATTTTTTTAACCTGCTAAAGATATTTGTTTTAAGGATGTATGTAACTCAAGTGCATAGTAGAGTAAGCAGAGATTTTCAGTAGTGCATTTTTCAAAGCCTTATGAAAAGAAAATCTTCAAAACACCAGAAGGCCTTTTGTTTTTAAATATTACATGGTTGACTTCTGACTCACTATGCCATAACATTGAGGTGAGCTGTGTTAGTTCAGATAAAAGCCAATGATTACAGTGAGTTTTAAAGGCTTTACCTCACTAGACTGCTTCAGTACAGTTGGACACATCAGCAGCTTTTGGTGGCAATGAGAATACAGCTGTGGCCCCCAAAGAGCTGCTGTGGGACGCAGACAGTGGGGACTGCTGGGCTGTGCCAGAGGTACCTGTTAGCGAAGGTTGATCTGCTGATGCTGTTTGCTCAGCATGAGTGCTGCCAGGTATTTTAACTCTTGGAATAAAATAAAAGAAAATGAAAACAAAATGAAAATGAAATTAAATGAAAAAATAAAATAAATGGGAAGGGAAGGAAGAGAAGGGACGGAAGGGAAGAAGTTGGTCATGGACACCAATCCACAGACCAGCAGACCTGACGACAGGGAAACCCAGATTCACAAGAGGTTGTAGGCACCGTAGTTAACTGCTGTTGCTTCGGCAGTGAAGCTCCTCAGGCAGCCAAGGCGTTGCCACCAGCAGTGGTCCTGGCAGGGCTCAGCAGCTTTGTGCTGATCTCCGGGTGAGCTCAGGGAGGGTCCCACAGCATGTGTGCCTGCAGCCAGCTCTGGGAAAGGGTTTCATCAAGTAGAGATGGGCTCTCATAACAGTTGTACCCCTAGCCTGGTCCCAGGTACGTTTGTGCCAGGATGAGACTGGAGGATATGCTTTCTGCCTGCCTGTGTGGGCTTCCTTGAGCAGACAACTTTTAAATATCAATCCTTCTGTGCCTTTAATCCTCTGTTACTGATACTATCTTCAGGAAGCTTTTTGTACCTACATGACCATAAATTAATTCTTGGGTATACAGACAGGTTTTTTCAGTTCAGCAGGAAAAATAGGGGGTGGCAGATATTAGAGTGTCATATCTGGCTGCATGAATTCTGGAGCACTTGCTCAGTTATTATACTACCTTTCTAGGATTTGATATAATATTTTGTGTCTACATATTTCTTTTCAACCTGCTTGACCCCTTCACATGATATACAAACCTGACCAGTGTCTAGCAAATGATGTACAAGACTCGGCAGTGAAATCCAGCTGTATATCTGCAGGATGGAGGGCTAAAGCCTGAGCAAAAAGCTGTCTTGCAACTCCAGAACTTGGAAGAGCATGTACGTGAATATAAATATGGTTCTCAAATGAAATGTCTGTTCAGGAGAATATAAATAGGCAGCTTATAATAATCCCTGAAACAGGACATTAGGATTAAAAAGTGTTGACAGCAAGAAGCTGGGGAGTCCTTCGGTCTGCCCTACCTAAAGATGGTACCTCCAGCTAGTGCTCACTAGCGGCAAGACTGATCATCATGGGCTGATTTGGAAGGTTAAACATTGGCTGTTTAAGTTGGGAGTTTGCTGACAAAGTTCTTACTCTGTCCAACTCTGCCTTAGCTCATGCGTGAGCAAGGGATGAGATCACAGCTCCTGTGACAGCTGTAATTCAACATCGTTCCTGCAACATCTATTGATAACTCTGCAAAAGACTTTTACATGTGCCCAATGTGCCTTTGCAAATCAATACAAAATTGATTAGCAGATCACACAGACACAAAGCCCAAACAAATTTTATACTAAACAATATGAGAAAGCTTCACAGCACACATGTTTTCATGGGTGAGAAGTACTTCTGGCTTCTAACATAGGTAATTGGTGTGCAGTGTGTCTGGACCTCAGGGCACAAATAGCACATAGTACCAGAGCTGAGAACTACACTTTGGGCTCAGAGCGCTGAGCATTAGCTTTCACTGCCAAAGAGAAACATGAATAAATTGAAAAACCCTGCAAGTGTCTGTTGGGATTAGGTTTTGACTGGGCGCCAAAAATCATTATTAGAAAATTTCTGATTCATTTTAATAAAGACATTTAAAGAAATCTAGATATGACATGCTGCTTTGTTTCTGTGTGTGTCTTTCAAAATAGTCACCATTGTGGAAATGTCGCTTCTGGTATTACAAACTGATTCACAACAGATGCACTTTTTTTTTTTTTTTTACTTTCCTAAAAGCAGAGCTCTAGGTAATGCTTAAGTGAACAAACTACTCCAGTGTTGCCTGAGCCCCACTGGTTTGCTTCCACTGGACCACTGTAGTTTTTTAGCTTTGTATTCCTGTAAAGACATTGTTATGGAACATAAGCATAATAACATAACTGGAAAAACATTTATTGAATTAGTTTTTATAGTGGTTTATAGTGGCTGCAAACCATATTCTTTGTTTCCCAGGCCAATGTCTATGCTTTCACTTCTAAGCCTTCATCTTATTCCAGTACTGTCACCTCCAACTCCTCCAGGGTTTTCCCTGCATTTTTGGGAAGCTGGCTCCTCCATCCTTAAACTGCCATGTGGTACACCCCCTGGAAAACTTGGTTCCAGGCTTAACTGGCACCTTGCTGTCAGCTGCTCTGCAGCTCTGTGCCTCTGAGTCACTACTGTCTATTGGCTTCCACTTCCCAACGAGATTATTTTCCTGCCCTCTAGGCTTCTCAGATTTCCCAGAAGCTTTTAGAGATGTAAAGCTTTGAGAACTGTCAGGGGAAAAATGTAATTTATTATTTTGCATGAGTCTTGCTGAGATTTACAGAATAAATGTGTTTTGGTAAATAAAAGAAGACTAACACTGGATGTTGTTGGCTCCTCCCTTCAGTCCAAAAGTACAAACTGTTCTGGACAGTATGCTTATTTAATGCTGTGTGAGCTCTGACAGCCACAGCTTACCCTTCCACCAGCAGATTTTCCTGTTGCGCTGTGGTTCTACCCGTGCAGTTTTCAATCTATTGTCTAGGCTTCTGCTAAAGAAAAGCCATGTTTGTTTACATCCAGGCATCTCTCCATCCGAATATCAGTGCAGCGCAATAGCAAAGGGAATCCCTGGAAGCCGTTTTGGCCTCCCAAGTTCCTGGTGTACCCCAGGAGGAGGGTTACAGTGTACTCCCTGCCTGGGACTGGGCAGATCCTGACTGCTGGGAAGGAGCCATGGGGGGCTGCCATCTGCCTGCTTTTATTTCACCATCTCAGAAGAGTCCCTTGGAAATGTCTTTGCAAAGGGACCTGGTACAGGTACAGCTCCCCAAGCTGTTTTCTGTTTACAGTCTTTAATTAGAAAAGGTGAGAATTGCATGTCCTGCATCCTGGAAGTCTGGAGCACAGCAGATAAACCTGGAAGTACGGTGCATCCTCAGACTTCTCGCTTTTCTCCTTACCAGCAGACTTTGCCTACACACAGGGTTGTGTTCGATTTGGCGACATGGCAGAGGAAGGATGGGGAGCAGCTGGAATGAGCTTTTCCCCAAGACATTGACCTTGGTTGGCACAAGGACCTGCAGAAGGTCCCTGTCCCCCGCTGCTCCAGTGCCCTCTTGCTGGATACTGGGCAGCTGCATGCTGCTGTGCGCTGCCAGCACGGGCACGGCAGGGTCGGCGAAGCGGGGCCCGGCCAGCTCTGGTCTGCGCATGGTGCAGGAACATCGACAGCTTGGTGCTGAGTATCTTCTCATACAGTGACCTAGCGACCGTGTGCACCTCAGGGAATCACATGCAACAGGCAGTAACTAAGCCTTTCTGGTCAGATGCATGTTTTCTCTGTTTTCAATCTTACTGCTTCAGCTGTGAACAAATACCTTGCTCCTCAAAGGGTACACCATCTTACAGAGGGGAAAAGTTACAGAAATGGGTTTTTAGCCCACCTGAAGAGAGAGTATAATTTATTTCAATAGATTACAAAGTCTTAGTGAAATTGTGGGTTGAGAAAACGATATCTAGGATTTATTTTGCCTTCAAAGTTACATATTTTTAAATGTTTTGATACTTGCAAAATCTTGTCCAGGTTTTTTTGGTGGGTTTTTTTTGGGGGGGGAGGGGTTGTTTGGTTGCTTGTTTGGGGATTTTTGTTGTGGGTTTTTTTTTGGTTTTTTTTTTTTTTTTTTTTTTTCCCAAAAGCTGTTAGCATGGCTGAGTAGCTCTTTGAGAAACCTGAAGTAATTTGAGATCTGACTTTATTACATTTGAGTTTCTGGATGATGTGATTTTTAATAGAATAATAACACTTGTGGTATTTGGATTCAATAAATGACTTACTGAAACATCAAAATCTCAAGAAAATTAAATGCAAACATCACTAGTTGGAGGCTTTGGGTGGGATTTCTGTAGAGCAAATATGATCTTTCAGTATTTATAGTTATACAACACTTTAAGTTTATTGATGTGGTCCATAAGACAAGAATTTGATCATTCCCAATGCCTCTAGTTGGCAGTGTTGCATTACTAATAGCTAAAGGACAAATATTTTTATTTTCACGTTGCTGGATTCCAGTGATAAGTTCAGAATACAAATAATTTAAACATAAAAGTGATTGCATATAAAAATTCACAGAGCTTGGGAAAAGAGTTAAAAATAAATTTTGAAAAATCAGAATGCTTTTTAATTTTTTAATTTATTTTAATTTATGTGCACATAAAGTAATTTGAGAAGGGCCAGGGGTAGAAAACCAGACCAGATTTTAAGGAAGAGAGCCAGGAAATTCAGCATGTGTTTTGGAAGAGATTGAGAGCTCAGAAATATTCAATGAAACTTTCTGACTGCCACAAGAAATGAAAAGCGGCTGCATTCCCCTACAGTCAGAGTGTCCCAATAAAGACTTCACAAGCAAGAATGCTCTCCAGAAACACATTGGATTACTTTGCTGCAGCTGTGAGAGTGAGTCAACCAGGCATCTGTTGAAAGAGATGCCTGTTGCTGCAATGTTTTTGTGATGTTTTCCTGCAGTGACATCACTGTATCTGCTTTAAAATGTAATACCATATAAAAATCAAAAGACATCATGTGCTGTAAAATAAGAGTGTTTACAGTGTCTTTTAGTGTTTAAGATTTCTGTACAGGTATTCCTTTAACTTTTACTACAAAAAGGGGTTTATGCCAGGGATTGCTTCCATGAAGGACTGATGCAAGAGGGCATGAGAGCAATTCAGTATCTCTCAGCTTTTGTCTTCATTTTTGCTCTCTGTTCTTCAGCCAAACCTTGATCCTGCAAGTTTTTGAGTCCTTGGCCCCATTCCAGCACAGCACTTGATACATATTTAACTTTAGGCACATTAGCAACCCCATTGATGTCCATAGGACCACTCATATGCTTAAAGTTAAGCATGTTCTCAAGTGTCTATACTGGATCAGAGAATATGGGATTGAGGTCTGTGGCAAGTCTCCAGGAAGGCTTCTCCTAAAGTAGCCAGCTAAGCTTCTCTTCTTATGCAGACCTGTCCCGGTGCCACTGTCCCCACAGCCAGTTGCTAGAAAGGGTCTCTAGCTGATCATTCTTCACAGCCTGAGCAGGCAATGCTGCTTTGCCAACAGAAAGGTGTCAGCCGTGGCCATTGCGATGCAGAGCTGCTTACCTGAGCGCTTGTAGAGCCGCAGCCTAGGGTCCCTGCACTAACCCCTTTGGTGATGCTCACCCATTACCCAAAGTCTGAGCTCGTTCACTGTTCCATCCATCCCTTCGCCTGCAACCTGTTGTCACAAGCAGCACTTTTCTTTCAGTCTGAAAAAGATAAGTGATAACACACTTCCATATTCCTAACATGGAAAGCTGCTTTCAAACACATTATCCTCCATAATATATGTGAATATTTAGTATATTCAGAAAACTTGAATCAGAAGTTAGAAAACCAAAACTTTTATGGATTGCTATGCTGTCCTGTTCCTACAATTCACATTTGAGAAGCAGGATGAAGTTAGTGTTACCTAACTGAAAACAATTTCACCCTGAGTAGAGTGGCAGAGATGGAGATAGGGGACATATAAAAAATGGGAGTATCTTGAAATGTTGACAGGTATCCCAGGTGTTGCTTTTCTTTATTGCCATAGCTATTAAAAACTGTTAAATATCGCAGTCTAGTTTCCGCTGAGTAACAGTTCACTTTTAGTGGTGGAATATATTTTTAGCCTGGCCAAACATAACCTTTTGATATTTTGTTGTTACATTTATAGCCCACATAGTTGATGCAGAAACATCTTTAGCTTCAGATTAGCTTCTAGCTACAGTATTTTCTTGTTGTTCCTTTTTAAAAGCCAAGGATTAATAGGAGACAGACAGAAACATAGGACTGAATCATCAAGTGCTGCCCTCCACTCCTGGAGGCAGCCACACTAATAATATCCTGCTTATATATGCATTAAAGTTACTTAGGAATTTTGCCTATTCTTCTTTCTCATGCCTTTGAAGCTCACTCATTTGAGAGAAACTCTGATTTAACTAGCTTAAACTTACAGTTGGCAACTTCTGATCAAGTGTTCTTTTGCCAGCACTGCCCTAAATGATTCTTCTCTCTCTCTCCCCTAAATATTTCTGTAGGGAAATCATATCTTAGCTTGGCCTTCTTTCATCTGGACTGAACAAAGAAGGGATTTTGAGTCTCTCATTGCAAGAAAATGTCTTCATTCACTACATCTAGCTGCTCTTTTCTGCACCTATTTGAGTAGGAGTTCAGCATTGCTGAACAGAAATGTACCACTATATTACAGATAGGGTTCTCTGAGGGCCAGTACAACTACTCTGTTTCTCTGGAAATGCATTGTCTGATACCTCCTAGTGTCACATTTGCCTCTCTTACAGCTGCCTTTTTTTTTTTTTTTCCCCAATATTAATTACTAATGGTCCAATCCATCAAATGGCTGACCATGATTACACCCACATCTTTATCTTCCAGGATCTTTTCCAATTGACAGACCTCAAACTTTGAGTAGAAATGTCTGCCAGTAAAGAATTTTTTATAGGTGTGCCTTTTCCATCTTTAGCAATCTTTATTTTTTAAGATGTGGATGAGCTGGCCTTCTGCAGTGAGGAAAGCTGGAGCAACTTGCATTTTTTCCTGTAGGAGCATTCATTCAGGCTATACCTAGCCTAAAGCAGTTAGTCTTCCTAAAGCCACTACTTTAGGCAATGAAGATGAACAGAGATGACTGCAAACATACACGTGAAGTCTACTCTAAATCACCATCTGGAGAAGCCAGACGAGACCCAGATGGGAGGCACCAGATAAAGACACCTGAGGAGATTTCCTACCACTAGCTGATGCTAGTCTCTTTAGGCATCTTTCAAGTCACATCTTCGGAAGATCTCGTTATATCTGCATTCTTCCATAGCATGCACATCAAAATAGATGATGTTAGATCTCAAAAAAAGTGTTAACGGATTTCAAGCCCAAAGATATAGATATTTGAAACACTAAAATCTGTGTTACTGATACTGAAGATAACCTTAATGAGTCTATTATGTGCCCTAGCCATCACCATACACCTGCTTAACTGATATTCTGCTGACAATAATTTCCGAGGCTTGCATAATAATTTCCAGCTGTGGCACATTCCTGTAATGTTGGGGTTTTTTTTTCGGAATCAAGGATGATCTTTTGTTTGAATTAGTGAGGTGTCTCAGAGGACAGGTATAACCTGGCAGTTCTTTGTTAGTAGTGATGGTGATGTTGCACAAAAGACTTTGTAAGAGATTCCAGTGACTTTATCTTTTCCCGTTTCTTGAATAAGCAGCATGTTACTGTTATATATACATGTAAAGCTTTGCAACCGATATTTGGCTGAAAGATTTTGGTGCAGTGTTTCAGGAAGCGTGGTTTGTGGTGAGGTGCAACTACCCTGGGGTGCTGTTCAGCTTCTGCCACGTTGCATTTCCATGATGAAGCAGAAATTAATGAACTTTCTCTCTCAGCTTACACCACTGCAAACTGGAGACAGCCCACAGAGAGACCAACATGTTCAGATTAAAGGCTGTGAAGTGCTATTCACATTTTTTGACTTTTTGTGGCTAGTGAGGAAGATGCTTTGTCTAGGCTAAGATAGATTAAGCTAGATTCCTGCTCTCAGTCACCCTCTTGAGAAAGCCCTCCTTTCCCAGTTGACTCTCAGCAGATGCTGAGGATATTGACCACTTCTGTGAAGTGAGGTGCCTTGGTCAAACTGTAGATTCCTCCATACTCTGCAAAGACTGTTGTCTAAACAGAAACAAATATGTTCAGGAAAAACACACAATCCTGAAATATATGGGGGAAAATACATCGTTGGAAAGCATGTAGGTCTTGTATTTATCGTAGATATCAACTTGTTGTGGTTTAACCACAGCCAGAAACTAAGCCTCATGAAGCTACTCGCTCACTCCCCCCACAGTGGGATGGGAAAGAGAATTGAAAAGGTAAAAGTGAGAAAATTCATGAGTCGAGATAAAACCATTCTAAAAATTAAAAAGAAATAACAATAACTGTAATAGTAATAGTAATAATTTGTAAGGAAAAGAAGAAAAATAATAAAGAGAGAGAAAAAAAATAAACCCCAAGAAAGACAAGTGATGCAAATGAAAACAATTTCTCACCACCAACCAGCTGATGCCCAGCCAGTCCCCAAGCAGCCCCCTCCATCAACCTTCCCCCTAGTTTTATTGTTGAGCATGACATTATACGGTATGGAATATGCCTTTGGTCAGTTGTGGTCATCTGCCCTAGCTGTGTCCCCTCCCAAATTTTTGTGCATATCCAACATACTTGCTGGCAGGACAGCATGAGAAGCAGAAAAGGTCTTGACACTGTGTAAGCACTGCTCAGCAGTAACTAAAACATCAGTGTGTTACCAACAGCGTTTTCAGCATAAATCCAAAACATAACCTCATACACGCAACTGTGAAGAAATTTAACTCTATCCCAGCCAAAGCCAGTACGCATCTTTACCCAAGATTTTAGGACTATTTTCTGTACTTTTCTTTCATTTCAACAAAAAAAAGCAAAATCTGGATCCCACTGTAATAAAAGGCAACTTTCTCCTTTATGTTAATGGAGCCATGCTGTCACCTTCAGCAGTCTTTTTCTTTTGGAAATGTGATGGTATGTCTTCTGAAACATGAGCTCCTCTTTTGGCAGCATATAATTTTATCTAGAAAGTTTTCTAATAGTTTTGATAGTAAGAAAAAAAAGATTTAAATTTCCTTTTCTGTCATGGTTTTCCTAAGGGATGAAAAATCCTTATTTTAACCACGGTTATTCAGGATAATATATAAGAACAATTCTAATGCTGGCTGAAAAGTAGTATTGCCAATCTGACTGATTGTACAAATCTGAACTGATTTTTTCCGTTTGTTTGTTTGTTTGTTTGTTTGTTTTTT
>VXBL01010536.1:26594-59319 GCA_013400195.1 Aramus guarauna
TTTTTTTTTTTTTTTTTCAAGAGAAGACCATAAGTGAAGGAGAAGAGAGAATAATTTTCAGAAAAAGTTGAATTTCCAAGGTGAACCACTGGAGAAATTTGAGGGGACATTTTTACTTATAAACTGAGAGAATTTTTCATAGTTTGTCATTTGAGAAGTGCATACAAATTACAGAGTGCTCTGTGACATTCCTTGAGGGGTAAAGACAGAAGGAAAATTAGCTAGTTTTCACCAGTAAGATTTCAGTGGTGAGACTGGAATGTAAAAGAACATCTGCCAATGGCTGACTTAATTTGCCCACATTGCAGGAAAAACAAATTCAAATAAATCAATAAAAAAAAGAAAATATTTAATTACAATATTTAATTATGGCAGGAAAATCCAACACAAATGACACAGCAAAGATAGTGGAAACTTGCTGAAAAGAATGCCTGTTGTTTGTTGACTGAACTAGACTGAATGCTGAACTAGGTCCTCAATGTTGTACTACTGCAGAGGTAACTGGCACAGCATCTCACCGGTGGGAACTGGACTGCTTGGGAGAATGCTAGTGGCTTACAAATACTTTCCCCTTCTCTTGCATGTTGATTTAATTCTAGCTTAGCTTGCCAGTAACTATAAGTCACATGAGAATGCTATATGGATGTCATAGCACACTTTATCATGCTTTTGTATTCTAGCTGAGATGAAAGACCCAGTTCCAATATGAGAGTAATGCAAATGCCATGGGGATTTTCCCTCTAGCAAATGCAGACACCTGGACTATGATTAGTCTCATTCTCACACAGAAGTCTAAAATAGGTTGGTGGATATCTCTAAATTTTGTGGTTCCACTGATCATAAGGCATTTCCATGGAAGATCCATTGACTAGGTCAGATATGGAAGTCTATGCTGTAGACATCTGTAGTAAAGTTATGTGTGGAAAAATCTATCCCATATGTTTCAGTTGGGGATGACAGAGGGAGGGCACAGTGGAGGAGCCTCTGGAAGAACCAACTGCCAAAACTAATCTATCCTCATGGACAGAAAGCTGACTTGGGGTTCTTACTGAAGGGATGTCTCTTATGTTGACAGTGTCCACCAAACTAAAAAGCAAGCATAGGCAAAAGACGGGTCATGACAGGAACAGGAAAAATCAGCTACTGCTTGTACTACACTTACAATGTTTCAGAGGAACATCATGAGACCAAATTAGCTACAGTACTGAGATGGCATTTGAGTAACAGGATGATGCTCTAAAACCTAGTAATTTCTTGCCTGTTTATTTATCTTCCTCTCATCTTCATAAAACTCACTTTCTTGGCCAGCAGGTCATGCTATTTTGACTTCTTCCAAAGCATGCTTTTCAAAATGGAGAAATCAATGTTTTCTTCAATTATTTTAAGAGAAAGCTATTTCCTGTTTCCTAAATGACTCCACATTCATTGTTGATGGTTAAATACAAAAACATTCAAGATGGAAAGGACCTTGGGAGGTATATAGTCCAATCTCCTGCTCAGGGCAGGTTTGACACTGAATTCAGACCGCATTGTTCAAGGCTTTGTCCAGTTGGGTCTCGAAAACCTGCCAGGAAAGGGATTCCATGCCTTCTCTGGGTAATCTAATTAAATGCTTAATTATCTTGAGGGTTTTTTTGTTTTTGTCCTTGAGTCCAGTTGGAACCTTTCCTGTTCCAGTTGACAATCATTATCCTTCCATTGAAGAGCTTGGCTCCTTCTTCTAATCTCCCAGTAAGCACAGACAAACTTCTGTTAGGTTCCCCTTAAAACATCTCTTCCCCAGGCTGAATAAGCCCAAATCCTCTAGCTTTTCCTTACAGGCAGTTACTCCAGCTCCTGACCATCTTGGTGACATATTGGTAAATACACTTGCTAAGGTCTATCTTCATCTTTCATGTATTTGGAGGTACAAAACTGGATTCAGGTGTACATACATAATCTAGTAAGTGCCAAATGAAGGAGAATAATCACTAGCAGGACTCTGATTAATTCAGTCCGGGATGCTACTGGCCTTTTTTGCTGTCAGGGCCCACTGCTGGCTCATGTTTAACACATTGTCAACCAAGATCCCAGTTCTTTTCAGCATAACTGCTATTAAAGCTGGTCAGTCTCCAGACTACACCACTACAATGGGTTAGCTCATCCCAGGTTCAGGACTTTGCATTTTTCCTTTTTGAATTTCATGACACTCTAGAAATATAATCACATTATATTAGGCTTAGACCAAAACACATCTAGTTCCTCACCCTACTCAAACAACCAGAAGAAATAGTTAGAATGGAAAAGCAGAAATATTTAGAATAGGACAACCACAGAATAAGACTATGCAATTAAAACCAGGCAGGGACCTAAGGGCAAGCTCTCGGTTTCATTTAGCAATTCACAATTAAAGATTTAAAGCTCAAGCCTGCAACTTTATATCCTTAAACATTCTGTTTTCACAACCATGCCCTAAAGGAAGGAAAAGTTCTTAGGTATGAGAAGAACCAAACTGTTTTTCTGTTTTGTCCATGGCACAATGTGTAAGCAACTCTTAAAACTACCTTTGATACACTCATATGTCTCTGATATTCATAGAAGCATCTGGAAAATGAGATTTGGAAATATATATCAGAATTTATCCCAGAGATGAATCTCAAAAGCATTTTTAACCTGCCAAAGAACAGAAAACCTGGAAAAAATCATCCCAGAAGGCATAATTGAAACTAGTAAATTAACTGTGCTGAGACAAATTCCATTGTAAATGTATAAATGTAGGTATTAGATGGGAAAAAATTTTTACTTAGAACAAGTCATCTCAGACTATCCTAAGTACCCAGTCTACATTAATCTATATTAATCTTTCTTGGCATCTTTTCATCCATTCCACTATTCTTTGGTTCTGAATTTTGCTTTTTAACAGAATACTGTACACATCTTTGGTGAACAGTGTGTCTGAATTTTATTCACTTGTGCAATAATGACAATAATTTAACTATTTTTGATTTCTTAATCATTACACACAGAAAATAACTAAGATTTGCAAAACCACTGAGAAATTATATCAATGAAAAATAAACAGGGGAACATTTGGACAAAGCTATTGTGTGATGAAAAACAGTAGAAGAAATAGGAGGAGGTCTTGAAAGTAGAGAAGGAGAACAAAAATGTCAAATACCCCCAGCCAAATTTCAGATTGCATGGTGCTTCACTGCCAGGATGCCAGTGCTCTGCTAGTAAGCTGTGATTGTCACAGACACTCCTAAATAATGCAGAAAACAAAGTCACAATATTTAAATGTAGAGTCCAAATAACAAAACTGTTCTATTTTTTCCCCTAAGTGCAGTAATTCATTCTAAAAATGATGGTCTAGCTTAACCTGACTCAGGTTATCCATGCCAGGTCTCTGGATCTATCAAAAATGCATAAAAAAGAAGTCTGGAATGCAAAAAGTTTCAAAGCTTTCTTTATGCTCTCCTAGCTGTCACATTGTTTTATGTGCTATACTCCTAACTCACAGGTGTCTGTAATACCACAAGACCAAAACACAGCACAAGGTTAGTGTTCCCCAATCTCTAGCCATGTCCTATTTCTTTCAGTATGAGTTTCATTCTACACCAGTGAAGTCAACTGTGATGTGGAGGATGCCTTAAGTCGGTGATTGATGAAATACATATAGTACTTGCATGTCTATTCTATATCACATGACCACTGTAGGGAGAACCCACTGCAGAACAAGCTGGTGGGTTGAGGAAAGCACAGGCGATGCAGTCAATTGCACAAGAGGCAAAGATCAGGTTCTGTGTTTCCTTTGTCTCTGGGCAGGTCTAGGAGGGAGAGTATTTTCTTTTATTCTCAGTCCTAAAGGATTGCTACATAACCCTGTACAAGATGAAAAAATTAAAAAATATCTTCTGTAGCTGTGAACATGGACATGTGAACTTCTTCCATGATGATTGCCACTGAAGAACTCTACCTCCTCTAATTATTGTTATTACTTAAAGATAACTTACATCAGTGAAGAAATGATTGAGAAAGTTGCTTTCAAAATTAATTTATTCCTGCATCTTTTCTATGAACTTCTTAATAATGCTAGAACATCTTGATAATGTTTCATCTTTTCAACCTTAAAAGTGAAGATCTAAGGTAGGTTACTTATGACCAACTTCTATGAATAAAAAAGAAAAAAAATGTTATGTATATTTCTTGTAAAACCTTATTTCACTCACTTGCATAATTTATTTAGTGATATTTTATCAGATTTATCATTTACTTGAAGTATTTCTGGTGCCTGACATCTGGAAAATACTTCTTGATCTCTGTCTTTGTGACTTTGATATTTTGCTTTCCAAAGTATTAATTAAATCTGTCAATTTTTATGTCACATTTATTTTAAATCAATATTTTATAGTAATTCGTATCTATTTCCTTGGATATATTTTATATTGTGTTATATTATCTTGAATAATCTCCTCTATGTTTGTCTGAGTTATGCTTTTTGTGACTCTGTGGCAATGCTTGTTGGTCATACTAATGGTGAGTCTCAGGAGAGGCATTTCCCACTGCTTTTGAGCTATCATTTTAATAAATTATTTGGAAATACCCATTTCTATGTTATGGTGTTACAGTATTTTTGGTATGTTTGTGCCTCTGGGAAATGCATTATAATACATTCATAACGTGTGTGTTATGATGATACTACCAGTCTAGTTATAATTATTTTGTACTCATAGTGTTATGTCCATCAGAGCTTTCACTGAACAGGTCTCACCCAGAGATGTAAAGTCCATGTAAGTTTTTATAGCACATTTTGTTGTAGTTTAGTTTCAAGTTGGGCAAAGAGATGACTCCTGGAAAGTTGAAAAAAGTCAACAGTAATATTTTAACTGTTTTTACTGTTATTATTATAACAGAAGAATGGTAATAGTAGTTTTTAATGTAAAATGTTTAATTACTTTAATTTTTTCCTCATCATGTGAAAATTTCATCCTGAATTATTGCTTTGTATTTTCATGTCAAATGGCTGTGATAAAAACAATTACCTAAATATGACTCTAAAAAGATGAGCTTCTAGAAGACAATGCAGGTGAAGAACAGTTTTAGAAGACACAGAGAAATGCAATCTCTTGCATTAGTGAGGTGGAGATTAACTAGAAAAGATTTTTAAGAAAATTCTGAAAACCGGTGTTACCTGGAAGTTCCATGTGCAGTCGGTTGTGCCTCTCCCTAGCTAGAAGTACACTTCCTACCACAAAACAAAACAAAACAAAACAAAACAAAACAAAACAAAACACACACACCCCCAAATCCCCCCCAAAACCAAAACCAACTTGTTTGAAGCTTTTTATAAGCAGCTTTGCTTCATTCTTCTTCGGTTCAGAGAACAGGATGTGCAAGAGAAGTCTTACAAACCACTACGTGTAACAACCGAAATACATTTACCACAACGAGACCTAAATCTTTTCTCAGAGATGAATAAATTATAGATAACGTCTAAAACTGTCTAGACAGGACTTCCTTTTCAGACCTTTGGCAGTATTATGATGCAAAAGTAACATTTTTATAGTTTTTTAAAAATTTCCTATTACCAAAAAGGAAGGACCATTTTAATTGTTAATAAAAGGGTTTCAAGTTTGAGCTGATTTGTTAAACCCATTAGTTACTGGCAGTTCTCCCACATCCTTTCACAGGTGGAAAAGAACCATGGTACTGTTGTTGGTTTAGGTCATTGCGTGGAAGAATGAGCAAGTTTAAGGTACCTACATAAGGAGGTCTGTACCTGCTCCCGTGGGACAGATTTCAGCTTCTTGGAAACATCTTACATTAAGACAGGGTGGGAAAGAGATTTTGGAAATAGACAATGAGGAGTTCTGCTTGTGAGATTATTCAGCTGATGTGAAGTCCATGGTGGGGCTACAGAGATTATTCTTTTGAGTAACCAGGAGAGTCTTTATTCATGGACTCCCTCAGCTGTTTTAGAGGCTATAGATATGGAAAAAGGAGTCTTTCTTCCTTTGTAACCATCTCACCAGCAAGCTTTGCAGCTGAGCTGAATTATCTCGGTTTTTCAGGAGGTATTTAAATTAATGAACTAACACAGGTTAAGTAATACAAATCCATGCCTGCCTTGCAGATTTGGTTTATAGGGAGTACCACAGCAAGATTTCCTAGCCCTATAACACTGCTGTTTCAGGTTTCTAATGAGATACATGTCTTCCAGACCCTTCTGACTCCAAGAATGAGTTTTATAGATTGAAACCTAGGGAAGAAACTGATAAAGTAACACACACACACAAAAAAAAAAAAAAAACCACCAACAACAACAACAACAAAAAAAGTGTTAGCATTTTCATACATGGCCATCTGCAAGGCTTGCATTTTCTTTAAGTTCTTGGCTAAATCTCAGAAGACAATCTCCTCATCCAAATTCTTCATTGTTCTTGAGAGCTTTTCCATTGACTTTAGAAGGTACTTGCCTTTGGCCATGATGAAACCACACATCTATTAATACTCACCTGGGAGTGTCCCCCCTTTGCTGGGTACATTGTCATGATATGACTGTAGATCTTGTGCAGCTCTGGTCACAGTGATGCACATAAAATGAAACTAAACTATCCATTACAGGCATATTCCTCTCAAGATTACCATCCTTTCAGTGGTAGCCTCTGTGCCTGAAGTAATTCTCTCTATGAAATGCTCTTCTGTGTAGGCAGTCTGCTGTTTCTTGCCTTCTGAGACTTATACATACAGAAAATTTCAATAATCATGAAGTCTGGCTCTTGACATGTAATGTGACCCAAGCAGCTGCCCTTTAAGTTAGAAGTTGTGATTGAAAAGGCATCTTCTTGAAACAAGTAATTGAAACTATCTGGCCTCATTCTTGACATTTATGGTAGCATACTGGATTTCTATAGGAAACATGAAGGGATGACAGAAAACATTTTCAGATGTGGTAGTGGACCTCTGAATGTATTTAGAGAAAAACAGAGTTCACAGAGTTCCTTCATATGGAAAACAAACATTTTTTTCTCATACTTCTGTATGTACAGAAAGTATAATGCATTTTGCATATTTTTCAAGCCTTGTGGCAGTATTCAGGAAACATGCTACAGTGTTGGATAAATGTGGAAAATTCTAGTTTACATTAGGATGTTACCCATAAGACCCATTCAGGCTCAAGATCTCTGTGTCCCAAGCTCAGAGACTCACCTTGAGAAGTGACAGAGACTCTGTGCCAGCCAGTAAGTCCATGTTAGTTTGGATGGACTGTTATTTCACCCCACATGAAAAAAAGGATTGTTAGAGAAGTAGTGCAAAAGAGGAGAAAGACTGAAGGAGTGAGAGATGGAAAGGATAAAGAATGCAATAGGCAGGACTTAGCTGGGTAATTGTTCTGACAATTCGTTATTAAAAGGATGAGTGCAAATGTGTAACTTGCCTATGCTGTATAACAATACTGGGCAGAAAGACACAAATCGAAGAAAGACTTGTTTTCTGTCTAATAGTTATTTGAGCTTCTGCCTACAGATTGTGTCTGATTATCCTGTGGGCTAGTGCAGTTGGAGTAGAATAGTTTGTGCAGGTCATAGCTCATAAGGGGTTGGAACAACTGACGTTAAGTACAATCACTTCTGACCTTCCAACCTGAATAACCAGGTAGCCATTTCTAACTTCATTGACTATGGTCAAAGACTTTAACTCATGCTCTTAGTTCTTGTGGCAAGGATTTATAAACACTGCAAATCAGAAGAGCAACATCTTGAGAGTGATAAGAAAGCAAAGAATCTGCCTGTTCTGCCTGTCCTGGTTTACATGGGTATAATGTCTTCAGATGGTGCAGACCAGCAGAGCTTCCCAACTCAGCTCTGCTCAGGAGCTCTGTTATTGAGCAGAGATCTCAGCAAATGTGTTTGGCCAATATGCATCAGTAGTCAGCAAAACAAATAGGATGCTGGAATGTGGTAAATAGTGGCTATGAAATAACAGAGAAAGTGTTATGGACACAAGTAACATCAATTCATGTGCTGACATGTAATAAATGTCTTCTCAAGGCTCAAAGATTTTGCTAATTAAAACACATTTGGAAGGGAAAAAAAAAAGGAGAGAAACTGTTACTCCAGATTTTAGTAATGCTAAACACAAGTCTGGAGACTGTTCTTGAGGGGATGGCAGGATAGTGCAAAATATGTGTAACACTTGATAAAAGATGAAAAGAAAGAAGGGAAAACTGATGTCATTAATACATTTATTTAGATGGCTTCTTAGTGTTTTAGGTTACACATTTAGTAACTTTTAGTGGTTGGCAAAGAAAGAGAGAACTGTGTGTTTGAAACATCTTGTGCAAAGGAAGTTGTGGTTTAGCTGGAACTTTGAGAAGGTAGTGCAATGCAACTGATAGTAGCAACAGAAAGGTGTACAGCTATGGTGGATTGACCATGGCCAACAGCCAGACACCCTCACAGCCTCTCCCTCACTTTTTCCCCTCAACACTACATAGGGAGAAAATACAATGAAAAAGCTCATTGGTTGAGAGTAAGACAGGGAAATCACTTCAAATTACAATCACAGGCAAAACAATCTTGACTTGGGGAAAATTAATTTATTGTCAATTAAAATAGATTTAGATTGTGAAAAGCAAAACCAAAAATTAAAGCAACACCTTCCTCCCATTCCCCCATTTTTTCCCAGATGAAACTTCACATCTCTGTTCCCAACTCTTATAACTCCACCCCACTCCAAGTGGTGCAGGGAAGATGGAGAATAGGAGGTTGCAGTCAGTTCACAACTGTTCCTCTCAGCTGCTCCACCCTTCTTGGTTTTCCCTTCTCCATGGGCTGTGTTATCTTCAGGAAATATCCACCAACTCTGGAGTGGGCTGCAGTGTGGATATCCGCTCCAACATGGTCTTCTCCACAGGCTGTAGGGAAATACCTTCTCTAGCACCTGGAGCTCCTCCATCAGTCTCCTCCTTTGACCTTGGTGTTCATTCAGCCATTTCTCACTTTTTTTGCTCACTCCTCTGTCTGGTGTCTGCCTTTTTTTAAACCTGTTTTCCCAGAAGAACCACCAACTTGGCTGACGGGCTCAGCTGTCTCCTGCTGCTGGTCCATTGGAGCTGTCTGGAACCAGCTGTGTCCCTGGCCTCTTCTCACAGGGGCCACACCTGCAGCCCCCCACTACCAACACCTTGACACCAACATCAAATACAACAACCCAACAGATAAGCCTCTCCCTCTAAATAAGAGCGTGTCTAAATGCACACAGATAATTGTAGCCACTGTACCTGTCTGGACACCATCAGAAAACAGATGTTTGATGTTACACTTAATGCAGATGTGTTTCACTTTTTGAGAGCAGATTTGGGTTATATAGGCTTGGGGAAGAGTGGCTGGAAAGCTGCATGGCAGAAAAGGACCTTGAGGTGTTGGTCAACTGCCAGCTGAATATGAGCCAGAAGCGTGCCCAGGCGGCCAAGAAGGCCAAGAGCATCCTGGCTTGTATTAGAAATAGTGTGGCCAGCAGGACTAGGGAAGTGATCGCCCCCCTGTACTCAGCACTGGTGAGGCCACACCTCGAGTCCTGTGTTCAGTTTTGGGCCCCTCACTACAAGAAAGACATTGAGGTGCTGGAGCATGTCCAAAGAAGAGCAACGAAGCTGGTGAAGGGTCTAGAGCACAAGTCTTATGAGGAGTGGCTGAGGGAGCTGGGGTAGTTTAGTCTGGAGAAAAGGAGGCTGAGGGGAGACCTTACCACTCTCTATAGCTACCTGAAAGGAGGTTGTAACCAGGTGCGTGTCGATCCCTTCTGCCAAGTAACAAGCACTAGGACAAGAAGAAATGGCCTCAAGTTGTGCCAGGGGAGGTTTAGACTGGATACTAGGAAAAATTTCTTCACTGAAAGGGTTGTCAAGCATTGGATCAGGCTGCCCAGGGAAGTGGTGGAGTCCCCATCCCTGGAGGTATTTAAAAGACATGTAGATGTGGTGCTTAGGGACATGGTTTAGTGGTGGAGTTGGTAGTGTTATGTTAATGGTTGGACTTGATGATCTTAAAGTTCTTTTCCAACCTCAATGATTCTATGATTCTATGTACATGGTGCTTTCCACTGAAAATTACAGAGAAGCTCAACAAGGTCATCTTTCAGGTATTGCTGTGGAAGATGAAGATTTGCTGTGAGTATTTTAATGTTTTTCAGAAAACTGAATAGACAGACAAGGGAAGAATCATGAGGGAGAACTCTGCAGGCTGTCATGGGAGACCGTGTGTGGTCCCCATATATCCGCAGCTGACCAAGAAACAGCTGATGTTTTCAGTTTCTGCTCCACTGTAATACTTATTTGAAATCTATGAGTTCTTTAAACATATTTTAAGACTTCCTGAACGTTTTTCTTACACTCCATCTAGTATCATTTCTGCATTTCTTTAATCAATTTGTGTACAATGTCAAAAAAGACAAAGGAGAAGGACGTTACTTGCTTGGACAATCAAGAAGCCCAAGCTGCGCACCTCTGGGGTGATTTGTCTCCTGCTTCTGGCAGGCATCCAGCTTTCTAATCTGACCACTGTGTTGCCTTCTTGAACCCTTCCCTGCTTCATGCTGTTTCTCATATTTGTTTTCCAGTGAAAAAGAACAAAATGAAATTTTAAAGTTTGAGGGGTGAGTGAAATGAAAAACACTTTATTTATTTATTTTCAGCCCGCTCCACGAAAGAGAGAAAAATACATAAATGAAAACAAATGGTCCCAAGAGAATTTCACTGTTGTTAAAGAGCTATTTTTCATTACAAAAGTCATTTCACTGAAAAAAATTTTAAGCATCTGTAATTGTGCTTTTGTTGATTCAGAGCCTGCTGAAGCCAGCTGGGAGCATTCCCACTGATTTCACTGATTTTGGATGGGGTCTCTTATGAGCTAATGATGTGTTGTTGATTTGATGTTTGTTAAAAGAGAAGCCAGGACTTTCCAAAACTTTTCCTCAGACTCATTATCCTCCACTCAATTTGTTTCTGCATTTCTTTGATGAATATATGTATGACATCAAAAGGGACAAAGGATAGACAAGTATGAATTTACACTTCCCTTTCTCAGAACTTGCATGGTAACTTCATTTGTTGTCTGTTTTAATGTATAGCAGGCTCATGTTGCTTTCAAGATGGAAGCAGAGATTTTCATTATTCTATAGGAAGCATTTTCACGGCAAGATCCTTTGAACATTTTCCATTCTAGACTAATGGAGAAAACAAGAAAGCCATGGGATACCATTGGAAGGTTTGATTTCATAACATTTTAAAAAGAAGCCTGTCTTCTTTTTAATCAACTTCCCAGGATCCTGCTGAGGACCCCTTCTGACATTTTGTCATCTTGTCAAAAATAAATTTTCTTTTCCCTTTGCTCTGATGGAGGTGGGGCCATTTTTACAGATGGCTTGGTAAAGTGAGTAAGAGCACAGAAAGGGGGATAATTATTCATAAATGACATTTCCCAATTCTGTGGGTTTTCTTGAACAGGATAGATACTCTAATGCTTGGTTCAAATGACAGGGAAGGATTTATGGTGTCTCTGTCTTATCTCCTGGGAGTATAAATACTTTCCTTTAACTCTTTAAGATGGTGGGGGTTTTTTGGTGGTTTTTCTTTTGTTTGTTTGGGTTTTTGTTTTGTTTTGTTTTAATCCCAAATGCATTTTACTTTATTTTGGCATTTAGCTCCAGTTTACAGAATCCTGACTATGTAAAGACAAAATATCAGATAACTGGACAGCTGCTTAGCTGTCTAACATATGCCTTTCATAACAACCTCCAGAAACACATCATTTTAATGGCATTATTTCTTCAGGTTAATTTGTACTGAGTGTGAAGCATTAGGTCATGCTGCATGTTTGTTTTCAAGCCCAGGAGCTGTGTGACGGGAAGTGTTCCCTTCTGGGGCTTTGTAAAGCAGATACACGGTCATCGCAAGACAGCCAGATGAGTCACAGGTGGGAAACCATCGTGATACTGAAGAATTAGACTGTAGCCACTTTCAACGTCACCTCGGTTTGAGAAGACTTCCTCTACCCACACTGTACTGTTCACTTCTGACTCACTCTCGCTCAGACAGATAAGTCTGGGAGTCAGCATACGGACTCTGTTGAGCTGGAGCAAGGGAAACATCACATTTCTAGGTACATGCAGCTCACAGGACTTAGCGCAGCTCTTTTCTCCTTCAAGATGTTTGGATTTAACAGCCAAATTAGACCAGAGGGAAGTGGATGAATTAAGTAAGGTTTAAACTTTTGTGCCTTGATTGTGTAGCACATTGATCTGAGGCATGTTGCAGTTGGGGAAGCCTGGAAGGTCTTTGCAGGCTGAGCATCTTCTCTGGAGACTGTCAGTCAAGTCTCATCTTTTGCTCCAATGAAAAACCCAGCTTTCTTCTTATGGCATATTATCCACTAATGGGTTGAGAATTGTCCAAAACTCAATGGTGATGAATAAGGGATAGGAACTAGGGAACTGTATAAACTTGTTATTGAAAGTTGAATTTAATAGAATGGCAATCTCCCTCTTTCTCTTTCCTTTAAAGGAAACGGTGTATTCAGCGTTAAATGACTCAATGACAGCTACACAGAGGGGACTTTCCTTACTTTCTTGTGCACAAGGAACTCAGAGATCTCGTGTGAAAATCCTGTCTTACCTAGCAGATCTAGCAGAGTCTCAAGAGTTTCCAGAAACTAGCTTGAAAGTTATAGACAGCACCGGTAAAGTCCGCTGATGAACCGTGGGAAAATGAATGCAGTCCTGTGTGTCTTAAAACCCTTTCAAAGAAAACCACAAGGCATTATCACTGCTTATTTCAAAGGGGAACTCAGGCAGAAGAAGAGAAATACCCACTTCTCCATTCCAAGTCCATGACTCATTTGGCCAAACTTTCTTTTCTGTCTCCTCTTTATATAATTTTTTTTTTTTTTTTTATTTTAAGGTAATTCTTTCTTCCTGAAAGACAGCTCCACTCCACAGTTTGCTATGTCCACTACACTGTGATTTTATTTTGATCTAATTGCTGAACTCAGGGTGCCCAGAGTGTTCTGTTCTCATTTTAAATCTTTTTCCTGCATAAAGTACCTATAGGGCTCAACTTCTGTAATATAATCCTCCTACTTGGTGAAAAAATGCCTACACAGTGCTCTGTCAAATATCCCATCTTATAGCTGGGAAAAGAAAATCTTCTCAGAACTATTTTCAAGAAAAAGTATATGGCTTAAAAAAAAAAAAAAAGAAAAAAGAAAAAGAAAAACGCCACAGAGTCATGAGCTACATTATCTCTGTGAGAAAGGGGATTTTCATCACTCTTTCAAAGCCAGCTTCCTACAGCATGTGTGATCAGCACCTGCCAAGCACATGGAGAATGTATGAAGGGAGAACTTTTTCAGTCTTTAGTGAATTAACTGGTCATGAAAGGAGGCGCAACAACATTATACTTACTCAAGAAATAGGTATAGTAAAGGCAACCGCAGCGCGAATGCCCCTGCTCCTCCAGTGCACTTAACCTGTGATGTATGCTCTTCACTGCTAAGGCGGAGGGACAAGCTCTGCTTCAATGCTCACTTTGGGCCTGGCCCCTCAGCTGCCCCTGCCAACCAAATAACTGACTATCAAATTCCCTGGCTTAGGGAAAAGCATCTGTGAGAGGCTGGACTGTGCCCATAACCACATTTCACATAAATCACCATATTACCAACAAATACCATCCACTGTTGACACGAGACAACATACCTATCAGTAACCTAGGGTTGACTGTCATTCTGTCATTCCTGACCAGTTTGCTTGAAACACCAATAGACATGTTATATTGCAGAAACTCACTATTTTTACAATGATCCTGAAATAAAATTGTTTTAAATGCAGGCATTTAAAAAGGCTTTCAAGTACAATGGTAAAGTACAATGACCGCCTTTTTGCTAGATTATCAGAGCAGGCTTTGACATACAGGTTTGAATTAATATGAGGGTTTTTTTAAATTTATTTTTGTTGTAGGTGTATTCGCTCTGATTGTTCCTAAGATGACGTCTTTGCCCTAAGCGGCAGTGTGCTTGCTGTAACGTACCTATCAGTAACTGCATTAAGCTCATTAAGATGGATGCAGTAGACGACAAAGCTAGACCACGGTTTTGCTGCCAGCAATCTCTGAGACAGCTCCTACCTCTAGCAGCTGCCTTAGGGTGCCCCATAACTTGTCCAGCTAATGTCCCGCTTTGTGCAGTTATGCTGTGCACAGTAAATGATGTAGCCAGCAGAGGGCAATGAAGGTCAGTTTTTGGAGAGGTTACGTAAAATAGTCTCTAAGTGGTCGAAAAGGTCAACTGAGCATGTTGTGAACTGCTGCTATACATCCATTTCTGTTAATTACTCTGAGTCCTAAGTGAACCCTTGTAATCATGTGATCTATAAACTTCCTTTTTAATGGCCATATAAAACAATGTAGTTCCTTATTTATGACAATGTAATTAATAGTCTTTTCAACCAGGAGGGGAAACCTAATAAAAATGATACTCTCCTAAAACAGGACAAACAGCTTAAACCAATAGCCAATAAACCCATAGTTCCTCATATAAATCCTGTTTTATTGGTCTGTTCTGGAGAGCAGTTGTTTTGTTTAACTTGATAAACAGGTCATTTTTCCCAAGACAATTAGGTGCCTGGATGAAAAAGAGAGAGGGCCAGAAAAGTCAGCTGTTGCTTAGTTCAGAGGAAAAAAGCTGCTTCTTTCAGTCAGATGCAAAGCTCTCTATCACAGATACTAATCCAACATGCTGGAAATAATGTGAACTTATGGTAGAGAACAACATTTTTAAACTTGGGTGACATCTGCTAGGGATGTAACATATAGGCACTTGGGCAAGCAGTTGGTGCCAAGAGAGTGCAAGCTGCAAGAGTTATTATTTGCCTTTGACAATCTGGGCAACATCTTTTTTCAGCCTAATTGTGGCTCTAGGTGCCAAATATTTTAAAATTGATCACTTGACTTTGCTACGTTAACCAATGAACAGCTTAATAGCAGGAAATGCCTGGGGTGTTAGTGGGAAATTGTATTTGTTCTGTGGAAGATCCGGAAGGAGCCCTTCAGGACTGGGACCCTGGTGCAGCTCTGCTACGCTGCACAGGAAAGGTCCTGCAGGCAGTAGACCTGGGTTTCACTACTATATGTGTCATGCCTGCGATCTGTGGTATGTCACTTGTCTTTTCTGTACTAAGCTTCCCATCTCAAAACAGCATTAGTAATTCCTCCTATTTAAAGTGCTATGGCCAAAATGACTATATAAAAGCTAGGTTGTATTTTGATAAGGGATAGGAGAGAGAAAGTAGTACCTGTTTTATGAATGTGGTAAGCCCAAGAGAAAGGTCCTGGGCTACTTGACTGAAATGAATAGATCTTTGCCTCCCAAAATTTCAGCAGAAAGCTGGATGCTGTAACTGTCCTGGTGCAATTCCTGTCTGACCATTCAGAGTAACAGGTCCAGGCAAGGATGCTACAAGATCCCACGCAAGAAAGAAAATACTCATTTTAAAAAGAAAAGGGGGAAAAAAAAAAAAAAAGGCAAGCAAAACCTTGTGATGATGGTGTGGACTTCAAATACTGAAGAGAAGGAAGAGCAAAGTCCCGGAGGAAGAGGAGGGGTGAGTCACCCGCCTTGCACTCCCAGCAGAGGTTCCCAGGAAGGGAGCAATCAGCTGGTGGTAAGTGCCCTAATGATCCCGGCTATTAGCAGTAACGATAATTATAACTAAAGCTCTCAGCGCCTGTGTGTACTTATTTCAGAAAGAATACAGGACATGTTACGTTGTGTCAGACCCAATAAGGAGATGTTAATAAGTACCTGTTTGCATATGAAGTAACTGTTTCTTCTGAGTTTTTTATGATGTGTCATCAGCTAACAGCCTGGAGTCTGGCTGGCGCCAGCTCGGATGTCAAGTGGGATCTACCTGGAGAGATGGCAAATATTTGACCTGGTGCTGATGAGCTAGATTTCAGTCATGGCTCTCTGCTCCCCGTCAAGGGAATGGTGGCAGAGGTAGCGGGTGTGTTTGAACCCTGACGAGTCTTTCTCTTAATGGCTGCTGCTTTTTACCTTTTCACTGGTCAGACCATTATAATGCAACCAAGAAGTTAGATTCATACGAGCACAACTGAGGTGCAATCACAGACTCTGCAACTGCTCCCTCCAGAGCAAAGAGAAGCTGTTCCCAGTGTGACAACATCCCTGGGAGGGTAAATATCGGTCCCCTGCTGGGGCTTCTTCTTTTTGGCAAATGCAGGCTTCTGGTTGTGCAGTGGAGGGCAGCCTGCCTACATTTCCCTCCGCTGGGGTTGACTTCTCTCCTGAGTCATCGGGGCCAGCTGAGGATTTGATAAACATAGGGTTGTCCCAGTTTAGCTGCTGCGCGGTGTTTTAATGGAGTCAGTGCACTGTAATGTAGCAGCACTTCTGCCAGGCTGACGTACTCCGCCAGCGTAGATTAAGTAAAATCAGTGAGCACAACAGTTGGAGGCAAGTCACAAATAAATTATATTCATAGGCTTTAAATATTTTATTATTGTTTTTTTTTCTGAGGCTAAGGGGGGTGGTAATTCAGTCTCCTATGTCTCTCCCACAACACAGACTTTCCCCTAGCTACTCCTACCCTTTTGAGAACAGATTTTAGACCTTAAAGAAAAATGTCAGCGTTCATTGTTATCTACTTAGGTGTGTAAAATACAAATCTCTATCTCCTCACCCATTAAATGAATCATCAGGGGATTTTCTTTCATGTTTCTGTCTTGAACTGTAGGAGGAAGAGGAAAATGTTGCAATATCTTCTCTCTCTTTTTCCCCCCCCTTTTTTTTTTTTTTTTTTTTTCCTTTTTTTTTTTTTTGAGTTTTTTTTTTTTTCACACCTTAGACCAAAATGAAAGCACTAATCAAGGAATGGCCAACCTTCCTTCGTGTTCCTCCCTTCACACCCGTTTCTTCCACAGTCAGGCCCCTGGCAGCTGTTTGGGGAACGGAGGGGGCAGCAGCTGAGAGAGGCAGCTCATGGCCAGGGCAGCGTGGTGGTGGCCTCCCGGGGCCCCTCCAGCAGGACGTGGATGAGGTGGAGAAGACCTCAGCCCTGCGTGGACTCAGCACGTGGGCATTTAAGCATGGCAGTGCCCTAGCAGGGATTTGCAGCTGGTTGCCTGGCATCGCCTTTCGTTGCATACGGATCAGATGTCATGGCTGGGCAGTCCCTGTGCCTAACGTTTCGTAAGAGAACCTGTTACAGTAAAGTAATGAAGAAAACTTTGAAGTCCTATGAGTTTATGATAAAAGTGCAAGTATTGATAGCATTGGGAAGCATATTTGGAGGAAAGTAAAAGTCTGACGCTTTCAAAAAAAGCAACATTTAATGTTTTAAAACTTGTGAGAGACACAAATTTTTGAAGTCTACTTCTTTCTCTACCATTCTTGCTTTGGTTTTAGTCAATCACAGCCAGTCCTGTTTTTAAACGCAGAGAGTAATTTCTAGCACCCTTTTATATCCAATCAAAAAAGTCTTATGCATACCACTTGCATTCTCTCTGAAGTATCTAATATTATGATTCTTTGCTGATAAGATCAAAGTCATGTATTTTAAAGAGAGGAACAGAAAATAAGAGAAAAATAATAGAATATTTCAAATGAAAGTAATTGTTGATTCTTTTTGCATTCAACGACCCAAGAGTGAAAGCTTAATTTATTTTGTAAGCCATTTTCTGCCACTGCAGTCCCAGCAAATGACATTTAATTGAATAAAGTAGAATAATGAAAAACAAAAGAACAGTTGATCAGAGAGGTGAATGAAGTTTTTTCTGTTTTCTACATTAGGGAAACAGGAAGTTGACAGTGATGAAGAAAAACATCTTAAGGGAACAGATTTGTTAACATTATAAATATAGCTTCTAGAACATTTTACATCTTTAAAGAGCAAATGTTTGCTGCTGTACAAGAATCAGTTACAACATTTTTACTGCTTTCAACAAGGAAGTTGTACAGTTTATGAGTGGAGAAAATAAGAGGTATAGGAGTAAACATGTTTTGTAACCACACCAAAATAGGGAGTTAAGTGAATTAGAGTTTTCTAAACCTGGAAATATTCATAATCAAACCTAACCAGTTTGTTTCTAGGTAATTGGAATTTGTTTGTGTAAAGAAATTCCTGTAATCTGATATAGAAACTAGCAATGCATGCATTCTTTAAAATGAAACTGCATGCTCTTGGTTTAGGCTTATTTTGTTTTAGGATGTACCTTCACCTTGAGAATGTTTGATATTTCTTAATAGTGAATTATAATATGTCTTCTCAGCTGAGAGTGATTTCCCACCCTCTGGTCAAAAGGTCAAAAATAGACTGGAAATTTCCACGTTGATGAGAAAGCCTTAAAACAACAAATGGCATAGGTGTGGTAATGCAAAATGTATGTTGTTGTCACGGGCTCTTAGCCAGACCTGTTCTGAGCTGATCCTACCTTTTTTTCTTCCCTGCTCTCTCCTTTCCCATCTTTTTCTTCTTTCCCGTTCTTCATTGCTCCAAACCTAAAGATGGCCAGATATGAAATGCTGCCAGTCAGGATTCCCAAGCTTCAAAGGGATCTCTCATCAGCAGAGACAGAGGATCTTTTGTGTAGCTGTTGGATAGTGGCTCCGGCTGCCTCCGCGCAGGCAGGGAACTCCGGAGCTTCTCTTCACTCCAGCCTCTCGCTGCACCATCTGGATGTTGCAGGGATTTTGTTGTACGCTTTCCCCAAGGCTGCAGACGAAGTAAGGCTGCAGTCAGTGCCATGGTCTGCAGGGAGACGTCATTCTACATGAGTGAGTGTAAAGAAATGGGTCTCTGCGTTTCGGTGCAAGGAAGACTCTCCCCAAAAGGTGCTCTCGGCCTTCTGTATTGCCAGCTCAGAGCAGCCTTAAAACTACAGGAAAGAAACACTAAACTTGTGCCAAGAATTCATCACCAAATGGAGTCCATGGGTACAATAATAGAAAAACCCTGAAAAAGAAATTAAATAGAAGTAATACTAAAATCTTCAGGTTTTTACCATTGTCATGAGGTTCTCAGGGTCAGGAAATACTGCTGTGCTTTCTGAGAGGTGTCTGGGATTTTATAGGAACTGTCAGCTTGATTTCACAGGGCTTTGCTCTAATTTTCCATGCCCTGCTCTGTGAAAATGTGAGTGCAAAGTTCTGGTACCCTGACAGGTCAGGTTAATACCCACTTACCAAGGTGCAAACAATGTGCCAAGTGCAAGAGCCAAGGAGAGGTGACCCTTCTCTTTTGAGCAAGTGATATGAAATGGGTGAGAAGGCAACATAAGAACAGCCTCAGTGAGTCAAACCTCTGATCTGTTTAACTCAATATTTTATCACTTAAGATGACTAGCAGGGAATACTTAGCAAGAATACAAAAAATAGTGTGAATACAGAAAGTGCCTTTCTGTAATACCATCCATGAGCTGGGACAGAGGGAAGAGTCACTGAACGAGGCTGTGGAAGTCCTCTTGCATCTCTTGCAGTGCAGAAGTTTAAAATGCCTGTGATTTATGCTGATACAGAAAGATAGTGTTTATCAATGGCTTTGCAAAAGGCAAAACTTGCATTTACTTTCTCTTCGCTTTCTGGGAGCTGAAGTTTAACATGATTGCTCTCTGGGGCCAGAGGCTCCTCGAGGCAGGCACTGCCTCTTTCTGTGTGTCAGCAGCAGAGTGCCAGTTCTCTCTGGGGCTTTCACACACTCAAATTTGCTGCTGTTTCTTCCGCTTCGCAGATCCAGAAGATCTTACCTCTGGTCAGTGGTTCATGGTATCCATGCCTCTCCAGATCATGTGGCTGGGGTTTTTGGTTTTGCTGTGAGCCTGTGGGGCTGGGACTGTGGGAGTGAAGTTGATGGGTGAGACAGAAACAGCCTTCTGTGCTGGCCTAGAAGATTTCTGATCATTAATAAATTTGGGCATCCATTTTTTTCAGAAAGAAGCAACTATCTGGAGAAAGAAAACCCTACTGGGGATCTCTTGTCCCCTTCCTTATGGATCTGAGGGACCTGCTAAACTGTAGACCTTCACCTCCCTTGCTCAATGAGAAGGTATGCAGGCATGCAAAGTTTCTTGCAACAGTTTCTTGGCTATTATTACATTTTTTCACAGGTGTTTCATGAAAGGATGCAATGTGCAGTGCACTTTCTAGGATTTTAACTGAAGGGGAACCTAAAAAGATGTATCGTGAGTCACCTTTTAAAAATTCTTTTAGATGCTCTGAGGAAGTGCTCCTGGAACATTTGACCATTGAAAAAAAGATCATACTGAGCTTAAATCAGCACAGCCATTTCACAATTTGTGGCTAAAAGGTTTAAAGGGCACACAAAGGCGCAACCAAAGGCAGAGCTGGGCAGTACAGCAAGGAGTGGGTTTTGCTGGCAGTGCATTGTACAGTGGGCACAAGATGGTGCAGTTCATTGCCCTTCACGGGGCAGCACTCTAGCATATTACCATCTTTTATTCAGCATTTAACAAGATCATCGCTGTGTCATGTCTGCATTTCTGGGTGATGCCAGTCTGACACTACCTCAGGGTAGAAATGCTCTAAGTATAACGCAAATGTACCTTACAATAATGGAAAATCCTTTCGCAAGCTGGAGAGTAATGCACTCTGAACAGAGGAGCTGCTCTGGTGGCCCCAAGGTGACGTCTCCCAGAGCAGCCAGAAAGGTGAATGCACAACAGCAGAACTATTTTACAATAATTTATGTGAAAAGAAACAGACTGACAGAACTGGAGGCTACAGTGAAAACAGATGAAATTTTTTTTTTCCTACCTCTAGTGATAGTGAAATATTCTCTATAAGAATTTAATTGAAACTACGTGCTTTGGGGAGAAAAACAATAATCTGGTTTTGTCCTTTCCTGCTCTTTTTTTGTCCATTCTTATTTGGAGAACAGCTTCTCATCTTCTTTAAAAGGCTTTACACAAATGGTGAAGTTGATTCATAAACAGAGGATAAAGAAGGCATATTAATTTTCCTTTTAATATATCTCACTGTCCAAAGTAACCAAGAGCTTTTTCCCATTGCTTTCACCGTGACAGACTTGTAGTTGGACGGACGACAAAACCAACTGCAGCATGTTACCTTTGTAGTGTAAAAGGACTGAGGACCATTTGGAAAGGTGGTTAAGGTCACAACATGTAATGCGTTGTTCAGCAGCACCTTGGAGGCAAGGAGTCTCTTACTGTATGACTCAGCTCCTCCCAGGTACGTGCCTTGGCTGTCTCCCAGCTCTGCAGCAAGACCTGGGCAAGCATCAGCCCCACCAAGCGGTGCCTGCTTATTATGGGGTGCAACTGTGAGGGCTGAGGCTGTGAGAGTGCCATGACATGTCACAAGCTGTCTGGACAACTGGGGAGCCCATGCAGGGGGTGGGGATGGGGCAAGAGAGGTACTGCAGAATGCAAGTTAGGTATAACCTCACATTGTCTACAGGCTAAGCATCAATGTATAACGAAGGTTGGGACGTATCATACAAGTGACTCCAAGCAACTGGTGTCAGAGCCTCCTAAAGGTACTCCTCCCTCCACCTTCCTTTCTCTCAGAAAATAAAAAATGATTATTAACTAACAGTGGACATTGCCAGGCAAGGGAATTTCAAATGCTCGCAAGGCCTCTGTTACCCAGACCAGTGTGGCCCAGCAGAGCTGGCCGGGGGCACTCCTTTATGGGTGCCATTGCGAGGAGGTGTGGAAGAGCTGTTGGGAGCCAGCAGCCAGTACCTTCCTCTGCATTTGCAAATAGCCTGGGGCAAAGCAACCAAAAACATTTGCTGCTTTTGCCTCCACATTAAGGGGATGGATTGGGAGGCTGAAGGCATGTAATATCTGATCTATGTGGTGCATGATGCAGAGGAGCTGAGCCATTACGGTCCCAGCAGCCTAGGGCAGCAGAGGGATAGTCTGGGAACCAGCTACAATGGCTACTGTGGTTGAGCTATTTGAATTTTAGAGTAATGAGGTTTCTGTGATGCCCAGTGTTTTAATCCAGATTTGCAGGTCTTTCCTACAGTGACCTACCTCTCTATCAAAGCTAATGCAATCCCTTCTGCTTTCAGTGCAAGAGTAGTTAAAAAATATCCTGCTGCGGTGTTGCTCTTTATTACAGGAGTAATTGCCCTGACCTAGGAATTCTGATGCCTTTTGTATTTACTCAGGTTTTGCACACTTGAATGGTAATGGAAACTCAAGCAAAGAGATCTAAACCACTGAGCCTCTTGTATTTTTTCCAAACATCACATGTCATCTTGCTGTCTGCTTTTGCTCTAATTTGTGGGACTCCTTGTGCTGTGAACATGGCCTTGGAGATTTTTGCCTCTGGTCTCTTGTGGTATTTTTGATTCCTCATTGTGTTCACAATGACACAGCCCCTTTCAAGATTTAGTCTGAATTGATGACTTTTTTTGCTTGTAATATTCCAGTTGCTTTGTAAAGGCTGACTTCAGGGGCTCGCCATGGTCTAGCTAGGCGAGTGCTTGTCCTCAGTTCCTAGGCGTGATTAATGGGGTCGCTCCTGTCTCAGCCACAAAACTGCATGATCAGATCCAAGCCTGACAGAAATATTTTGTTAGCTTATGTGATAAAAGCTCATCTTCACAGACATGAAGGAGTTCAGGGGCATGATGGCAGGTGGGAAAACCCCATAACCCAGTCAGAGAAAGGGACGCGGTCCCTCCTGGGGCTGTCCGAGCAATGCCATCAGCCCCCAGATAGGAGGTGACACCCAGCACCAACAGCAGCTGCTCTCTGGACCATCTCTTGTACTGAGGGGGGCACTGCCTGGGGGTATAGGACACATGGGATGCAGGCAATGGTGAAGAACATTTTGAGATTGCACAAGATTTATAATGGGACGGGTAGGGAAGCAACCAAAGGCAGGGAAAGGCAGGTATCAAGACGGTTTGGGGAAGAAGAAATGTGGGAAAATAGAGTCAGGGCTGATCAGATGCAAACAGGCTGCTAGTCAGTAGGCTTATCTGGCTGTGCCCTGTGCCTGACCAGCTCAGCCTGTCCTACCTTCTTATTAAACTCCATTTCTAACTATTTTCCTGGGTGAGGGGACTGCTTTCTGTGTGCAAGTGTGTTTGGACGTCTAAGTGCCAGCAGCCACACAGAGTGAGAGTGCATATGCTAGTGTGTGATAGATACCAAATATCAAACTGGACTAGCCAGCAGGCAGGATAACTGATTTGGGAACCACATTTCAAAGCAGCCATAAGATATGTGTGTCGCTGTGTTGAAGACCACCAAAGGAGTTGGCTACTGTGGGGACAAGGAAGTCCAGGGCAACTGCCGGAGACACTGTGGTGTCTGGGGCTGGCTGAGAGGCGTGTGTTGGTGTGTGCAAGCAGGCTGTGCACCGGGTCTGTGGCCTCGGGGAATGGTGTGCCCCGATGTCAGCAACTGGGGACACTAGGATCCATGAACAGCTACTGGGCAGACCGAGTGTCTGGGCTAGACAGCTGCTGCAGGGATCCACCTTGTCCATATGCACATATGTATTCCTATTAGCGGACCTTCATCCTGGTCGGCCAGAGAGGCGAACAGGATGAGGCTGCTGTTTACTTTCTTGCGCGTGCTGAGTGTGCCTGTCTGTGTCGATCTGTGTGGCTGGCTATGTATATATGTGTAGATGCGTGTCTGTGTGCGTGCCTACTGGCCTCACTGGACTTGAGGATGTGCCAGGGGTAGCCTTGTCTTTCTTCAGCTGCCAAATTCATCAGCTCCCTAACAGCCTTTTTTTCCCACCTTCTTTTAAAAGTCTTTCTCATGTGGAGTACAGTACTCAACTTGCTGCAATATAATTTCATAACTAACCTTCTCTTGTTAATCAAAATCTGTTAAAAACTTGGTTTGACAGACAGTTCTGTAATCAAAGAGCTGCTTTCTGAGCTTTTCTGACTCTTCCCCATTTTGCAGGCACCTACTGCTAGCAGATAAAATGTGAAGCCTTCCTTTGAGATTTAGTGCAATGTCCACATCATTTCAGTGTTTCACCTGGCTTCCCAGCGTTTTCACAGCCCATTTGGTCCTAACAAGAGGTTTTGATCGTAAGAGTGAGAGGGAGACCTGATGCATGCACACCTATAAGCATTGTTTAACTTCTGCATGAGACAGAAAGCATTTCTAATTGGCTTACACTAAAACTTTTAAACAATGTAGCTCCTCAAAAACTGTCTTTTTTTTTGCCTGCTAGCTTTTCTTGGTGGAGCAGGTCCAGGATAAAACACATAATTAAAACTTGTCATGCAGCAATCACTTCAGGGCAAATAATCCAGATAAGTATTTTGGTTTTACTAGAGGGTAAGTGGGTAAGTTTGGTATTTCCTGTGCCATAATTCAAATTTATGGCAGTAGACTAATTTGTATGCCAGATCCTGTACAGGGAGCAGTCAATTTGGTGCCACAGCTTTACTTGAAGATGATTCATATCAGATTTATAAACATAACACATTATCATATCAGATGATGTCTAATATCTATTCTTGGAAATGAACAAGACTGATCAGATAACGACTGTAACAGAACATCACAGATTTCAAGAAATTAGGTCTTTTTCACTAGAAGCCCAAAACTAAGTTTAAAACCTGAGTTTATTTATGCCTCAGGAAATTATTTTTATGCTCTTTCACATTTAATGCGATTTTTGGAAGAAATATCCTGTGGTATTGACCTGTCATACCTGAATGGAAAAACTAAAAAGACCTAACGGCAGAAATCTTTTATCTAAGGAAGATACGTGGTAGGTGGATACTATAAAACCAGTCAGGTGCAGTGTGGGAGTTAAAATACAGCCAGACCTGAAAAGGGAGCATTGCTCAGTATTGCTGAGTTAAAAACAAAACCAAACTTAACCTTGATTTAACAGAATTGAGTCATCTCCAGGCAGACATGGGTTACGCAAACAATCCTGGTCGACATAATTTCTGAACCTGAACAGATTCTATACAAGTCATAATAAGGGAGCACTGAAGGAGGGAAGTTATTTTGATTTATTTTGACTCTTAGCTGAAGCACTGCTGTTCATGCAGTTCATCCTAACCAGAGTGTGTTCTCACCTTGGTGCATGCACAGAACTTCTTTTAGAAAATCACGGTTAGCATTTCACTTTGCAGTTCAGAGCGTGACACTGCCTTTGTCACTCTACACTATGCAAACTTTTTATGGAAGACAAAATTATTTATTATGTCATAGGGTCTCTGTGTTATTGTTAAGTTGTTGGTTTTTTTTTCCATAGGAAGGGACCAATTCAGATTCAGTCATCTTTCCATATTTCCAAGTGCTTGACTTTGCTGTATTTATCATCTTTTCATGTGATTGTGCCTGTGTGAAAGTGCCAGGGAGCAGGAAGAGTGGTGCTGCCCCGGGAGGGAGCTGGAGCTGGGAGCTGAGGGCGAGTGCGGCCCCGATGGGGCAGTGCCCTCCTGGGCAAGGCGCAGTCCAGGAGAGCTGGAGACAGGGCCGGACACCGGTGTCTTACGGCATTGCTGGGGCAGAGACTGAAGGCCCTGGGCTGAAGTGAAAAGGGGCTCTTGGTCCATAGGCAGGGTTGGGTAAGGGGCACTCAGGGCCCTGACAGCAATTTCCTTGTTTTTTGATTTAGCAAGAATTCTGCCACATAGTGTTCCATAGGATTGGAACATTTAAATCTGCACAGGGATCTCTGAGAAAGGAACTGATGGAGGAGTGGGTGATGGTCTCAGGGTGGAGGACGAGCTGCATGTTGCATGAAGCCTTTCCATGCAACAGCTCTGGCATCAGCCCTGGCCTCTATCCTATGGAACACAGATTTTTCTCACTTTTCCTCCAACATCCCAGCTTCGTGTCTTTCTCATTCTGATTCTCCCTTCTACTTCACTCTTCTTAGCCAGCCAGGCCCACTCTCTCCCCAGGAACAGAAGCCCACATGAAAGCACCTTGCTCTTACCCAGTATGTCTGAAGGTAACCTGCCCAACTCTTCCATCCCAGTCTACCTCCGGCCACCTGCCTTCCCTCCCATCTAGCCCCTTGCTCTGAGTGCCCTTGCCCTGCCAGTTCCTTCCCCTCTGCTCCTAGTTTCCTTTGGCCCTGGGGTCCTCTGTCCTTGCTCCTCATCCTCACTGGGTTCCAGCAGGTATCCTTTCTCAGGCTGCATCCAAGACAACTCTAACTATGTTAAAATTAACTTTTACTATACCATACACAGCTGTGTCCAACTCAACCATAATATCAAAGTATCAGACTAAGGAATTGATTCTTATAATTGAGAGACAACGATTATCAAAGTTACTGCAACGGTAATCTATTGTGCTAGTTATTTGTTAGATGTGCCACAGAAATAAACCCTTTCCACATCAAGAAGAGTCAAAAGTGGTTAAAGACTTTGTAGTGTTGAAGTGCTAATTCATTTTCACAGAATGGTATCCTAGAGAAGATTACATAGTTGATGGTATTTCATTCTGACCTTCTGCAAATAAGAACCTGTCTTGTTAGAATGACATTTTTATCTACTGTTAGATAGGCCTCAGTCAAATCTTAATTTTTTTTCTCTGCAACTATGAGCCACACAACTAAAGTGGCAATCAAAGCAGAAGTTCAAGTTACTCTCTAGTCTTTCTATGTTAGCTTGTTACTCTCAGAATTTATAGTACAAAATTAATCCTACCTCTGGATATTGTAATCTTTTTTTCAGATATTTTAAAAACATCATTGAATTTTCTTTTTTAGCAAGTGGATGTCATCCATGGACTACCAGGACAAACTCCAGTGCAGGATGTTAGCTCAGGCTCTAGTCCTCCTTCAGTGCTCTCACAAAGTATGCTGGCTTGGGTTTAAAGGGACAAATTGGAGTTTTGTCTGAATAAAGACTTCATCTGAGTAAAGACTTCAATTGAGGACTTTAGTCCTACAATTAGAAGCATCTGTTCCAATGTAAAACTAACATGATTACTGAAGCAACCTTTGATGACCAAAATTCTCAAGCCTGAAATAAAATTAGTCTTAAACAAATTTGGTTTACTGCCCAGGGTATAGCTGAGCAATCAGATTTCAAATGATTGGTCTAAACCTTTATTCAGCTTGAAAAATTGGGGGGATTTAAAGGCTAACAGCTTTAAACTAAAACATTGTAAGTTTACGCTATTGATCATTACATATGAATCGGGTAGTTACAAAAGATTTTTGGTCTCTGCAGTTGTGCTAAATATTATCCGAGTCTTCTGAAACTCAGGGATATGGCTGTTTCAAGTTCCTATATAATATAGCTTAGTACTGTAAAAATTAGGGACAGTTGTTTCCAGAATGGGCAGGCATAATCAGGTTAGTTTGCTCAGTACTACCCCTTGAACAATATGCACTGTATTTCTGTAACAAAATTATTTTCAGAATATTTTTTAAACATTTTCATAACATTACCAATATTTGAGAGAAAGAAAAAATATTGTAATAATAAGATTTTTTATTGTGGTGGTGTTAAAAAATCCTTTATTAGATTGGTCCTTACTACATCAGCTCTGGGGCCATCTAGTAAGCAAGGAGGGAAAACAGTCCAAAATATGCAAAGGGACAAGTGTATTAAGAACAAACACCCTCCCAAGGAGCACACACGTTAGTTTGTATTGCTCTGGTGAGATTTAAGACCTATCCCCTTACTCCTCACTCACCCTGAGGACTGGAAAGTGCGGATTTTTCCACAGTGATCACAGTGTGCAGCATTGCCTTGCCAGCAGTTATTGTGAAAGGAAGAAGAAAATGGACATAATATGTTCATTGTGAGATAATGCCATTAAAATTGGGCAGTGTATATGATAAAGTGCACTGACAGTGAGATTTTGGGTGAAACATAAACCGGTCCATACAATGAGAGATGTCTGTGGTTCATGTGATGAAAATAATTCTCTTTTTGGGAAAAAAAATATTAGTATTAATGCCGATGAAGAAAGGGCAGGAATTTAGGATTGTACTTGAGTACCTGAGAGTACGGCCCACAGTGACTTCCTGGTGGAAGATTTCAAATGTGAGATACAGCCAGTGATTCTTGTGAATGGACTTGCACTGAAGCTATTTTCATCTCCCTAAAGTCCTTCTGTAGTCAGTGGGGAGAGAGGTGTCTCCAGGTACTTGTTGGAAGATCTTGAGTGGCTTTCTCGCTGGCTTATGTTAAAAAATTATAATTTGTCGTCTGCTTTTACTTGGTTTTTTTTAAACATACAGATCCTGAATGAAGTTCAATCTATGGTCTCTGAAGTAGTCACACACTAAGTAGCCAGCCAGGGTACACACGGTGCCCACTATCATGTGTTTTACATCTTTGCAGCATTTAAATATTTGTTCCCTGAGTCTCTGCCCTGAAGATATTTCCCACTAAAATCAGGACTGTCTCACTCAAACTGGGATGGGTGGTTACCCTAGGTTAATGACTATGTAAAATTTGATTCATTTCTTATTAAACAGTATGCCAGATTAGATGAGTACGTATATTATCCCCACAATTCTGTGAATTGTTTTAATCACAAAGAATAATATTGTTGGTAAAACTGTGAGAAAGGACCTGTGAAATAGAATTGTTTCTGTATAGTTCAGTGCACATTACCAGTCCCAGCCAACAGAGGATGTAAATCTGTTGCATACCTACTGCACAGCCCCGACATTTATCCTTGAAGAAGTCCAGTTCTATTTCATGTTGTATCTACATACATACCTACATACATACATAGTCCATTCTGAATCCAGACTCTAGTCCAGGTGAGTCTCCGGGCTCATCACTAGTGCTTCCACACTTGGCTGTAGCTGGGCAGATGTATGAGCTAGTGGGTTTAACTGGAACCAGTGCTAGTAGTTGCCGGTTTGCTCCCTTGACTGGAGCCTGACTGTACTAGCACTCTTCCTCTATTGCATTACAGGGCCAAGCCGTGGCTTACGCTGCACCGCGGGAACAGACCTAGGGCACTTGTATACCTCAGCTCTTAGCAAGAGGCGTTCACCATCAAGGTGCTTTCCAGACTGCAACAGGTGGAGGTGCTGGGTGGGTCCCTGTCCTGTCCGCACTTAGGAGAAGCTCAACCTCTGCATTGCACAGGAGTTTGCAGGCACAGAGGTGGGAGCAGGAGCCGTCAGAGTGTGGGTCAGGAGATAAACGGTTTGAATGGTCCAGAGCTCAGGGCTCAGCCTGACTAGCCTAGGCAAAAACCTATCTTAACTGGTAAACAGAGTTACCTCCACTGTCACATTTATTTATATTTGGGCAAATTCTGCCAAGCATTCTAAACCAGCATTTTATACTTGCCTCTGGGAAGACGTTGAAAGCTTTCAGCTCCCATTAAACTCAGGCTTTGCATAGGTATGGGTAAACCTTTAGTGCGCTTTTCACTTCCCCAGGCTCAGGACAACAAGGAATAAGTTTTCTCTGGTCTGAAAAAGTATGGTGGTTTCTTGTGCTGTATCTAGGGTTTCGGGACCTGGGCATGCTCTGCAGCATGAAAGTTTGGGTGAGTGCACACAGCTTTCCTGCTCTGCACCTTGGTTTCCTTGAGGAAGGAACCCAGATGCAGTAGAGGAAGGAACCCAGACCCAGGCATCACACCTGAAGCAACAGGGGTTGTGACTGCAAAGAACATGACAGTGCATGCCTGCCCTACAGTCCTAGGGACCATTCGGCAGGGTACAACTGACTGGCACATTCATTGTGCTCTCCAGCTTTGTCCCTGCCTGTGACCAGCACGCTGTTCCTGAGTCCTGGAGCTACAGGTAAGTTTGCTGTTTGACTTCCTTTAATGCAGCTTTCTGCAACAGGCGTTGGAAATCATATCCACTCTTCACATCTGGTATCCCCAGTGATTCCCATGGTGATCACTGGGTTGGAGGTACAAGCCCCAGTGTGCAGAATTTGTGTAGCTGTGTTCTGCTATAGTCTAGCATAATTTTCTCTTTTCCCATCAATGGACAAGTTTGGACATGGAAGTATTAAATGTGTGAGAGAAAAACTTTGAGAAGGCTGTTTGTGTCTTTTGCATTAATCATCATTACCACCCACACCATTAAAAATATTCCAGAAAACTCTGTGTTAGATAACACTGCACATGGTTAAGATAAAAATTTCTTAACTATTGATGCTAAGTGAAGAACAATGTATGTACAAAATAGTTATGATTTAATAATCTAATTAATTATTAGATTAATGATTTATAATCTAATTCTAGTCATGATTTAATAATCTATTTTATCACTGTTAAATATTAGTGAGACATTGAACAAAACAAAATAGCTTTTCCTTAACTGCAGTCTCTTGTTATTCTGGAAAGTAATTAAGCTTAGAACAGAGAACTTCATAATATTACATGCTCTTGAAAGAGACTTTTTGTACATGTGAAAAGCAGGGCAGAGTGTAACACCAGGCTGGCTTATTTTGATGAACAGACTCACAAGCTGCCAACTCAGTGATAAATGTTGTATGATATTAAACTGGTTACTTGTCTTTTTTTTTCTTTTATTTTCTTTTTTTCTTTTTTTTTTTCCCCCTCCTCTTTTCACTTGGACTATTATCTTGCTGAACTGGCATTTGGAATTAAACTAGAAAAAGAGAACATCTACAAAGGAGAGGAAAAAAGTACTATTCAATTTAAAATTTTCATCGCCTTCTAAAATTCTAAAAAAACCCGCACCCAACAACTTAGGTCTAAATAGTGTTAGAAACTATGTCAATCAGATTTGAAAACAGGCTGGTAGATATGAAGTTTCCGTTTAATCAAAAATACCTCTCCATAGAAAACAGGGGTTTGAGCAAAGCTTTTAATTAATTTGCCTAACCTGATAAACCCCAAGGAAGTATGTGCTGCAACTCTCTGAGGAACAACTCCCATTAGAATTCCTCTGGGAAGATGCACCTTTCCTGTATCCCCCATCAGGGAAGAAGAAAAGCCACCCCTTCAAACGGGACTCCGTAATTACAAATCCTACTACCTAGAGCTGAGAAGAGAGGTGTTTCCTCATTAAAGAGAAATTTTATGTGCTGAATTTCTATTTCCTCGGCTCAGTAGCAGTGCTGTTTGATGGTACTCCTTGCTTCCTAAGTTTATTCTTTATTGTACAATAGCCAAAACTGATAGTCATATTTGACTAGAAAGACTTTAACACCCAATGGATGCAGATTCTAGGCTTTTTCCTCTCTTATGAGGGACAAACTAGTTGTGTGCTACAGATTTATACTCTGTTACCTTTCATGTCTATGGATGACATCAAGATAATATTTTTGAGTCATGTGAGACATAAGGAACCTAATTCTCAGCTCAAAATCTTTTTCAGAGGTAAAGCTAGGAGATAATTATTTTTTTTTATTCTGATTTTTGTAAGACAGTTCCTCCTTTCTCCTGACATAGTACCCCGCTTTTCTGCTTGTCCAGCTGATCAGAATGATGATCTGTCATAGATTTCTGTTGAAGTTGCTATTAAAATAGGGAGTGTTCTTGCTTAGGCTTTATTTTATAGCTTCCTATTTGTGCCTTTTAATTTTTGACCCATTAAAATTTCCTGGAGTACGCTGCTTCCTGCAAGCAGAAACACTATCTAGTTCAACCACACGGTGCTTTCATAAGAAATGCTTTAGAGCTGTTTATGCAACATCCTTGCATATTATCATTCAGTTATCTTGTCTTTTGATGTGCATAATAAGTTAGAAGATGCTGAGTAAATAATTTCAGCTCTTTGAAGTGCTCGACTTAGTTCCTTTCTGCAGCTGGAAATTACCCGAGCATAACAAACAAGCACTTCAATTACAGCATAGCAATACTTAAAACATAAATTTGTGTGAGCAAGAACTGTGTTATCCTGCACGGTCTTGGTGCAGTTGAGGTCGTGGGGCACTCTCACGGTGCTAGCAGTGGTGCGCTGGTTAGACACACAGTGCGATGTGCAGAGAATACACCCACCCCCGCACTCCCGCCTCCCCTTCCATTATTATTTAGAATAATGGCATCTTGAGCAAGGAAAGCTCAATAATAATTCAGCAGCACATTTCTAAGGTAAGTAAAGGCCTTTAGCTCAATAATAGCAACATTACTAAACCAGGAAGTAGATTTTACATGTATATTCTAGTTGTAGGTTGTAATACGTGAATTTTCCTTGCATCTACAGTGCTGTAAGACCATTGTTTTAGAGGTCTCTGCATACTTGTTATGGCTTAAGAAGAAGTTACCTGGAAGTAACCGTGTGACAGTAGCCTGATCTGGCTCCTTTTGTTGTTTCTGAAAAGAATTTCGCTGCCTTCAGTCGGAGCTGGATCGTACTCCTAATGCCGCAGTCATTTGCTCTGAGACACTCACTTAAGAGCTCTTCAGTTACCTTTCTGGAAGCTTTCAAACTGTTGAGGCTAAGACTTTGCCAGATGTTTGAAACGGAACAAAATTCCTGGCATCATAAGCCCAGTAGCATCGTTAATCACTGGTGAAAAAAAATAAAAAAAAAATAATAATAAAAAAAGAGACCAGGGACACAGTGCCAAATCCTTGTTTGGCTCCATTAGATATTTATGTAGCGGGTGTGCACAGGGCCTTAATCAAAGCACAGAACTCACATTTCCTTCACCATATAGACATACAATGCTTCAAGCGCTAAGAAAAATACAACAGAAGGAGTCCTCTTATGTGCCAAATAATTCGTGCTTTTTTTTTTTTTTTTTTTTTTTTTTTTTCCCCCAAAAAATTTCT
>VXBL01010536.1:59336-71069 GCA_013400195.1 Aramus guarauna
TGTCCCCCAAAGAAATTCTGAATCACACTACAGGCTGTTGCTATTATATGCTGAACAGGTCTGCTTGGTCCACAAAAGCACTTCTGCATCTAGGATCTCTCCTTTGTGATAACTGCCGTGATATTACAGTTTGCTTCTGCAGAGGCAGGAAATGGTATTCAAATTTTGCCTTTCTGCTTAGCCCACGTAGATGTTTAGCCAGAGATAATAAGAAAATACTTTGCAATTATGCTAGCTGAGTGTCTATTATCCTTCAAGTCCATGGTCTGACAGAAGGGAAATCTGAAAGGACTATTTCAGTTATTTAGGGTATATGTTTCTCTGGCACACTCATAATCTGACCAAACCCATTATTTGGAAGTCAGTTGCACTCAATCATTTTGCCTGTTAATGAGGAGTTACTGAATCCTCCAAACATTAATCCCATTTAGGAAAACACAAAGGCAATCTGTACCGTGTATCAAGCAATTATGATTGCATTGAGCTTGAGGAATTCAGTCATTTGTTGGAGGTTGTTTTTCCCACAACAGACCCTCTAAATAGAATTACCAAGACTTTCAAATGTTAATTTGTTAAGAAAAATATAATGGCTAATAAAGACAATTAGGTTTGTATTGTAAATACTGGACTGCAGGACTAAAGCTGCCATGGCTTGCGAAGAAAGCGTGGCAGAACTCTATGGAACTGCTAAGGCTGGAAACTATCTTCCTGTCAGAATGAAGAACATGTGGATGTTAACTTCGGTCCCCAAAATATATTTCAACCAAGGTAAATGTAACACAGGGCCAAAGCAAGTGAGGCCTGATTTGAATATTTTTTTCATAAAATGAGGGTTAGGCAAGGAATACTGAAGATCTGAGACTGCAAATGCAAAAGGCATGAGTGATATGGCTCTTTTGGAAAAAAAGTGTAAGTTATTCAGAGGTAAAAGCACCATATATATAAAAATTTGAGCTTTTAATTCTTTACATTGTGGTGTTTGTGCCTTGGCAAAAACAGTTTGTTCATTACTGGGTCCCAGACTTCATGAAAAAAAATAGACAGCTTAGATGTAGACCAGAGAAGAGCAGTACAAATACATTTAGAAAACATTAAGATTGAGAAATAGTCTAGAAAAGACCAAGACACAGTGGTGGGTAGTGTAGGACATAGTGTTTGATACATAAAAGGTGCTGTGAGGAAGAACAGTTATTCTTTTCCACTATGATAGAACAAGAAAAAACAATCACATTTTTAGCTAAAAGTCCTTGTTATAAAAGTTATGAAGATTGAAACAGGTAACCAAAGAATATTGGGAAACCTTCTTCATTGGGTGTTTTTATAAAGCAGTTGGACATACATTTGTAAGGATGACCTTGGTATTTCTTACTTGTTGATGATCAGAAAGAAATTATATGGTCTCTTGAAGGATATTCTAAGTCTGTTTGCAGGTAGTTTGGGCAAAATTATTTTTAATTATTTTTCTCATCTCTGCTGCAAGAAAATCCTATGCTGAATTTTCATTCTTTTATTAAAGTGATCCCTTGTAATTACTCTCTTTGTAACAATCCATTTATTCCCCAAGACAAATGCTCATAAAGAACCTGAACAAAACAGAGAAAGCCTTCAAACCATTTAGAAACAAATTCAGCTGTATGTCTAGATCTAATTTTAGGAACTCAGTGTCTCAGGTGGTATGGAAAACCACAAGTGATACTTTTTTTCCATCAGCACCTGGATAGATGCTTATAACACATGAAAATGTCAGGGCAATTATTCATTCTTCAGTTGCTAGTGAAATTATTGCGATGCCATTTGTGTAGGGCTGTCCATACAGGTCATTCAAAAACTTCAGCTGGTGGAGCACACTCTTCCGTGTTCAGTCACAGATATCAAATAGTGTTCTCTATCCTTCCCCCACCTTCCCCTCTCTGCCCACTCTATTCTGTTATTAATTACCATGCAACCTGATATCCTGGCTTTACTCTGTTAAGTATACATGTTTAGGTCCTCATCTAGTTCAAATATTTTGTTTTTTCCATGCACTTCTGGTGCAACTGCGATGCTGAAATTCTCAGCCACCAGATTTAAGCAGGCAGCCATGATAGATTTTATGCTTAGTTGTATCAAAAACTTTTTTTTTTTTTTTTTTAAAAAGAACACTGCTTTTAGGTCTGAGTTCAGAGCTATCCAATTATGTTCTGGGAGGGAAATACTGACAGACTTTTCTTCCTCCCTTAAAAAAAAAAGAAAAAAAAAAGTGATTGAAGTGATTGTAGATTTTGATTTATTCCCTTTTAGTATTCTTCATTCAGAAGGCAAACATGGTTTATACAATTGTAGGGTAGAGGTAAAATGCAATACAGTGTTTATAAATCATGGAGTACTTGATATCTGCAAGTTTACATCTGTGTTTGTAACTTTTCTAGTCACAGCTATGTTGCTAGCGAAGCTGTTTACTTGTCCTTAGAGTGTGCAAAACCAGACAGAAGATTTCCAGTCCTCAGTGCTTCCGTTTCATCCAGAAATACTGTGAGAAAAGCTCTCTGCTGTTTCAACACTTCCTCTTTCAATTTCATTTCGAACGGAGGAGTACAGGGAAGTGAGCAAATGGAAAGTGAGCAAGAGAAGGGCTCTGTGACAGCTGGAGAGAGCAGAAGGGGAGAAGTACTTGAGAAGAAAATAGTGCAGCCTGTGGTAAGGATCAGATAGGTACAAGGTGCCTTGGTCTCTCCCATGGTTGGAGACAAACTTTGGTTCAATGCCTGTCTGTCAGACGGGCAAATGGAGTTAAGGTGAGCCCCATCCCTCTGGCCATCCTTACTGCCTGCAGCACCTCTAACTGAGGCCCTTTCAGGATGCAGAAAACAGGAAAGAATCGTTGAAAACTGTAAAAGCGTGAATCCTGCCCTGTAATCTCATGTATCTTCACAATTGGTTTGTGTTAGCAGAAGAAACAAGCAGCACACCAGGCTCACTAGGCTCCTCAAGCAAAAACCGCAAATGTATGTTGTGAAAATTCAAGCCAACTGAGAAAGGTGCTCTAAAAATTAACCAGATCTAAATTACCCCTCCTTTTTTTTTTTTTTTTGTGTGCCCACAGAGATCTCAGATATTTTTGAGGCTCTTTAGCCTTTTCCACAGCCAGATTTATATCTATGCAAACCAGAAATACTGCCAATGTAACACGTACTTACTTCAAACATGAGTGACAAATGATTAGCTCTCCCAGGCTGTCAGACTTTAAGTTTTCCTTCCTGAGCATGAGCACAGGAAGAGAGAAAAGGGCTATATATGTGTCATGTGGCCACTTTAATGGCAAATAAACAAATTGAGAAAAACAATTCTTGGATGCAGGTGTCCTTGTCCTTAGTGGGAAGCTAGGCAGGGGGTGCTGAGCTGTGCCTGAGGCGTGAATCCTCGCTTATGTAGTGAGCTCTGACCCCCCATTGAGCTGGTTATTTCCAGTTACTGCCCCATGTAGCTCACATGCAACACTCAATTTTTTTCTAATTTGCTGCTCTAACAGATGTGGTGTCTGCTTACACAATTCACTCTGACTTCCAAGGACATGAGCAAGGTCCACCTTCTCCATCCTCCGTATTGATAGTTACAGAAGGGTACCACCTCTAAGCGTTATTGAGATCCCATCCCATTGTTGTGGCTCACACTGATCATCCCAGCAGGGGAGCAGGAGCAGACCCTTCTTAGGGTAGTTGATGTCACCTCAGCTGTGCTTACCTGTATGGCTTCATGTTCATCTCTGTGGAAAGAACACCTGAGCTAAATGAAGGTAAGTCCAGCATGAAGAAGGAAATTACTTGGGTCTTTCTACTTTTCCAAAAGTAGATCTGACCTCACAGACATTAATCAGGTTGAGTATGGGTAGCATATTTGAATTCTATAAAACTGGAACTCACTGTGATGAGCGATCTACTAATAAACATTTTTGCTTTACTTCCCTGTCTATATTCTAAGGCAAATCCCGGTGTTGCTTGTGTCCAGGTTTTACTCATTAAATAATATGTTAGTGGCATTGCTGTCACTTATTCACAGTGGTAAAATATTTTGATTATAGATCATATGCAAGTGTTGTGGAATGGGGATGTGAAATGCATGTATGTAAGTCTGCATATTTATAAGGGTGCTTTTACAGATGTAAGGTTATCTGCTATCCCTGAAGCAGTATTTTTCCCAGTTCCTAACCCCAATGTCTAAGGCAAATAGAATTAGCTTTGTAACAGTACTGCTTATTATCAATTAGCATAATACACAGCTGGAAGAAGATATAACAGCCTACGTCTATCCCATCACAGCTGATGCATTCAGCAACCTGACTTGATTCAACCATGATTTTTGGCATTATTTAAAAAAAATAAAAATCCAACTTTGGGTGTAGGCATTTGGCTTGGGATGATGCTATGCCTCTGCTACTATTCACTGAATATCAAGGCCCACAAGTAGGTACTAAGCAATGTTAGCTGGGTTCTAACCAGCTAAAAAAGTAATTGAAGAAGTACTGCCTTTGGCAGAGAAGTTGAAATAGAAATTTGTACTTCGGTGTTCAAGAAGATGTTCTCTTTTATTCGTCTTGTTTGTGCTTCTACTTCATTGCAAAAGACATTTTCAGCTGATAGGCTTTGTTAGCACTTTTATGATAAAATAATAGAGTGTGACGAGTTACAGAGCTCTAATTTGGCTGTTGCTCATTTCAGGGCAATGGCCAATGCCACCCGTTAGGCTCACTGACACAGGGGCTCTCCCAGCTTCACTGAAGTCAATCAGGAGACCATTGTGTCTGTCACTGAAGAGACCTCTGGCTGTTCTCTGGCTCTGAAGCTGAGCAACGTAGCCCAGGTTGTGTCTGTGTCTCAGTGCCTTCCCTGAGAACCAGGCAGGGCAACCACATCCAGACCACCAGCAGGAAACATCCCAAGGCTCATGGGCTACCTGGGCTTGGAGCTGTGCCCGCACCTCACTGCTAAGAGCTAACGTGGCCCAAAGTTGTGGCCAGGACTGCGTGAAGTTTTGTATGGTTTGGGTGATCCAGGACTAGACCTTGACTTTGTGCCCTGGACCTTTTTTATTTTCCAGTAAAGACATAGCTGGTGAGAGCTGTATCAGACCCAAACTTTGGAGTAATTTCCCAGGAAAATGCAAAGCGTGTGATAAACATTTCTGTTCAAGTAATAAGTTCAACAGAGTTACATCTATCCAACGGTACTAAAATGTCACTCCTATTTCTACTGGCCTCCAGAGACAAAGTAGCATTGGGCTGGGAATTAATATCTATTCTTTCACTAAAATAATGCAAGGACAAAATCTGAAAAACCTGAGTTTGCACAACTGTTAAAAGAACATACTTTTATTTGCAAGATCTTTAAAAACACAAATAAAAAACCTTATATATAGATAACCAAAGTAACTAAAGATATACATTTTAAATTCAAGTTTACTCATTTGCAGGGCTGGTAGTTCAACTTCAGTTTCAAAATCAGGTAAATCTGTATGGAACTAGTTCAGAAAGAATTAAAAAACCAAATATCAACCAAGGTGCATGCTATAAGAACAAGCTGGACAGCACGGTTCAGAGGAAAATGGTCATTTCAGAACAAACCAGCTGAGGCAGTGATTGGAAGGTCTGAATTTTAAGAAATAAGAGTAAATATAAAGTGAGATAAGGCCTTTCAAATTCTACAGGACCTCAGATGTTAGTACAGAGGCATTTTTGTCATGTCACTGGAGTTACAGGAGCTGCGGCCTCAGATGATGGAATTGATAATTATATTTGTGCCAGGAAGCTATACTTTTTAATGACTTTACAGTTCCTCTCATACTATTTTTTTTAAAAACTATTCATGCTTATTATGGAAGTGATCGAGGACAACCAGGAGCAGGGCCAGGCTGTGGGAGTCACCCTGCCAACAGAGAGTTTGTAGGCTGAAGGAAGTTACCTAAGAAAAAAATAACATCAAGAGCCATCTTTGTCCCTGCATGATGGTGAGAAACAGCGGGTGCCCGTGCTCCCTAAAGACATCACCTCATTATCATTGTGCTTAACAAGGCCACACAGCCAGCGCCGTGCCTGGGAGAGTCCATGAGCACGGTGCGCAGAGGCCAACGAGAAACCCTGCAGACAGCACTGAAGTGAACCCTTTCTTCTTTCCTGCCTCCTCCTCACTCCTGGCTGGAGGGAGAAGGACTTTTCCAGTTGTTATCCATAGTCTGAGCTTTTCTCTCAGACAGTATAGTGTGACACAACTATGCAGTACCATAATGGCTAAAGTACCTCATGAATTGTGGAAATCTTGGGATTCAGTAATTTTTTCAGTTGAGTTTTAACCTGCACAGCCTACACATCCCAGAAAGTGGACTAAAACCTTACTGTAGGTGAGGGATACTGTCTGTCTCCACTGCTGTAACTGGGCTTTATGCTAAAAGGAGACAGTCATAGCAGTCCTTCTATAGCTGGAGGTGCTTATAAGAAAGTGGTGGCTCTCATGGCTTTTTGTGAGAATCTCCACCAGCTGCATGGACAGTGCATGTGCTAAACCCAGGCCAATCCCATCCCACAGCTGTTTGTCTGCTTGGGTGAACATCTGGTTCCTGGGGTGTGGTGCAAGAGGAGAGTCGAGTGACTGGTTCTCATAAAACAAGGTGCTTCAGAGCATGACCAAAAGTAAATCTTTTTGGCAGATGAGAAACTTTAAAATCAAATTAAAAAAAGACACAGCAAATGCTTAACTAAATTACATCAAACTGATGGGAATTGTTTCAACACAAGTGTTTTTCTGGATCAGGGTCTCCAAGAGTTTACAGGCAAGATGTCAATACTTAGGACAAACTTTCCCTTACAAGTCAGTAATCAGCGAGCACGAGCACTATACACAATCTATTATTCTAATAAAGTCTTTATTTGCAGTAAAGTAATGTGAAAGAAACAAAATGTTAGACTATGAACAATGTTATTTTTAAGAGGATAAAATGGGGAAATGATGGTGTAAGGTACAAAACAAAATATGAATTCTGAGACAATTCCTGGAGTTTCTGGCTCATGAAGCATTTTCAAATACTGAAGTATGAATAACTACTGGAATGGATACTGTAAATCACTGTTGGTGATTCTAACAAATAGAAGAACTGCTACAGAGGTCTTATTTCTGGTCTAGGATTCAGGAAAATGTACCCTCAGTAAATCAGAATATGATGACAGTCCTTAAAGGGGAAGTGGTCATTTCTTGTAAATCACCAGATTTTGAGCTTCCTTTTTACAATCACCTCCTTCTAGCAATCTTACTAATGCAGAATAAAAGTGTGATTTCCTGTGATCTACTTTTTCTTTTTTTTCTCTCCAGAATGAATTGACCACAAATGCTTAAAGTTCTGGTTTTACTTTCATCGCTGATGCTGGAGAGAAAAATAAAACTCACATACGTTCAGCTTCTTCTATGGCATATATAATGGCACTGGGAATGTTTGTGGAGTAGAGTCATCACTTGGCTCCAAACACCAAAAAGAATATTTATTCAGCCTTTGGGCAGAATATAGTCTAAAGAGGGACAAGTGAGATTTCAAAAGGTAAGACTTCTCCCTCTCCCAAATTTCTGCTTCTAATTAACTGAAACTCAATGTGAAAGTTCCTTTCCTTTCCTCTCCTTTTCCTATCAGTCTGGGAGCATTAAATGCTGCACCAGCACTGAAGAAGAAGCTGTTTGTTATCAGCCTCTGCAGAATGCTGCCATTATGTCTAGTAACATTGGCATATTTATCACACTTGGCAAATTGAGCCTGTCACCACTGGATGCTGTTCACCTTCATTTTAATGTGTTCTTTCCACTCAGCTCTAAATAAACAAAACAGCAATTTTGTGATGTCTGCTTTTCTTGTTAAGACACAAATTCCCCAATTACACATCAATATAAATGCCTGGGACACCTTTTACAAACATACCTCTGTTTATCACAGGGATTACCACATTTCCAAGAATGGTTTTTTCCCAAATTTGTGGTAGAAAGTTTGGTCTAATTGGCTTTACTGATCTAAAACATTTACTGAAATAGTAAGTCTGAAGGTCCTTTATTGCGTGTCATTTAGGTCTGGGTTTGCTTGTGGTTTTCCAGTGTAATCATTAACTGAGAGAAGGTAAGATTTACAGTGAATCCCCACAAGTAAAGGAAACAACAATTAATATGGGTGGGCTACATAGTCAGCACTCTCCGATGAGTTGCCTGAGTTCCCTCTACCTTCTTCCTATCGATATTTTGTTAGGTGGTGCCTTCAGCTGAGGCACATCCGTTCCTTTCAGAACACGTAGGTTACATCCCGTGTTACACTGTTTACTGAAGATACAGCTGATAAACACTTGCACGTGATTTTGTTCTTTTGGGAGAGAGAAGGAAAAAGATCTCCCACAATTCAGGGAGGGAAAAAAACAATGGGACGCAGGTACTCAGGGATTTCTGCGCAGCAGAGGTTTGCACACTGGCTCCATTGGATGCTGCCCGAAGGGGCATAGGCTATGGATCTCTGAGTCCTACCGACACAGCTAAGCTGGTGCACCTTGGATTTGGTCTTGCTTTTGGCTTCTTATTCTTGCTGTCCAGCTTCTAAACCCTGAATTCTCCCTTCAAGTCCTGATTGCTTCTAAGAAGCATCCTATGGCGGTAGTAGATAGTCACATAACTTACACACAAAAATGACATTGGAAACAAGTATATTATGAAGAGCTGGGAAAAAAAAATAAATCAAATTTGACAATGATTTTAAGACTTCTGCTTAAAATGTAAACTAGATGCTCTCTGAAGCTCAAGAAAATTTGATTGAACTCTTCCATACCTATCCTGTCACTCACTAGATATCCTTGTGTGCCCTTAACTTTCTGGTGTTGACGAGAAGCAGAAGTACAATACCGATGTGTTAAAATAAATGTTACTCTGAAACGTTTTTTTCCCCATCTTAATACGAATAAGGAAGTAGCAGAAATTTTATTTGAAAGACAACTGTTGCAAAATTTCTAACACAATTTTGCAGACCAAGGAAATTAAAATACAGAAGTTACAGAAGAAGAGCTGTTGTTTGGGTACTTGCTCCAGCACAGAGCTTGTGAAAATATCCAGTCCTAGACAGTGTATTTTAAAACTTAATGTTCTGGAAGTTCAGCTTAACCTCCCGAAGATTTCCCAAAATGAGAATTCAAATCATTTTTTGTTTCTGAAAGAGTATCTCTCTCTCAAAGAACTTTGAGTGTCTATCTGTCATCTTCATAATATATGAATATTTGGAAAAATTGCTAGTCATGCTAGAGTGATAGCTGTGAAAAATGATTCAAATTGTGAATTTTATGTTGCACTCTCCATCACTAAGCTGATACCTATGAAATAAAAGACAAGAAGTTTGCAATTTTAAACCATTTTAACATATTGCTCCTGCCATTTCGGTTAACCATAGAAAGAGACATTTATATTCAAGTGTTAATGAGCAACAGATTTACATGCTCTCTATATGGATCTTTGCAAAAAAGCTGCTAATGCAAATTGCTTTTATCATAACAAGTGTAAAATATCATAATGTCCCGAGCATACTGTGTAGCAAAGCTAGAAAACTTTATTACTGCCCACATGGCAGATATTGCTGCCTTCAGTATATAAGAAATTTATGTAACATGAAATAAAATGTGATACCCAACACCGTGAAGATACTGTAATTAATTGCTGCAGTGTTTGCAGTGGCATCTTGTTGATTGTTTCTTTACTCAGGTGACTCACGTTGTCGTATTTTTTATTCCCAAATACATACTTTTTTTTGGGGGTGTGTATTTATAATATAAATTATAAATACATATATCTATTATTTATAGCCTGTCTCTAGAACACCAGTGGCTAATCCCGTGTCAGACCTTGCAGGGCCCTAGAGCTATAGCCTGAACACACCAAAGAACACCGGTGTGATTTCAGTGCTGGGGTAGGGCTGTGATGGACAGTAATGTCCTCTAGGCATGAAGAGCTCCAGAGAGGTTAGTCTTCGTATAGGCTGGTGCAAATGATTCTGGAATCAGGTCTTTAATGGCAAAGACCCAGTTAGCTAAGAAAGGAGGGAATAATGACACAAGCTAGAGCTTGATGTAACAAGTGTTTCCTGTCAGATTTTGTCTTCATATGTCAAAAATGTTGCTGTCCCCAGTATCCTTTCAGTCCACGGCTACTGTATATTATTAGCTTCTGGTCATAGCAAGAGTGTGCCAAACACTATACTGACATGAGGAAAAATGCAGAGGCTTTTGAACAAGTCACGCTGTGTAAGAGGCAAAACAGAGAACAAACCCAAGACTCTTTCTAAAAAGGAGGGAATGCAGCAAGTCATTCCTAAGGTGAGGGGGAAGGAGGAAAAGAGGATGGAAAGGAAAGCTTGACCTCGTTACAAGAGAAAGGAAGGATAATTAAGGATAAGATAAAATAAAAGACAGGGAGGCATCACAGTATATCCTGATAACTGTTTGATTGGGAAGATTGAGTCTGGAAAGAAAGGAAGAAGTTAATTGTTCATGTATATCTGTGGGGTTGGCTAGTATGAGTGGGGCTAGGCGACCCCCATGTGCAGCCACTGAGGTTACTGTCTAGTTGCATGACAGATTGCTTGCTGGCCGTCAGCCTCACCAGAAAATTTACTTCCTTCCAGTGCACACCGTGCCATTTTTTAATGAGTTGCTGTGGGTATTTGTGGTGGGTTGACCCTGGCTGGAGGCCAGGTGCTCACCAGAGCCACTCTGTCACTCCCCTCCCCAGCTGGACAGGGAAGAGAATATATATTGAGAGGCTCTTGGGTCGAGATAAGGACAGGGAGAGTTCACTCACCAGTATAGTGTCATGGGCAAAGCAGACTTGACTTGGGGAAAAATTAATTTAATTTATTACCAATCAAATCAGAGTAGAATAATGAGAAATAAACCCAAATCTTAAAAACACACACACACACACACACACACACACACACACACACACCCACACACACACACCCTTCTTCCCAGGCTCAACTTCACTCCTGATTTCTCTCCCTCCTCTTCCCCAGCAGCACAGGGGGATGGGGAATGGGGGTTGTGGTCAGTTCATCATATGTTGTCTCTGCCGCTCCTTCCTCCTCAGAGGGAGGACTCCTCACACTCTCCTCCTGCTCCAGCGTTGGGTGCCTCTCACGAGAGACAGTCCTCCATCAACTTCTCCAATGTGAGTCCTTCCCACAGACTGCAGTTCTTCACAAACTACTCCAGCATGGGTCCCTCCCATGGGGTGCAGACCTTCAGGAACAGACTGCTCCAGCATGGGTCCCCCATGGGGTCACAAGTCCTGCCAGCAAACCTGCTCTGGCATGAGCTCCTCTCTCCATGGGGCCACAGGTCCTGCCAGGAGCCTGCTTCAGCATGGGCTTCTCATGGGGTCACAGCCTCCTTTGGGTGCATCAACCTGCTCCCACGTTGGGTCTTCCACGGGCTGCAGGTGGATATCTGCTCCACCATCGTCTTCCATGAGCTGCAGGGCAATCTCTCCTCCAATGCCTGGGAGCACCTCCTCCTCCTTCTTCACTGACTTTGGTGTCTGCAGGGTTGCTTCTCTCACATCTCGCTCCACTCTCTGTTGCTGTTTTCCACAGCAGGCTTTTTTCCCCTCTTCTTAACTCTGTTACCCCAGAGGTGCTACCACCGTGGCTGACGGGCTTGGCCTTGGCCAGCGGCGGGGTCATCTTTGGGCCGGCTGGGCTTGG
>VXBL01010536.1:71100-173857 GCA_013400195.1 Aramus guarauna
GCTGGCATTGGCTCTGTTGGACATAGGGGAAGCTTCTAGCAGCTTCTCACAAAAGCCACCCCTGTAGCCCCCCACTACCAAAACCTTGCCATGCAAACCCAATACAGTATTGTAGATACAGACCCTGGCAGGACAGGGTTAGACAGCCCTTTGTCTCCCTGTGGGGTGGAAACACCACAGCTGCACGTCTTCGGTACAAGGGCTGCTAGGGATCTGGCTTTGAGGAAAGTCAGACTGGTCTCAGGATGTTGAGTTACATCCTTCCTGGTGTGAAATGAAGGATGAGCTCTGAAGCTTGTGGAATTAACTAGTATTTCATTCCTTCTGGAGAGAATTTAAAGGCAAAGTCATGTGTAATGCAGCACCTGGATGCTGGGTAAACAAACACTTTCAGTGATCACTGCAAGAAGAGCTGAACCAGTGGAGGACTTCAGTTGCTAAAAATTTGTTTGGGTTGTTAGTACTATCCAATACTGAAAAAAGCTTGTTTGGCTTATCTGCTTTATGTGGGCTCCTTTGCCACCAGTAACAAACCCCTGGAGCCTGGCTTGAAGGGTATATTGCCAGTAGCACCCATACAGAGATGAGTACAGTCAGCATTTGTGGTCTGTTTCTATTTCCTCACTAAGTCTTCTAATCAAACACCTGTGTAGGCAAGAAGAAGCAGAGCGATCCCATTTCATTAGCACTGGCTTTGATGGACTTGGAGCTGGAGCTAGAGCTAAACCAGTACATGTCACTGGTCAAAGAGAGCTGGGAGTGAGGTACAGCGTTTCTGTCTTTCACCTCATCTGGGATGTGAAATGATGAGGAACAGATTTAGACACAATCACCTCCTTATCCAATTCTTACTGAGTATAGTCTGGATCTTTGCCTTTCAGCTACTCCATTAAAGGTGTGCTTTTGATGATAGCCAGCATTGCTCGGCAAATAAGAAGCTGTATATTGATATTGGCACTATACATAGATCATTATAGTTTCCATATACAAGGAACAAAGCAGATGTTTTCAGCTTGGTCACTGTACTTCCCTTAATGCTAAGGAAGAAATAAAACATTCGATTGTTAGAAAGTGTTTACTCAAAGTTTTGAGCACCTTACAGATTTATTTAGGTAATTCATTTATTTCATAAAAATATGTAATACACAAAGCCAGAATCTAGCTATGTAGTCACTGTCCATGAAATACAGGACATTTTGTATTCTAGATTTTAAAAATTAGAATATAAGAAAATATTTTTATAAACAAGAAAGAGATTTTTTTTGGGGGGGAGGGGAGTGCTTTGGCTTCATGAATTAAACAAAAAGTTATTGCACATTGTATTTTCAAGTCACTAAGTCATTTAGCTTTTCTGCATGTCTCAGATGCAAAATATGATTTTTATTTCTACCCTTTTATTGATGTGGGAGTCAAGAAATGGGTGATGTTATTCATTTTACTGATAATAAAATCTTATACAAGAGGTATTAATACTTGCTGAATTATTGAAGAAAGTTTACAGGACACTTTCTTGCTCCCATCCCAGCTTAGTAAACAAACCTGCTTTCATCTTGAGGTAGAGTGTGCGTGGGTGTGTGTGTAAACAGAGAAAATGTTCTGGAGTGTCATGTCTGCCCAAGTCCCTGCAGTGCACTTGGTAGCAGCAGAAAGTAATTGTTGCAAGCAACTCTTGCAAAAGCTTTTAATGGCCACTTGCCTGGGTAAGAAATAAAATGAGGTTTAGAATGTCATCTATGGTGGTGATCAATAATCTGCACTTTTAGACTTTTTCTCATGTTTTGGATGAAACATCAGGCACGATTTTTTATGATGCTCTGGCACTTTGACCAGGTTAGAGGAGTTAGCTCTGGAGCCCTGGGCAAATTCCAGTTGGCACAGAGCGTACCGACACAGTACTGTTAAACAGGCGTATTATTCTTCTCCATGCTCTGTTCTGCACTTCTTTTCTCTGAAATGCTGTTCCAGAGGTTTCATTGCTAAGCGATATTATCCTTCTGATATGCAGTTTATAAATCAATTTGTAAAATATGATGAGTGCCTTGATCTTCTGTGGATTAGAGGTGATCTATAACCACCCTCGTTATTAAGTATCTCTAACATGCACAGCCAGCGCTGTCACATTGGTAAATGAATTACTGTTATAGGCTATTATTTCACAGTGCCAAGTCTGAGCATGTAAACCAGCCAAATCTGCTGGGTGAGCTTTTTCCACGGACACCAACGTGCACGGGGCACAGCGGTAACAGCAGCGGTAACAGTGGCGAAACGCCGGGGAGGGAGTTGCAGAGCCCTTGAGCATGGGACTGGCCTGCATTTATTGAGGTGAATAACAACAGTTTTTCCACTGAATTTGCAGCTTTGATCTCAGCCTGTGGCTGCAGGAAAAAGTCCCCGGGGTTGATTTTTATTAGCCTTAGCTCACAGGGTACTGGTCTTTATTTATTTTCACAGAAGTAGCTGCATTTGATAGTACCTCCCAATGTCATCTTACATTTGATCTATGATTTTAACAGGAATAGTATCGTGATGGCTGAAAAAGAATTATTTGAGGAAACTGGATACTTTTGGATATCTAATGAAATGTCTTACAGGGGCAGGTCAAATTTAATTATCCATAAACTGGAGATAACTTGTTCAGAAAACAATGAGGCAAAAAAGTTAGTTTCTAGTGAGCCTGTGGCAACAACAACAAAATTATGCCTGTGTGTGTATCTCTAACATGCAACCATATAAAACTGCGAGCTTTTTCATTCACCTCTTTCATTAGCAATAGCTGAATGATCCCCTGCCATAAAATACACCGTTAAATCTAGGACTCAAAATGTTAGGGAAAAAAAAAAAGAAAAAAGTTTTCATTTTGTCTTTGAATCCAAGTATAAGGTATAACAAAGTGCTGTAGTTAGCCATGCTATTAGATTATATTCTTTCTTTTTAGTATTTTTTCTTCTTATTTGATGGTTTTCCTTTTCAGCCATTATGGCTAGAATATGCCTTCCAATATTCTGCGGAGAATATATTCTTGTCTGTCAAGAAAGGTATTTTTTCTTTTTTATTTCTAATGTGCTGAAAGACAGTTCCTATGATTATACTGACCTAATTTTCAGTGTCCATGTTGATGTGGAGCTGGCTGGACCACCTGTTCTGAAAATTAGATGTTCACTTGGACTCACAAAATCACAAATTCTTTTTTAAAATGTAGACCATAACTGTATTTTATAGAGCATTCATACTGACTGTGATGTTTTTTGAACCTTAAGGGCCACCCCATTAGATTAGACATTGTCAGTGAGATAAACAGTACTAGCCAAACACATAAATTGTCAGGAATGATCAGATGACATTATAATCTCTCAGGTTGTGCAGACTTATTATATTACATGATCTCTGTCTCCAACAGATTAGCACTGACTTTGCCAGGAAATGTGTGTTAAGAAAGAATTGAGTGAAGGATGTTAATTGTAAGGAGAAAAGGACCAAAAGGAAAGAAAATGTGACATGAGAAAAGCTTAGAGACAAAAGTGAAAGGAAGATTTGGAATGATAGTGAGAGCAGTATACTTAAGCAACCCGGCTACAGAAATTAGAAAAATGTAAAAATATGAGCCATAGATACAATTTCATTGTTCAGAATAGGGAATAGAAAATTAAACAGTGATATCATCAGCGGGAACAAATCTCTGTCACTCCATGATCTGGGTCAGAATTACTGTGTATAATATATACATTGCTAAATATGACAAAAAATGTTCAATAGACAATGTTGCAGCATTTCCTTCTTGTGAAATTATACACACACACACATATGCATATATGGAAGTCTGACTAGCCTGAAAAAACGTTACTATCTGGCCTTGAGTATCTGTTTTCTTTCTGAGTTTTAATGAGACACAGCACTTTTTACTACAATATGAACTGGCTGCAAGCTATTACCCATAAAACATCATTTTAGTTACCAATTCTGTCTAATTTCTAGCTTCTTTTGCTTCACAGTACTTTCTTTACTACAATTTGTTGATAACAACTAATAAAGTTAGAAGACCACCTACATTGCTACCATGCCTTTTGGCAACAACAGCTTTCCAAGAAATGCGTTCACTAATTTATGAACACTAAATAATAGCCTATTGTATCTGCATGAACACTCCCATTTTTCCTCTAACAAAGCACCTATTTTCAACATATGGTTCTCAGTATGGTCATTTTCAACTTCAGCATTTTTGGAAGAGAAATCGTCCACAGAGAAGATAGATGGTCGCAGAAAATTAAGCCCTTTCTCTTGTAAAAAAAACAAACCCAATTCTCTCAGAGTAATCTGTATAGCTGTATTAACTGTAAGGGAAGCAGCTCACATTATAAAAGATATGGCCACTTTTTAATAAAAACATAATGCAATGGTCTCTGTTGATGCTTTTCTTCTCCACCAGATGATTGCTACTTGCCACTAACCACAGTCCTAGATATTTCATCAATGTTAGGCTTTGGAGCAGAGTACATGGGTCCCTAAGAGAAACAGACCAATCTAAATGGGATATCTTCCATTAAATGGGGAAACGTTTCACCCTCTTTCTAGTGAGCTATTGTTTTTCTCTTAACATACTTCAAGACTGCAGTCTGTCAAGAGATTCAACTCAAATCTGCAAATCCAGTCTCGATAAAACTCCTACTCTAATGCACCGTGAGGTGAGCTGTTACAGCAGGTCTCACAGTTCTCGCCCTTGGCTTTGAACCTGAGGCTGCCAGTTCAGTAGAGCATGGCTATGTTCCTGGAGCATGAGGCTGGGAGCAGCCAGCAATGGTGTGAAGTTGTTGCTAATTATTTTAGTCGCCAGTAAAAAGCATCATAAAGATGGATTTTGAAGGCATTCATAATGTCTGGGTTTATGTTGCTGAAATGTTTTCAAGTACTCAACTAAGAGGGCTTTTTAGTACTCTGAATGAAGTGAATTATTCCCCCAAACATTCAGAAGTTATGGAATCTGTGTTTATGTTAAATTATGTAACAAAACATGGACAATGCTGGGAAAGGGAGCTTCTGCAATCTTTCAGGCCTCCCATGCCACGTGATACAGCCCTGAGGCAACTCCGGGCAGCAGTAAATAAATGACAGTCCTTGTCAGAAAGAGTTTATAATCTGTGGGCCTTCTCCAGAGCTGAGCAAATGTAATCAGAACATCACCGGGAGCTCAAAAGGGTTGGTGAGAGAGCATCAGCCTCAATTTTTTCTGAATTAGAACTGAATGAATGATTCATTTTTTCCCCCCTTTTGGTTCACTGGCAGTTAAAAGAAGAAAGAAAAGTAGTTTCATGCAGGTTTCTGCTACTTTCTGGCTGCACGGGCAGGAGAAATTGTGAACTATTTTTACAGTTGGTAAGATCCATACTGTCAAGTGTTATCCAAAATAGAAGTCCTCAATTTTCGTATGGGAACTAGGTTAAAAATAGCTCCCGGTCAAATAAGCAAAACTCAGGGACATTTTAAAAAGGTATTTTGAATTAAAAAGAAGTATTTATCTCCTACAAGTGTTGAAATGGAATATTTTTACTTTTGGGGAAACTTTTGTGGCCTATTTCCCCCACCTCCACCGTGTGCAAGTCACGTAATTTATCAAAACCAGCACAATCACAAAGCTTTCTAGCTTCTCCATATCTGATCTTTGTAATGAAGGAATTTGACTTGTAACTGTCAATCAACTGTTTTCTTAAGAAATTGAATGTCCTCCAAGTTGCTGATCTAAAGTGCATCTCCTTTTATTTCTTCCTTCTTTGTTTTTGGAATTGTTTTCTCACCATTTGGGTGTCTATCTCTTTCCTCCTATCTACTTTTTGGTGTCAGAGAACCAGTCTGTGACTCACGCCCTGTTCCTTTTTCTGTGGCCAGCTTTTGCCTCATCTGATATATCTGCTGCCTCTACTATTTCCTGTGTTCTTGTTGTTTTGGTCTCAGCCTTCACATGTTTGTCATCTTAGCCACCCTTGACCAACAATCATCATGTCTCACTTGCTCTCTGATGAAGACTTGCAGCTCTCAGTTTTCCTGCTTTTCTTGTGCCCTTCCTCTCCAGCATCTCTGTTGCTCCAGTCCTCAACATTTCAGCTGGGGGACCTGGAAGCAAGGTGACACTTGCCTCCCAGGATCTGTCCTGCCTCTGGGCTTTTGAGCTTTGTTAAGAGAATTTACACATCACTGTTCATGCTGCCAGTGTCAGAACTGAGGTGTGTCTCCAATATTTATCAGGACTTTATTTGTGAGGGGTTTGGAGGAGAGATGAAAAGCAGCTGCCAATTTAAAGTTTGTACTGATCTGACATCCTGTTTCATCTTGCAAGAGTTCAGTTCCCAAATGCTTGGCATCACTGTCTGGCATCACTCCAGGGTAATTTCTGACACTGATTTGCTTGCTGAATTCTGCTGAATTTTGGTGGACAAGTGCATGTTTCCTATGTGTTCCATGAATACATGAATATAGGAGCATTTCAGCATTTGGCATGGAAAATCCCATTGAATGCCCTGTATAATCAGTATTAACAGTACTCTCTGGTTTACTTACTTACATTCAAATTATATCAAGCCTCGTAAAAGCAGATGACCTTAAACTTAAGTGCTGCAGTTGCAGTACTGCAAGAGGATTAAAGCATTTTAATGTCAGGCTATTGTCTATATTCTGTGCTCTAACAAGTGTATTTTATCACAGCTCTTAATATGGCTGGACTGGTGGGTTTATGTGATCATTCTAGGTACTTAATGACAGTGCATCATTAATCACATGCCCTTTTTTTGACTTAATAAATATCAATGTCTAATGGCAGCCTGGCAAGTATAAGCTTTTCAACCTTGTCAAGTTTTGAGAGGCTGGGAGAAAAATAAGCTGTCACAAATGTAGACAAATAGCATTTAAGTGCAATTGCTGATTCTTTAGCAAAGAAGCCAATTGCACGTTAGATCTCCTTTCTGATTAAAAGGAAATTACTGGAATGATGCTTGGACATAAGATTTCTAATAATTTAGGGCTCTTGGTTCACACAAGTAACAAAGTTGTTGCGCATTCTCAAGAAAAATAAAAATGAAACAATCTATTTCTTCACTTATCCACCGGCAAAGGCGTGTTTGATCTTCACCAGGCCAGCTTCTCTGTGCCTGGAAGAAGTAAAAAACTCAATGTCTGCCCTCTCAGCTGTTTTTCTGAGGTTTCAGTTCTGATGTTGCCAGCAACTGGGTACAAAACCTATGAGTGAAGAGTGAAACGGTGCAGATGATGGGCTGTTTGTGGCTGGGTGGCTACCAATGTGCATACCCAGAAAAACAACAGGAAAAGCTACTACAAGAAAGGCTTTCTAGGTTCAAGTACCATCTTCCTTCTCTGGTGACCCCTTGTCCAGCTAAACATCACTTACCACCCGACCAGTTGTGCTTCTGTTATTATCATGAGGAACCTGATATTGCACCCTGAAGGCAAATAGGACTTTCTTGCATCAAAGGGAGTACGTTTGGGTGTTTTGATTCCTCTACATAGACACAGGCACAAATGCTTCCAGATGTGCTTACAGATATCTTTGCATTATGTGCCAGTGCTGACGCTGGCCCTGAGTCTGTATTATCACCTCATATAATTGATAACTCTCATCAAAAAAGCCAGCTGTGGTTATCTTAAAAAGTATGGGCTTTCCCACCTAACTATTGACCAAAGTGGTCTATTGCAATGTGTGACTGCTAGAGAAGACATTTAACAGAGCTAAACTTTTTGGTCCTATTCTCCATACAACCCTCACAATATTTTCTTTCTAACAGACTTATAAAACTGCTAGAGTATTTTAACATTTTACCTCTAGCTTTCACCAGCATTAAATGAAATATATCTTGGCCAGCACAGAGCCAATAGGAAAAAGGTCAGTTTACACTCAAAAAAAAGTTGGAAAGTAACATTTTGGAAACTGGTCTTTGTAACATGAACACATCAAACACGTTTCACAACATTAAAACTGCTATCACTGGAAAATGTTAGCTTAACAGATGTGTTTATTTAGGTGATTTTCAACTTAGTCTATGAATATAGATTGCAAGTCCAAGAAGAATGGTACAGATAGTATTTTACTTTTGTTTAGCTTACCTTGATAGTTCTCATATCTAGTTACTGGTGAATCAAATGAGATCAAACTGAAGTACACATGAAAAAATAGAATCAAAGTACAATCCTTGGCTATGCCTTTTTTTCCTGTTTGTTTTGCATGCTTAAACACCTTAAGGTAATGCTTAAGCACCTTAAGCCACAGCCCACATCTATGGAATACAGAAACCCCTGAACTCTCCTAAATTACTCCAACATTAGATCACAGGCACTACTTTAGGTGACTCAGACCAGGGAACCAGGCTACTTTGCTTCACCTTCCAGTGGGTAATGTTAATATTATAGGTCCTGGTTTTTTAGTACTGTACAGCATCCAAAATTGCAGCTATCTGTAGCATATTTCCACGATCTTTGAAAAAACAAACCTGCAAAACTAAAGCAAAACTAAAAACAAAACAACAACCCATGCTTCTTAGAAATCTTAGGATACCTCCAGACCAAACAGGTTGAACTTTGCAGAATCCTTAGCAGCATCTCAGACTGACTTATACCACGCTGCTAAGAGTGCTAGCTGTACTGCATTTTAATGACTGTTAAAGTCTGTTTCTTAATCTATGAGTAAAATCAGATGACAACAACTGGTGTGGATACACATGTGCATGGAAAGTACAGATTTGAAAAGAGTTCTGTTATTTTTTTTATTGTGAGGTCAGAGTAAGATACAGGAAAACTATTGATTTGGTTTCCTTTTAGTATTTGTTAACAGGCAATATTGGACAATACATTTATATTTTCTTTAAAATAAATGTGGGTGGATAAATTGGTGGTAAAAGGCTGGTGTGCTAAAAACCCCTAAAATTTGGTTAAGGAGGACACTTTTGCATTAGCCCTATTACCTGGAAATCAACAGAACATTTGCCTGTGACTTCAGTGGCCCACTTCACAGTGGGCTTTAGGTCTGTCCCCATTTCTTGTTCTACTTATGACACAGGCTGGCTTAACGCTGGCATACAGCCTAGCACTCTCAAGGGACCTGCAATGTGTTTTCCTAGCATCCAGGATTTCTATATTTGTTCTTCAGTGTTCTTGCCTTTCTAGTGGTTAAAATTTACCCAAACTTCTTTTTTTTTTTTTTTTAATCTCAGGGAAAAAAAAAATTCTTGCCTGAGGTGTCTTTTTGCATAGTGGGTGTCAGGACTCATGAAAGGCTGATTCATGACAAATCTCTTTTGTCCAGGCCACTGGCTTAACTGTTAAGGGCGTTTGTAAGCCTCTGTCCACTCGTCCCATCCCCTCATAACCGAGAGTTGTGTCATGGCAAAAAGCTGTGAGAAGCAAGGAGCATTACCCAGTTTGTACATCTGTAATAGGGGAAGCCTCCATCCTAATATGAACCACTATAGTAATTATTTCAGTTGTTTATAGTCTCTGAACAAGGCATTTTTGCTAATTGGCATTTCTTGGCTACTGTGATTAGGAGCTGTAAACCACAGACTTTTAGTTAACAAGATGTGTGAAGGGGTTCTGAGGAGTCTTCATTAAGAATTTCCCAATAATGTTAGGAACTGTAGCCAGGGAGGCAGTAATTTAATTTTCCTTGTCGAAATATGCTAAGACAGGGGATTATTCTTAAAAGTAATTGTTCCCTGGGGAAATGAGGAGAAGAGAAAAAGACAGGGATGGAGTTACATGAACAACCTCCCCAGAAAACCATTTTTATGGTGTGCGTTACTGCTCTCTGTCTATTTTTTACATGGTATGTCTGCAGCTGAACTGTATGTAGTCTACCTTTATCATCGATTGTCGTCACAGGCCCGGAGCAAGGCAACCACAGAGGAAGTGGAATAAGACCCAAACAAGGCAAAAAAGAAAAAAAAAAAAAAAAAAAAAAAAAAAAAAAAAGAAGAGAGAGAATATGAACATATATTAGTTCCTCTAAGGTGCCTGGAAGCAAAGTAGTACATGTCCATCACACTCTGCCCTCATTATATCACCATCTGTTGAAGCCAAGCATTTTTTATATTAGAGGGTATAGTTAACCAGGATAATTACAATAGGTTTTAGTTATTTGGAAGTCAAAGCTAAGTTAGTAACCCTGAAGTTAAAACAAAGAAACTATGTAAGCAGTGAAAGTCTTTGTGCAGCCCGGTTTGTCATACAGCTTTAGTGTAGTGGTTTTTTTTATAGCTGTACACGTTGTCTCCATCCTGCTAAATGCTAGTCTGCCGTGGGTCTCACAAACTGTGCTTTATAGGAGTTGTAATTTGATAATGAATATGCTGCATGCTAAAACTTAAAACTGGGTTGTATAGGCTCCAACCCAGTGTGGGTTGCTTCTTCCTATTCCCTTCCCCAAAAGCCATGGAAAAATTTCCAGGTATCAGTTTTTCAAGTCATCAAAAAGTAAAAATTAAAAAATAAAAGACAAAGACGGAAAGAATAGGCTCAACAAGCCCAAAATCTCCTTCTCAAGTAGAAAATCTCTCCCAGATAAAAATGCTTAGAGATTTTTAGTGTAAACCAACACTGGGCAGTGTGTATCATCTGATGTAATCTGAAAAGTCATCTGAAAACTAGCTTTGATTTCAAATATGAGCTAATGTGCAAGTAGTAAGGCAAAGCCTTTCAGTACCGGCTTATTTCAAAGCAAGTGTTAAAGCCTTTGCTGAAGCAGAGGCTCAGGAATGTATTGTAGCAGAATATCTTTCTGTATACTATAGAAAAAGGTTAGGCAGAATTCCTTTGAGCTATAAAAAGTCCCCAAATAACTACAGAGACATCAAAATGTCATCAGGTTGTTATATTTGAAATTATAAACAGGTGATCCAATGATGTGATGCAAAAAGAGTCCAAGTCCCTGAATTTCAGACCAGGAGTCTCTCCATTATTTACTACTAATTATGTTGAACTGTGAACTACATTTAAATTAAGCTTTTCTTGAACTCTCTCTGCTCTGAAACTTCAAAGGTCATTAATTAGATACTCCAAAAGCACAATATTATCAAAAAAATAAAAGTTGCTTTTGGCCTTTTTTTTTTTTTAACTTTTTATTTTTTTCCTGCCCATCTGCAGGAGTGTGGCTCTCTTCCAGCTCAGCTGCTGCTCTGACTAGAGCTAAAGGTGGAAGTACTTTCTGAGTTGACTACCACGCAGAGGAGCTGCCCAAACCCTGCAGTGCAGCCATCCTTCTCTTAGAAGATTCTGCAAAAGTTGAGCTGCTGTGGGGACGCCCCCTCCGTTTGGGTCATCTGGGGAACTGGATGTGAGAAAATAGCAGCCTTCATCATTTGCATTCAGCCACTCCGTTTGTAGCACTTGCCTACAAGAGCAGATGTAGCTAAACTATAGCTCTTGAAACTCGTGTTGCACTTGAGCTGTTCTGAGCAGTTCCTTGTGGTGGGTGCCTTGTGTTCTTGGAAGCAGGGCTGGGGGAAGAAGCAAGCCTAAGTTATCTGAAAAACAGTTCCCAAACTGTGCTGGGATGCAGATGCTTGCTCAGTCAGCTGTGGAGGACACTTGGAGAACGACTTTCACTTCTTGCCAATTAATTTCCCCCAGAGTTCCCCCATTTTGAGCTTTCTAAGGTGTTAGAGAGCTGTGAGTGCAGATACTTCCCAACACCGGCCAAAAGGGAGAAGATTTGCTGTGGTGTTTTACAGACTTTAGTTCTAGTCTCACTGCCCCTGAAATTATTTTGTGGAAGGACTGAAGAATTGGCTTCTCCTACCAAAGCTGTCAGATGTGCCGCTGTTTGGTGATGATTCTGAGATGTTCAAAATTACAAGAGTCTCTAGAAAGTGTGGCCAAGGATATATGAACTCTAGATTTGTAGCTTAGATGGTTTCCCCAAGTCACAGAAAATTTTCAAGGAGAGATGAAATAAATTCTTTCACCTTCCTTCCTACCCCCTGTATATCAGTAACCTGACAGGTGAAACTTTCACATCATTAGAAGCTTGTCCTCTGCAGGAGGCAGAGTCAGACTGGCAAGACTTCTCTGGAGACTGCCGTTTTCATTTCCTACTTCCACGTATGCAGAGGCAGCACCCTGGGGCCAAAGATAAGGGGGTTTAATTCATGTGTTTCTGGGTGTATGGATCTGAAAAGTTTTCAGTGAGCCACCAGATAATGAAGTTGCAGTACAGCTATTCTAAGAATCAAGAAGACGTTTTATAGAGAAGGGGGGAAAACGCAGATAGGTGGGAAACAATATTTTGCAATAAAGCACCATGTAATATTTGGAGGGTCTGTTGCAAAGAAGCTGTGACCAATACAGAAGTATAGTACCCTAGAATATAGCATAAGACAGTCTAAATGATGTTTTCACAGTTAGGTTGTGGAGTTGGGATGCCTGACTTCTCAGCTGGGCTGTGTCAGAGTCCTTGCCTCATGTTGCAAAACACACTTAGGTCCATATTTTCCTTCAGAATTTTAATTCCATCTTGTGTGTGTGTGTCTGTTCTTGTAGTCACAAAGGCTGTTTCTTTCCTTGCTTGTTTGGAAGGGGAACACATATACAGCTCTGACACGCTGCAACTTCTAGAGTGTCTTCAGAATCCATATCAGGAAGTTTATTACTGAAGGCTCAAACTGAAAAGTCCTTGTAGGAAATAACGATTCTTGTCTTTCAAAGTGAGATACTGCCTGTCTTATATAATCACCATAAGGATTAATTCAGCCATCTCTTACCTGCTTTGGGAATCTCAGAAGGATTAATAATAATTCATCATTTTTGAAACTCTGGTATACATTTTAACATGATGTTTGACAGTTCCGTGTAATGTATGATTAATCAATTAGAAATTTTGTACATATGCACGACACTACATGAATATTCCTCTGATCTTTCTCCAACACACTTGTAGACGCAGGGTTCCGTACAGTAGTTGGAAAAAAGGAAATCTCCTTTTCATTCAGATCCTACTTATGAGCAATTTCAAAATGAAATAGCTTTGCATTCACTAATAAAAGAAAAAAAAACCAGGAAATCTATCTATCAGGAAATCTGATACGTGCTACACTTGCTAAATCCTCTTCTCAATGAAATGGATTAAGAGATGCTATAGAAAAACATAAGTGAAAAACTGGGATAATAAGCTACATGCTTTAAATAGAAGATAGGATTATACTTTCTGGAAAAAAGAGATGTTCTTTGTACTGTGGAAGAAAAAGCAGTTCCATACACGCTTCAAACTTTTATTCTGGACCTGAGCTTTCTCCTAGTTTAATGTTGATACTTAAACTTGTCATGAGATGTCCATGGACAGAGCTTACTTACACTTCATTCTTTGGAATGTAGATGAAACTTTAGTTGACATCAGTGATATTCACAACTGTATACCAGTGGGCAGAAATTGGATATGAAAAACTCTTATTGTATGAATTATTGGTCATAATCTACAAGTAAGATCCTAGATGAGAAAAGATCCATGAACTAGAAACATTTAAAATGGTTCTGGATCCAAGATATACTCAAAGGGGTTTTGATCCGGTGAACTAAAATGTGTACACTAGACCTTAAAAGCCAACAATACCCAACCTCTTTCTATTGTGAGTCTTTACCAATTTCTATTTGGCATGGATGGAGATGTAAAAGCAAACCATTCATCTGATACTAATTCTTGTATAATAGCTCAAGATGGCTGACCAAAGACCAGCTAATGGAGAAAGGAATGTCATTTGTTGACAAACACTTCAGTTAACATGTGCAAAGTGTATGCTTATGCATGCCAGTTTAGCGGCCTCAGTGGTCAATTTGAGGGAGAAAAGGAAATAGCGGTGAAATTAATCATACTGACGCCTGCTTGTCTGATATTTTTGGCATATTGCACAACATGAAGTACAGTGAAATTTGGCAAGGGAATCTGATTTTCAATGAAATCATCTATTTTGTAACTTGTTCTCCCCTATCTTATTATTCTTTGGCATGTAACACACTTGGAGATTAGAAGGTCATATTAAAATATTCATTAGTCACCTAAAAATGGTTACGGCATCTGACAAGGAAGAAATCAAGTCGCAAAAAACCCTTCCAGGGCAGGCTGTGAAAGGCTGCACTTGGTGCCAAATGTGGGACTGGTCAGACCTATGTTTAGAAACCCATGATAAGTTCTAAACGAAGTTTGATGAAAACCTGATGCAAGTCTCTCCTTTCCCTGTCATCCGCTGACATTAAACTGTGAAGTTGCCTGTGATGTCAGTTCTGAATTATTCCCTCTTGATTGCTGACTCGAAGGCTGGATGTTAATGGAGAACCAAGATTTTTAAGGTTCATCAGAGAAGGCATTAAAAATCTGAAAAATATGCATAACTCTCTGGCCAGAGTATACTCACATGGTTTTTCTGTGCTCTGTTAACTATTCTTTAACAATAATTTTGCAGGAGGTGTTTTTTTTCCAAGGGTGGATTTCTCTTTGTTCTTGTTTTCTTCCTCAGTCCATGGAGAGGGACTATTGGCATGAACATGGAAATTATTTGCCTGAGTTTGAGTGTTTCAGGGAAATTTGTTGTGCGAAAGACATAGCTACACTAATAAGAAAGCTTAAAAGGAATGTTGAAACCACGTTAGGGAACTTTGGAGTATTTGAAATATAAGGAATAAGAGGAATAGGTCAACTGAAGCTCGAGACTTTGCTCTTGAATCAGCTCAGACAAAAATCACAAAAAACATTGCAAAATGGACCTGCAGACACACATGTGCTTAGCTTTAATTCAACGGGCTACTCGCTTGCTTAAAGTTTTTTAATCACCGGATCCAGGTTGGCGGTCCAGGTTTCACTTCTTCAGACAACCAAAGGGTGCCTTTATCTCAGTCTGGTTCCCAGGGCAATTCTCTTACTTGAGAACATGCTGCTTTTAAAACCACTACTCTCCCTTTCTACCCAGGCTTTCTCTTGTCCTGCTATTGTCTCTGAACGATCTTCCTCTCTCCAGAGAAAAGTGACTTCTCTGCCCCTATTTTTTCCTGTCCTAGCTGGTTTTTACCACTAGTAAACAAAATCAATTTATTCACACAGTAACTATTCCAATAAGCAGGTCAGCATTCAGCATGTGTAATTATTACAAGGCAGCTCCAAATCTGTTCATGTTCAACTCACACTTTTCAATTTTGGCATGCTTGCTTAATGCTGGAAGCATTTCACAGATATTAGCCGGTTATACTTTCCAAGAAATCTGGTGCAGTTAAAGTAGTATAGTTTCCATTCAAAATAAACTTTTTTCCTTCCCCCACCCCTCCATTATTAGAAGAGGTGGCACTCTGTGGAAGTTCTAATATGATGTGATGTAATTTTGAAGGAAAGTTATCTCTTTACAACTTCTGAGAGTCGCTTGGAGACTATTGCACCCACTGTGGCAGGGCAGTGAAAAAGGAGAAAAGATATTGGAATAAAACTCAGAATGAGGAATTGGCCTTTGGAGGAACGTGCAGTGTTGAATGAGTGGGAGGAAGAGAAGAAACAGACACACAAAGAAAACTACCAACTAGGAAATCAAATGCTAAATGAACTATGAGAATGAAACCAAATCTAGGGAATTACAATACGATGAGAAAAGAGAACAGGAAAAATATTCAAATGCTTGAAAAAACAGTAATCCAATTATGTACGAAAAGTATAGAGGAGAAATACAGAGATAGAACAGAAGTTGTCAAGCAGACATTAGAGAGAAACAGGAGCAGATGAATGGAGTGAAGCAGGAGGGAGTAAATTAAAACCAATGCACACAATCAGTTTAGAATTCAACTATCTGGTATTTACGGGAAAGCATCCACATGGCTTATGGATTATATAGAATCCCATAGGGTTATTATCATATTTCTTGGTGCTTGCACTAGTATTGTACATCTGCCCAGCTGAGCACAATAGTTTCAAAGACAAGGAAACTGAGTGAACCATTACTGATTTTCAGCATGATGAGAAAGAGACGCCAAGCATGGAGCCTTTCCATCCTCCCTTCTCCCCAGACTGCGTGCAAGCAAGATCCAAACCTCCCTGGCTAATGTTGGTAGAAGGAAACAAAACTTGACAAGCTTTTTTGTAAATGTTAAATTATCCTTGTTTTCCCATTATGTGGCTAACCCAAACTGAAACCTCATTTAATGTCTTGAACATTTCATAACCTAAATTTCCAGTCCATCTCATGATGGAAGTAAAAATTAAACTACAATCTTTTGAGGTCATCTCTGATCAAGGGCAAGGTACTTCTTCACATTAGTCTGTGGTGGAGAAAAGCCTACATTGTTGGTATCACCCACCCAGCACAAATTTCAGTCCTTTGCATGGCGCGACAATGCTTTTGGCAACAGTGCCCAAGCATGGGGCCGAGCTCCCTGGACCAGGCTGCACAGGCCCCTTTATAGTGTCTGTGGAAGCAGGAGTGGAGTGAGGGCTCCCAAGTGTTCCTGTGTCTGAGCTCTTCATCTCATGAGCCAGCCACCCAACTCCAGGTCCATGCCAGTGTGTGAGTCAACACACTACATGAGTAGCACTCATGACTGGAGAGCTTGAGCCTGAGCGCTGCTCTGATATACCAGAAGGTATCCAAAGATGTCCTCCATCCCTGGTGGTTTACATTCACTGAATGAAGCCATATGCACTTTTGACCATGAGGTCAAATGAGGCAATACTGAGTCAAAGCTACTGTAGAAACAGATGGTGAGACAAAGTTATCTGTTGGTGGAAATCCATTCAAACAAAAATTACATCAACTGGAAATTAAGCTCAGGCTTTCAGTGTATTTCAGTCAGCTGCTGCAGAGTTGAACCATGGAGGGGGAGGAGGGGAACCAAGGTTTTCAACTTCTGGAAAAACTAGCTCTTTCTTAAACACTAAATGTAAAGCTTAATGAAGTCAAAAGAAATCTTTTTAGTTATCAATCACCTCTGGATCAGAAAATCACCCAAATATTCATTTACAGACTAAAGAAAAATCCAAATTAATGATGTGCTGATGGGTAAACCTTGCTTCTTCCCCTTCCACTGCTGTCAGAGCAGTCTGCCTTTAGTAGCTACTTCATTTGCTGCTTCAAATGACTAGTAATATTACACTTATTGGGCCAGAATTTAATCGTTATTTCCATCATAACTGCCATACACCACTTGTAAAGGCTCCAGTTTTAATAGCTACTCTCTTTTTGGTATTACAGTGTGGTGCTTTTCAATGAGATATACACAAATAGAGTTTTTTTATGAAAAGACTGATACATCATACCAACATTCTGTTTGAACCAGAAATACGCCTTCTCTCAGATTTTTCAAGACTCTGTTGTTGGGTCTTTGAAACTTGTTATATCCAAACTCTGTGCAAATACATTCATTCTGCTAGAATGCACTCCGCATTTTGAGTGTTTTGAGGGAGGGAAAAGGGATGGTATTGTAGCACCATGATTTTCAGGTATATTTTTAGTTTACTTATGTGACAGCAGTGTAATTTAGTGTCTGGATCTTTATTATCCACAGCTATAAATGAAGGATACTGTTTAAATAAGACATAATTTACACTGGATATCTGAAACGCATGCTAACTTCAACATCACTGAAGAGATAAGTCTGCTTCTTAAAATCATACTGGTTGTAATTCAGGAGAGTCTAAGTTGTATGCTTACATTCAGAATATTAGCAACGGTAGTCATCATTACCAGCAGAGGAATGTTTTTAGCTTTGGTTTTTGGTTTTGCTTTTGTGTTTTAATTTTATTGAATAGGCATAAGTATGAAGAGGTTGCACTGAATGATAGAATCGAGGGTTAGATATTTTAAGAATTGCAAATATTTTACAGTGTGTTAACACTGAATCATCCAGAATTCCAAAACTACAAGATATGATAATTTGTTCATAAACTGGGAGAGCAAATCCAAAGATGTACACTTCCACAGCAAGCCACAAGCTCTCCTGTTGTTCAGAAATGGCTTCAGAAAAATGATGCTGTTAGTGCACTTTACACCCACTGGGGCCTCAAACGCAACATTCTCATGCATCCAGGACCAAAATGGTGCTTCTTAAAATGGAGCAGACTGAAGACCTGGAAAAATGTTTCCATACTCAAGTCTAGTTGCAGATTTTAATATCATAGGCTAAAATTTCTAACTTTCTTGCCAAGAATGTATTTAAAAGCTGCAAAATATGCACTGAAAATCAACGCCAGATTATGGGCAGCTGGACTACTTTCAGCGAAGAACAATGTTTAAGCCATCATTTACATCATAAACAAACCATGGTGGAAAATGTGTGCAGTCTTTCAATTTAGTCAAAAGGGGAATCTAAAAATTTCCTTTGTAATCAGCTTGGTAGCTTACAGCCAGCTCATCTTGGGGGCTTCTGCACAGAAAAGGACCTTTGGCACACAGATCAACCAGCATCCAAGCAAGAAGAAAGAAAGAAAGAAAGAAAGAAAGAAAGAAAGAAAGAAAGAAAGAAAGAAAGAAAGAATCTATCTTTTATACAATTGTATCCCATTTCTAAGCCATTTCTCTGCCTGGTTTGTTCATTAAAGATCTAATTTAAGAGATGTTGGATTCAGTGGATTTGCTGCTCACCTCCAAGGCTGCTGGATCATACCCCGGTCATCTTTTGTGTAGAGCACTGCTAACAACAGAAGAAAAGGAAAAGCAAAGGTGCTAGCAATGCTGTGGCTGCTCATGTTACAGGAGAACAAAAAGAGGAATATGTGGGCTGTGCAGCTTTACTGAAAACTACCAAAGTCACTGTTTCAATCACAATCTGGGCCAGATTCATGGTATTTTGAATCACGCTTTCTTACCGCTTGTTTCTTGCTGGCAGTTTAAAGTCCCACATTAGATTACCTTAACGTTCTTGTGTTGATAAACTAAACCGTATTTTTGGAAATGCTTTCTTTATGGCACATCTGGCAAAGGGTGGCCAGCTTGCTTCATTGTAGCTATACTGAAGTCTTAAAAATCAGGGGAAGGGTAGAGAGCGGGCTTTCATTTCCTGTTGTTGTTGTGGCATTTTTCTGCAAGGCTGGTTTGAAACACCTTGGCACAAATGGATGGCAGAAATGTTTCTATTTTTGATGTGCCTGAGCTAGTGTGTGTTGATACAAAGTACTGGTGGAGATTTTACTCGCTAGAAGCAAGTACTTCCTTAACTTTGCTGATTAAAGTCAAAAGTACCAAGTACCTGGCTGGATCAGGGCCTGGAAGAGGAACGCCTGAGAGTCCTCTACTGAATTACACCTCTATCCCTTCCTAGTCACGGGTGACATAAGGGAAAAATCATAATTGCCCTGGGGAGACTCCAGCTGGCACAGGTATCTGGCATAAACAAGCTCATAAATCAAATGTGGTCTTTTCTTGCAGCCATGGTTAAGGCAGAGATGTCTGAGGGATGGTACGGTACAGTACAGCACCATGGTGGTCACGTCTCAAGAGCTCAGTAATGCCTGACACATGTTGGAACAGTCTCTTGAGCTTTATTACATAGGAGATGGAGGCTAGAATTCAGAATTTTCTTTGATGTATGCGACCTTCTGCCTGTTTGGTGGGTTTTTGGTCAGATTTCTAAGCTTTTTGTCTTCTGTGAGGGAGATAGTAATGAAATTTGAGAGCAGAGAGGCTGAACATCCAAGATTTTCTTCCAAGGTCAAGGGAAAGAGTTATGGCTCATCAGGGATGACTGTAGCACTGTATGGACAATATGGCTATTATTTAATTAACAGTAAGCAAAATGGCTGCAATATAGCAATGAACGAAAACGATCTGCGTTGAGATCCTAGGAGGCCATGTTCAGAGACTAAGGCTCCTGAACTAGCTTATTATAAGCTTCAACCCCAGCTTGCATTACTGAGTCTTCGATGTAACAGCAAACTACGTCCCTCTGAAAACTTCAGTCTCTTTCTCTGTATCTCACCATCATGTGCTAGGCGTAGGCAAAAATGACAGTGAAAGAGCAGACTGCACTAGTGCAGAGCCCCGTGGACTGTGGTATTGACAGGCTTTTATCACCAACCCAATCTGGTAAAGAGTTCCTGAAAGTCTCTGCATTATGTGAAGGAATTAAGTTCTGCAGCAAAGAGATGCGTGCTCTGTCTAAGTCTAAAAAAAAGGAGGAGGAAAAAACAAATTAAAGCTGCTTCTCGGCAGCTTCCTCTCATGCCTTCAAATCAACAGCTAGCATAAAGAAAATACAAACATACTGATAATATATTGTCATGTCAGGTCCAGAAGGAAAGAACATTTATTTAGAGTTATTAAAGGTTTATTTAGCCCACAATCTTTTTCAGAATGAAAAAAAATTGGAAAAAAGTTATCTTTGTTAAACATTTTAACTGAAAAGAATCATGTCTTCACATATGAGTTCCTGCTAGAGCTAAGTTTACTGGAGCTGTATCATGACAGCCTCCCAGGGCTACAGAGGTGAGAAGGAAGGAGCTTCAGGAGCCTGCGACAGGAATTGTGAAGGGTCTCTCCCTGGCCAAACAAAGGGAGAGAAAACTCTTGAGCAGAAGCACAGCACCTGCTGTGCTGGCAGCAACCAGCATGTGAATATCTCAGCAAAGGCTGCTTTTTTATTGATTTGCTCACCTATTACCACTGCATCTTCCTGAACTCCCTGAAACACTGATTCACTGTATTCTCTAGACTGTCCATTATCATTGTCTTTGGCATAGCTACACAATGCACAAAACTCAGAGGAAAGTTTTTTGCGTGCAGACACAGTTTATTGAGCAATTCACAGGTAAATATGTTCCTTCAAATTTTACAGAAGCTATTATATAAAGTAAACTGACAGAAGACCTGGTGTTTTGGGAGTGATTTTTGTTGCTCAAGGATAGCTGCCTGGGATCCCAAACTGGAAAAAAAGTGGTTCCAAAGAGGAGGAGGAATATGTGTGGTGATAAAACAAACCAGAAAAAATCCCATGTTAAACATATATTATATATACATTGTTTGAGAGAGTGTGAGTCTTTTGACTTAGGCTATTTCCACTTTCCCAAACAATTTCCTTAATATGCCAGAATGATTCACAAACTTTTCCAAAGTGTCTGCCATTCTGCTTGTGATCGGCATTTTAATGTAGCCTTTTGCTCACGCACATGTAAATTCACACATAAATGCATATAAATTGTTTTAGATGTCAATGTTAGAAATATGTACAATAGTATAATGTCTAGCTGGCAGTTTGTGTCACACAAAAAATGTAAAAAATATTTTTCTTAATGGAAAATATCAGTAAATGTACAGATGTTGAATGTGACACTTAAAATAAATGGCAGAGGTTTTTTTGTTCTTCAAAATCAGTTTAAAAACAAACAAAAAACCAACACAAAATGCTTTGTGAAAGTGCAGCAGCTCTTTGGAATTTGTAGCACTGCATTAAAAAATTTGACTTTGATTCTGGGTGGTATCACAAACATTTGTTTCCCTCTGATTTCAAGTTTTAAATGCAAAATCTTTTGAAAGAGCCTGCCATACCAAGTGCCTAAAATAATGGTTTGAAAGATCCTGATGTCAAGCTAGAACAAAAACAAATCTGAGGAAGCAAATCATTGAGAGTAGAAATAAGAAAGCATTACCATTGCAAGGTGATTTAGGTATAGTTGTATTTATCTGTGCATTGGCAATGCCGGAGTTTATCCTGTTTATGCTAATCCTACACAGGACTTGATCTCCCAGTGCCTGGACTATCAATAGGCTGGACAACAACCTATTGTTGTTACTAGAGTGTTCCCCACTGCCCACCAGAGTGGAGCAATCAGCATTTCCCTTGATGCCATCCACTCAACACACCAGATATTACTGCCCCGCTGATTATCGACTGGCGCATTTGTCATTCTCCAGCGCTCCGAGCAAGGTGTAGCGCGGACCGTGCACGTAACACCTGAAGCAAAGCACTGCGTCACTTCCATTCGCCAATGCATCTGCCTCCCTGAGGACTTTCTTTTCTTCAGAGACAATTAGCTGCCAATTATTTCATAATTTGGACATATCTCGGGCCATGCCAAGGTAAAGAAAAGCTTGCCAGCAAAGTTAGTGATTCATCTCTCTCTGCATCAGCAGCATATGAACCTGCTTTTTGTTTGACTGGAAGCTGTCTGGATTAAGCAAATGTGGTTTAACAGTGCTTTGTACTAACAGCTCAGTGCCAGTAACTGACTCCATCTTCTAGCTTTGTCTCATCGCAATAAAGAGATGATTATTATAATGCCACTGGTCTCTTGGGAACTGCACTTCTTGTGTTCAGTTACCAAGGGTGTGTGAAAGCAGCTGAGGGGAAGAGCGAACAGCTAATAAAAGGATAAAAAGTACCTGGCACCTATAGCCAAAGGTGTTGTTATTCTAAACAGAAAAGCACAGAAGTTCTGCTGGCAGCAATACCCAATGGTGCTTACAAAATGTCTTTTCCTACTGTTGTTGAATCAGCTGGTCATCTGAACAAAACTTACTACAGGTTACCAGTTTGCATCTTACTATAGTACAATGGTAAAGAGTAACTTTACATAACTGAGGAGTCCCTGTCCCCTAACCTCCTTTTTGTACATTTGTACCTCAAACTCATGGTATCACAATTCTAGATCAAATTGCTTAAAATCTCCTCCGAGCAGCAGCCTAGCACATGTTGAAAGTGTTACCCAGTAACTAGCAACGGCTATATCAAGCGCTGAAACTTGTGATTGATTCAGAAAATGATTCAGCATTGGGCAATAATTCATGCAAATCCTCTTTTTGGCTTGGTAAAACGCAGCTATGGTTAATAACATGATTGGTAAAAATCCCGTGAGTCCAGAGCCAGCGCTGATCGCTCCCGGCCCCGCTAACACAGCGACGGCTCTGGGCAGGAGGAACCTACTTACCCAGTTCCTGAAGCTGGAGCCATTTTCCTGCCGGCAGGCTGCCGATTACCAAAATGCAGCTATCATATAGGCAGCTGCCCCTTGGTACCAGTTGCATTTCACTCGTTAGACTACAGAATTGACAAGTAATTAGCTATTTGCTGCAGCCCTGCCCTGCTGTACCTGCCGGGGACAGCCACCAGAGGAAAGTCTGTCCTCTGAAGAGCAGAGCTGTGTAGGCTGGCACTTGCTTTGGCATGCCCCTGAAAATGAGGAGCAGACTTGATTCTTGCTGTGCAAACATGTCAGTGACAGCATAAAATCTGAGTAAAATATTTATCTGCTAGGTTCAGTGTATGCTTGTCAGCATGAATTAAAAAAAAAAAAGAACTTGTAGAAACATATCTGAAAGGAGGAGACATTTTGCCTACTCCTCATTCACCTGGAATATGCTGTCCTTTCATATCTGTCACTAGTTTAAAAAATATTTCCTCTCATATTTGTCGGCAAACTTTGGGACAAATCACATTCCTTCTCTTTTGTCATTGTGAGGAGGTCATAAATAATGATGCTTACCAGAATGAATATATTGGAACATTTTATTTCTTTGAACGGCGCAGCAGACACAGCTAGCGCCCATGATGGGCTGTTTGGCACTCCAGGTTTTAGCAGCTAACAAAACTTTCACTTTGAGAAGCCGGTCATGGTACTTAGTTGCAAAGAAAGTACTCAATGCCGCATTTCAAGGATTTCATTAGGCAGAAGAGGACAGCCCACGCTACACTTAGTTTTCAGCTCAAATGAAGAGTGTGTTTGAAGGGTTTACACATCATCCAAATATGAATATATATTCACAGAGCTTACAGCACAGGGAAAGACTGGGAGATGCTGAACCATCCACAAGAGCACCGAGGCATCCACCTTCAGGACACAGCTCTCTCACAAGGCTTCTGAGTGCTGCAAGCCAAAATATAGAGGGAGCAGGAAGAGAGATTTAGATCAGCAGGTGTAGTTTCTTATATTGGAAGAGTTCGTTTGGCCTACTTTTGCTTGTATTGTCTTGAATCTGTTTTTATCTATTTATTCTGCACTGCAGATAAAAAAGCCTTATCTGTAATTTTTCTTGGTTAGGACAGAAGATCACTAAAAATATAATTTGAGTATATGATTTTTCCTTCCAAGCAATTTAATGCATTTGAATGTTTTTGAGACTTTAATAAAATGAAAAAGATAGCAAAACTCTAGTAATTGTATTAGTTACTATCATTATCATCAGTGTAACAGGCCAATCAAAAATGCTCAAGCCCAATCCTTTTGTTCAACGTGTATCTTAACTCCGTCTGAACCAACGCAGCATTTCATAGACTTAATTACCTCTTGGTACCAACTTAAACTATTCTTCCCTCTCACTCCCCAGGCATCTGGCTGCGGTCCTCACGTTATCTGTTCGCCTTTATTGGGGTGGCTCCTGCAGCGAAGGCAGTCTGCAGCGCTGGAGGTGCTGTTGGCCGGCACCGAGCGCTGTGATAATGTGACGAGCGCAGTGCAAAGCGCCTAACCAGGCACCTTGTGAGGACACCGCACGCTCTCATTTCACACCCCTTTCTTCTACTGCAAGCCCCTGGTGCGTGCAACTCCCAGTGCAAGCTCCCGCCTCGCACCAAACCTGGACACTGAGCAACGCTCCGGGCAAACACTGGTTCTGGGGAGGGTTGGTTTTTACCCTGGATCGGTTCACGCGGTACTTCCCTGGCAGGGAGGGTGATGCAGGAGCAGGCCGACAAGGCTGAGGGCTGCCCAACCTGCTGCTGCTGCAGCTTGTGAATTTTGCCTTCGATATTCACCCGCCACCATTTCAATTCACAGCGCTATGCAGGTGCCAACATGGGGAAAGGTATGCTGTGCTAGACGGACCAGAGATTACCACTGAGCTGATCCTCTACGAGCGGCTAAAACTTCCCTGTCGTTCTTCAGGCTAAAAGATCAGGCTGAGCTAATCTGAGCACAGTAGGCTTTGGATAAAAATCTAAAAGTAAAAAAAAATCAAAGCTTGGAAACCCTTGAAATGTCTTTCTATTAGCACTATAGTCACTCTCCTTCATTGTCTGAGAGCAGTTTTACAGGTGCTTCTGAACAGCCTTCTTTCCTACCTTAAAAAAGGAAGCGAGAAGCAGGGATAAAAGCTGAAGCAGCCATAGTTAAGCAACTGTAGCTTCTTCAGGACTGTCTCTTTTCTCTGCGGCCGTCACACATGATTACATTTGGAAGTAAAATTAGGTCAGTATTTGCTATGGTGTTTTGGAGTAAGGTGTCTGGTATATGTCTATTAGAAATACGCAGTAAAAAAAACCCAGTGAAGGTACTACAGTTATAGCACGAGTCTGACAGCCAGGCCAAAGAACTCACAGGCTGTAGCTTTTAAAAATGTATATCAATTTTGAGTGCTCCCTTAAAACGAAGTAGAATAAATTAGCAGTGGCGCTCAGTAACCCAAACTCCCTTTGTCAGTAACTTTGCAGATCAGGTTGTTTATCTCCAAAATTCATTCAGTTTGGCTCCAAAATTCATGTCACATCTTTAGAATTCAGTTTCTTATTATGCAATTTAAAGAAATTCTTATACTCCTATAGAGTGTTGGGAAAATGAAGTCATGAACATTGTGATGTCTTGAAAACCTCGTATCTATAGAAAAGGGAGAGGAAGAAAATGTCAGCTCTGCTCAGTGGCTGTTTTGGTGGTTTGTAAGATCCAGGTAAACACAAACCAAACCCAATAATAAGCAGTAACAAAGATTAATATTTTTTTCTCTCAAAGTAAAAAATCATAAGTTGTAAATTTCAATAGAATTGAGAAGAGAGTTTTTTCTGAAAACCAGGCATTTCTGCAGTCATCAGCATAATATGTGGCAGCGAAATGAAACCCTTTCTCTTAGAACTCACTCTGGGTCCCAAACTCTAATATTTTTTTTTATTTTTTTTTTTTTTCTAAAGAGAAGTCAAAGACAGGAAAGTATACAATGAAAGAAAACTAAGTTATGGAAATTCACAGCAAATATCTTTCTTGAAATAACATTTCTGCATTAAATGGGGTTTTGTTTGTATTGGAAACTTTGTAAACTTAAAAAAAAATACTCTACAGCTTCCTTATCTGTAAATTTCCCCTTTCCAACCAATAAACATGAAAAAAGGAAAAAAAAAAAAAAGAAAAATAAAAAAAAAAAGAAAAAAAGAAAAAAGAAAAGGCATAGAATCAGGAAAAAAAAGTCTTAAGCCTAATTCTCCTGTTTATCACTCTGCTCTGAGTCAGAGTAGCTCAATTTACCTGCCTGGAATTATGGTGACTTTAGAGGACGTAAAAAAAGCATGGCCTCCTTGCTTCGGATAGGCTATGCCATGACCATTTTACAGTTTAAGCTCCTTCTCTTAATGTATTCAGTTTGGTATTTCTTTCCTATCCACTATGATGTCATATATTAGGGAGTAATGAGAAAGACACAGACCTCACAGTCTGGCTTTCCCTTTTGGTTTGAGTTCATTCAACAAGATCTTATTTTCTCTCCATGGCTTTCGTGCCTCCTTGGCTAGCTCTGCACCGCGTTCAAAGCACAGCCCATGCTTCATTTAGTGTAGACCTTGACCTGCAGCTGGCAGAGTGGGCACACTGTGCCTGCTGTCTCATGCTTCCCTATTTTGTTTTTACTGTTGTCAAAATATTATGGCAGCAGAAATCTTCCTGCAAGTGTAGATGTCTACAGCCAAGCTTTAAATTTTCAGCAGGTAGTGAGTAATATGGAATATGATTCTGGCTTAGCCTAGCTTCATGGCCAAACATCATGAGCCCATTGGCTGATGATCAGAGAAGCTGCTCAGCTGCAGGAAGCTGGTTAGTAGCCAGGGGGGAGCTGGTTATACTCAGTACTGCCAGTTCTTGTAGGCTAGTCCGTAGTGACTGAAGCGTAGCTGTAACCTGGGACTGGTACCTGGAAAATATAACATGACAGTGGCTATCAGGAGCATAAAGAACAGATGGAAGGTAGGAGGAAGAAGGTGGGATCAATACACATCTTTCAGGATCAAATGGATAATTTTACTGTCTGATTTCTCAACAAAAAGGGCTGGATAGCTATTTCTTAAGAAAAATGGATATTAGTCTCCTACCCAGACCAGAGGTGTAGCATAGCAGGGAGGGGACAGGCTTTCCCCTGCAGTTATATTGCATACAAGTGCTATTGAAGCTGGTGCTCAGGCATATCAGCAGACAACAATGAGCTGAAACCGATGAGTTGAAATCTCCTCAGTTCTCCACACAAAGGGTCTGCAGCAACATTTCCCAAAGGTTGGTGTTTCACAAACTCACCCTTTGTGCCTCTTGTTATTCACAATAGCCACCAACTCGATAAGATGTTAGCAGACCTGGTCTTAAGGTCACAACTTGCAGCCACACAGAGAGCTTTACTTTATTGGTAAATGACATACAGGCTGCTGTGCTCGAAAACCTGGCGATACCTACGTGTCCCAATGAAAGCTCTGCCACTGATGGAGGACATGATATCCTTTACAGGTTAACCTGTCTCCGCTCTGCTGGCTTGTCTTCCAGGCTGAAGATGCTGACTTCAGCCTCCATCGGGTTGATGTCTCCCATTTCTCTCATTTTCAATTTCAGCTTTATTTCTTCTTCCAGAACTGATGAATGAAATGGCATTCCTTGTGTCTAATCCAAACATCTCCTGCAAGCTCTCTATTCCAGCTGAGTCTCATGGTAGCTTTACAACTTCCAATCCCTGTCTGACTGGTCTGAACAGGGATTGTTATAAAAAATTGAGGCCTTACTCTGCTCTGAAAGCTAACCACTCTACCTCAGATCTTCTATGGCTGGAACAAATGTTGGGGAGGAGGAGAAGAGAAGGAAATAATGGCTTTCTTTCATGCAGCAGACTTCTGAATTGCTTACCAAAAACTGACTGCAAAACCAACACTTCTTTTTGCTTGTATTTGCTACAGGCTGGGATTTCTGATTTATAAGCAGCACTTTCTTGAGGCTGTTATGGTGTACAACCTAATAGCTATCTTGTATTTTTAGAAAAGGAAGAAATCCGGTCTAACGAGACAGGTGATGGTGAGGTTATCCACCAAGATCTAGACAAGAGAGATTGGAAGAAGAGAACCTCAGTTACCATCTGAGGAGCAAAGCCTTGTCTACGCAGTTTGAAGGGGTACTAATTTCTCTTTGAAAGGCCCCAAAGGCTGGCTGGCAAGTGGCTGAAATTCACAGAGTCATTTGCATGTTTTGCTATCTGCTCTGCAATTACTGGCATTTCTGAAGAACTGGCCTTCTTACTGGGGTTTTGCACAGTTTGTTGTGGTCTGTACCACATCATTTCTCTTAAGAATGGAAAAAATTAATAAAAAGAGAAAAAGAAAAACATCTGTGCATTCAGATTACATTTAGCAACCAGCAAGCAACATAAAGACCTATTTACATATACATAACAGAATCAAAGAGTCAAAACCCATGTTAGTTTACTTTCAAATTACCTGATTTTATTTCTTTTTAAGATTGTGCAAAATTGCATATGCTTCAAGGCAATTAAAAAATGGCTTCTGTTGTGTAGCCCAACATCACTGCTAGGAAATATTTTTCCCACAAATCATTTCTTTCAGAGTCTATAAGATTAAGAGGACATAAAAGCATGGATGGAGAGGAAATATTAGAGTAAACCAAGAGCTGTTTGGGGGCAAAGTGTTTTAAGCCATCATTCCTGAACTCTTTATCATTTCTTACTCTTACACTTGTTCAAAAAGTGTGAAAAAAGTCTGTTCATACAGTAAAATAAATGGGCTGCTCTGGTTCCAAACTGTAAACCACTGTCTAATTTTTGCAGTATTACAGGTAGAATCAATGAGTGAAAACTTCTATGTTAAATCTCCTAAAAGCATAGCTATGACCCAGACAAATGACCTGGTGCTATCAGAAGAGGCTAGTTCTCCTCAAATACCCTATCTGTGTCTTGATCGGAAGAAAAGACAGACTAAAACTGAATAGAAATCAAATTGGCATGAGTTAGCTTTTTCACAAGACATGTAAAGCTGCATTCAGAGGAAGCTGAGAACCTTGTTCCTGCAGCGAGATGAGTAGAGTACAGAGAGCTGTCTAAGAATTCTTGTTAAAATCTGTAATTATTTTTCCTAGTTTATACTTAATACTGGAAGCCATTCAACATGTGTAGAATCTTGGGCAAATTTAAGAGTACAATCAATAAGGAAGTGCTATCAGAATTTCAGTTCACACGTGTTAACTTTTGTAACCTTAATGTGGTGTATTGTTATTATTATTAATATTATTAATAATAAATAATAATAAGGTTTATAGACAATATTTTTTAATTTCTATGTCATAGACAGCTCCTTTTTTATGCTTAAATTCTGCTGCGTATGATTGCAAAGTCAAATTGCTTGGTTAGCCTAATACCAGAATATTGCATTAACATTTTAGTGACTGAAGGACAGAAAATACATTTAATCATTGATTCAGATTGTTAGGGATGTTTTCTGTACTGTCGTGGTTTTATATGTAAAATAACTTATCTCAAAATGCATGTAAGGAGCAGAACTTGGAGGTGAAACCTCAGTCAGAGATTTTCAAAAGCCTGAGTTCCACAATTATCTATTGGAAGCAATGGGAACTTGGAGGTCTAGAAGGAAATCTTGTGGAAGAATGTGCCGTAGACAGCAGTCTGCCAGCAAGGGAGAGCACAGGTGGCATGGAAAGCATCTTTCCATTTTCGTTTTCTTTTCATCTGAGAGAGAGTGCCACTAGAATAGAAGGAGGCACACAAACTTTGGGATACCAATACTTTTCAAAGATTTTGAAAAAATTAGTGAGAGGATGTTTATTCTGGAACAAAGATGGAGAGACTCCTTCCCGGTATTGCTGGCTAGTCAGGGCATTCAGCTCAGCGCTGACAGCAGCAGATCAGGGAGGTGAACATGAACCAATTGCTCCAGTCACTGTTCTCTCCCCAGTCTGTATGAATTACTATTAATAAAATATGAAATGCCTTCAAGAATAGTATAGCCAAGAGCCTGGTGTCAAGTTGAAGCTTGTTCATTCTCATAAAAAGCTGATTTAGAAGAAATGGCATTTTCCAGCAAGAGCACACTACAGAAGACCTCTCAGCCAGCTTTGTTTTAAACACAACACGATCGGAAAATGGAACAAGAAATGATCTTAACAGAAGAACCAAAATCAAAACATCTCTTTCCAAGGCCAACCTCAGTGGGTCTAATTCCATTGATAACAGTAAATTTCAGATTAGATCTACAGAACCAAACAGTTGCATCCTGTAAAAGCACAGACAGAAGAAAAACCTTTGGGTTCCCTCAGCTCTTATATTGTTGTTTTCCTCTGAGCACATCACTTCAACTTTGTTCCTTGTTTTCCTTGTTTCTTGTTTTCCTCTCTGCTTTCTGTCCATATTTTCTATCTACAGAATAATCTTCTTTTTTTATGAGAACTTTGTTACTCCATTTAGCAATATTTATTTCAGTATCCAAGATTTCATCAGTAGCAACAACTAATAAATATATTTATATAGGTATGTCTTGGTAATGCTCTGTCTGGGCAGACACTCTAAGGATGGGACTTGAATGTATACATTTGCTGCTTTTTGGCCTTGACTAGTAGTTGAACATTAGTTGTATTCTCTGCCAATGCTGTACCTTTATTTTCTTCTCTATTTTCTTCTTACCTACCATCATAGCAAACGCTGCTGACTTGTGATTAAAATCTGAGACATGCAAATAAATGTTGATTTTATCTCTGTCAGGAAAAGCGACAAGGAGGACCAAGTCACAACGAGAAATGAAGACCCATCGAGGACTGAACCCACACAGCTGGTCTCAGCTCAGTCATGCTCAGAGATCAAAAAGAGATGAAAAAGCTGCCTGTTGGCACAAGCTCAGGCACAGATGCTTGGCTCATGGGAGAAGGGGCAGCGGTGGGTTGAAGCAGTCTATGTGCAGACAGGTTATAGTAGGTGTTCAGAAACAAGCTAAGATTGCAGCCTCTGCTTGGTATGAATCAGGCAAAAATGCTTTTGGAACAGGTCCAGAATCCTGTAACTTGCTTTGATTCTTGCTTTTTTGTCATGTGGATACTTCTCAGTTGTCAAGTATAATTTAATTTTCCCCTAGGAGGCAGATTCTATTTTATCAAAACCAGCTAACCTCTTCTGTGATTTTTACACAATGCAAAATATCATACAATTATGTCAGATGAACTACTTTTGCAGAGTTGGGGAACCTATACAGAAGTAAAATCAGCTGATTTCTTTATTATGAGAGCTTCTTTTATTAATTTTATTCCTGAAATTCAGCCCCAGAAGTGCCAAATCCTAACCTCGGCTATACCCATATAATTCACATGAAGTCATTATTAATAGCCTAACTTTAAAGCCCTCTTCATTTTGTCAGAAAAGTAGTTTCCAGGTTTATGATTTACACTGTTTTCTCATTTCAATGCTTTCCTTATGGAGATCTGTGGCTCGCATTACACTTGAAAGAAGAAGAGTAATATAAGAATGACTCTGTATCTTCCACTGTCTCCAAAAATGTAAAAAGAGCATGAAGACAGTATAAGACACTTCTTCACAGGCAATTAGAAAACATGTGTTTAGCAAGTTTGGACTTGCATGCTCTGTGTTGTAAAACTTGGTAATGTGCTAAAAATGTGTGGGAGTGTGCCTTTTTTGTTAGCCTCTGTTTTTGTTTCGGGGGTGCTAATGGTGGGACAGAGTCAGAAGTGGATCCAGGGATACACAGCTGCTGAAACACCAAAACTGTATGGAACAAGTGAGTTACTCATTACAGGTCTGGCAGGGAATATGTTGGAAATGTTGGGCTTTTCTGTGGCCATACAGTTGAATGGAACACCCAGATACTAACTTGAGCAGTGCATGTCATTTATTCTTAGATGAGAAATTATGTATGTCGGAAGTATTCAAGACATGAATAAAAATGCTTTTTTTCTACATGCTGTCAAATTGTGTCTGACCCTAATGGCACAAAAATACGCAGGCAGTGTCTCCATTCCCCTACATCCATATGGAAAGATTAGTCACTCTACTGGTCTTAATGCTTACCTAGCACTGAAGGCTGGGAGGCTTGTGACTGTAGCACTGCAAGCACCTCAAGCTGATAGCCATCTCCTTCTGCTCTTCTCACAGGCCATCATGGCAACCTCTGAGCTCCAAATACACTCCCCAGGGGACTAAAGAGAGCTTGTGCTTCCCCTTTCTGCTTTGCCAGTTGAAGAGACAAAACAGAACTAAGCTGTCATTCCCAGCTCTCTGCAGAGCACTCGATATATTGAGGATGGAAAAATCTGTTTTGTGAAAGACCATTGGATTTCAAAATTTCTTTTTGGTTCCAGTTTGGAACAAACGCTCCAAAATTTGAAATTCCTCGTGTGGTGAGGACAGGGGAAGCCAAACATATAAAAGATAGTTTCCACTACAATGTCCAATATGGATAATTACCTCTACCTCCTACTTAGGCAAAAAGGCGTTTAACGTTAAACATTTCATTCTGTAACTATAAATAATTCATTTTGATATTTGTCAGGGCCCAGTTCTGTTTTAGTGAAAGAAATTATGGTTGGAGTGATCACGATTACAGGAAGCAGTTGTCTTCTGATGCCAAATGGCTCCGTCAAAGCTTTCTCAATGAGTGCTGGTTATATCACTTGGTAGGCTTGGTTTTGCCCTAGGCAGGAGGAAACAGACCGTGGCTCAGCCTAACACAACAATGAAAGGGTGCAAAAAGCCCATAAAGCTCCTTCAGGGTCCTTACAGCAGTAGCAGAAAAGAGAGTATGCCCTCTGCTCTTCACCCAAACCAGTGAATGTGCCTCCCTCTTAGGAGAAGAAAGAGGCAGAGACCTGGTTCTGTTCTGCTGTCTTTGAAGTGCCCGAATTAGAGCTGATCTGCTACAAGAAGATAAGTGTTCTGAATCTAGTTAAAAATCACATTAGCTTTCTTTTCTGCCAGAAAGGCATTTTATGACATAATATTAAAAATCCTTCTTGGGTCTTCTCTGGGAGTAACACCAATCATTACTCAAAGGCTCTCTCCAGTCCAAATCAAATCTTTTTACTATTTTTATCATTAATTTCTAGAGCTACAATAAAAACATGAAAAATGCTTATTTTCTAGGATGAACTGGAATGGTTCCTAGGGGATTTAATTGGTGATAACTTATGCTGCAAATGCATGCTTGAAACAGTGTTTATAAATATCCCACTTAATGGAAAAAAAAAGTTATGAGTGGTGATAGAAATCTGTCTGGCAGAAAATAATATGCTATCTGCCAGCAAGTACAGATTCCCAGTACAACTGCAATGCAGGTCCAGCTGTGTTAAAAAGCCATATATTAAGGATAATTAAAATATTATAAATCACCACTGAAAACACTTACTCCAGTTAGTCTTCTGAGTCAACTGCTACTGAAGCTTGGAAGGAAACTAGAAGGCCAAAATAAAAGGTTGAAATCAGAGAAAAGAATCCAAATAATTATTTTTGAGAATAATCAATTTCTTTAAACTTATTTCTTAAGAGCACTAACTCTCTCCACTAATAGAAGGACAATGCCAATGCCTAGGGATGAAAAATGTCATTAAAAGAACACTTTCAGCTGACCCGTAAGCACTCTAACAAGACTTCAGTGGGAAAATCTTAGCTTTCCCAGACATTCATAACTTCTTCAGAAAGTCTGCCTACCATAATAAGGATACACAGTGCAGTGCTATTGATTTCCTCTGAGGAGTACGCTTCCACAGTAATTTAATTTTATTACAGTTTATTCACTTCCATTTTTCTCATATATATATACACATAAATATATGTCTGTATATATACATATTTCCCAATGAAAGTGAAGCTAGCACTAACTGAAACATATCCTCAATGTCTGTCAGCAGCTGTAACAAGACTTAACTAAAACTGAATACCAAAAGGGGAGGAAAAACTCTCTCATGGCGAGCAGCACTTTTGCAGGACATTTGATACGCAATATTATGCACTATAAACTACAGGCAAACAGAGACAATCAGCTTAATGACATATACCGCATCTGGGTCATAGGCAGCTTGACAGTGTTTTTGCCTTGAGCCATAGTCATGTCAGCTTTAATGTGACATTTAGCATATTTAACCATGAACACATGACACATCTTTAAAAATCCTTATTGTCTAAATAACCTATTTTTACATGCATAATTGCCAACAACAGTAAATAAAATTCAGCGTGAAGTGACATTTTATAAGACCTTATCAGTTTTGTCCTGTGGCATTAGTTTAGCATATGCTGCAGAACATGAGACATATCCTGGATTGTTTTTCTTTAAATCCTGCACAGTGACACTATCTTTAATATTCAACACTAATTGTAACAAGGAATGTGAACTTTTCCTCGAATTGATCCTTCCTTTCTTTTCCTTTGTAATTTCAAGTCCCTTGAACAGCAAGTTGCTGTGTAAAATCCCTGTGACTGCCATAATTTATGGCAAAGAGCAGGGGGACTTATCTTGGAAAGAATCAGTAACTGTGTACGACATCACTGCGATGTGTGGTAGTAGCTGGATGACACATTTGGTGACGCTTAAATCTGTAACACTCTGGAGTCAACAGTTTGACATAAGGCACCTTTTAAGTTGATTAATTCATTACATTTGGGGACTCAGCTGCATTCTCTGAAGAGAATAAAACATGATTTTTTTTCCGTTCATAGTGACATTGGTTCTAAATTTAGAGCAAAATATGAATTTTCCAAGGTATCAAGCTTCAAACTGTGTTGATAAAAGATGTGATTGCTATGCATTTTGTTTTAGCATTATGGTATTTCCATTTATTATCAGTCTCCCTTGTTTAAGATACACACCTACGTAGAAAACCACATTTCCAACATAATTATCTTGCTAAATAATAGTATGAGAACATCAAATTCAGACTCTGGAATTTCTTGGGAAGTTTTAGATCTTGATTCTGATCAAAGTTAAAAGAAACCTGCTTTTAGCTTGAGTGTTTATCTTGGTGAGATTCTGATATCAATCTTTGGCCTTGAAATATCTAGTGGATAAGAGTGATTCCTCCTCAGCACAGTTCTGTGGCTAAAACACCTATGACATTTTATAAAAATCGAATTTTGCCAATTCTATTTGTTTATAAAGCCCTCATAAGAAAACATTTCCCGTTCTTGCATCTGTAATGTCATACAAAATAGAAATGAAGACTGGTTGTCTGGTTCACACGCATACGCACAATTATATATATATAGATACACACACACACACACACACACACACACACACACACCCCTAAAAGCAGAAACCATTAATTCTTTCCAACTGTATTACCCAAAATTCAGCTAAGTTAACATTCAAAATTAAGACAGGTCGTGAAATTGAATGGGAGGTACACTTTGGGTTTGGGTTGCAACTGAAATTTTGAGCACTTATTTGCAGCTCTCGGAACCTTCTAGGGTTGGGCCACTTGACATGAGTCAGCTCTGTGACTGATAGTATCTCGCTTAATTATGTTTTTTAGGAAGACTGATCATTCTGGCAACAGTCACAAGGGCTGAAAGTACAAATATATATTTCAAGAGAGTGTATTGGAAGTCAGGACCTGGTGAAGGAAGGATAATATGCCCTCCTCAATTTCTTACTAAGCTGAGCCATTTCTTTATTGGAATGACAAACAGTTACGCCAGCAAAGGATGTAGTGATAGAGATTCAGGGATCTACCTCTTAATCAAAAACATACTTGGTCATATAGGTAAAACTTTGTTTAAAATAAGAAGGTGTATGAGGGGGGGAATATATACATATGCCTCTACACAAGGAAGTTATTTAGTGAGTATTTTTGACAGCGCTGTTACTGTAATGTGCACCAGTCTCTTGCTCTAATGCAGATACCACAGACAAATGGATAGCAAGAAAAATATGTTTTGACATCCTTATGTTTATGGTGTTGTCTGCATTAAAAATGGAGTGCTACTACACTGTCCTTATTGTTATGAAGACTAAAACTCTTGCCTGTACCTGTGTGACAGAGTAGCAGGAGAGTGCATTTTGCAATAACAGCAACAGTTGATAAAAGTATTAACATGTGTCATGCTTTGTGCAGCTTGGAGCTTCTTCCTCTTGCTATCAATCCACTGCTTGGAATACCTTAAACACACGTGATTTCGTACAGAATTATTTATCAGATTTCCTGTCAAAACTGCTTCTGCTGTTACAGAGATATTTTTTTCCCTTTAGTCACAGGAAGCTTCATAACATTTTTCCCCTCATGTAAATTAAGAGACTTTAGCATCAGTGACCAGCTGATGATCACTTTGTTCACAAACTTTAGTTTGATCTTTGCTGTTCCTCCTCTGCAGTTTGGCAGTCCCTTCAAAGTCCAGCTTCACAAAGATGACAGCAGAAGTTATAATTATTGTTTATTCACATTTCTAGACTAATTTCTGCATTCTGCTTTCTCCTCAATCTTGTTTATATAGATCTTTGGAAGAAACTCTATACCCTGCATCTTTCTGGAAAAAAAGAAGAAGTTCTAGCCTGACCAGCAGTTCTGGACTTTTTGAAGGAGCAAAGCTAAACCACCACAACAGGGCTATGGAAAAGGCCAGGCTGGATGATCATAATTGTACATGGTGATCTGGTGAAAAGATTTTTTTTGATAGAATAAAGAGAAGAAAAGAATTCTATTAAATATCTGTATTTCCTTTGCTACTCTTGAACTAGATGACCAGATAAGTGTTGTACACTTTAACATTACAATGAGGCCAATACTGTGTAACCACTATTGCTCAGAAAGTACCTGGTACATTTTAGAGTACTGAAGTGATTGTGCTCTGAAGTTTGATTTACTTTTTTGGCTCATTAATGAAGTACATAGTTAAGTTTTGAATAATAGAAAACCAGAAGTTTCTCAGCCACAACTTTGTGTTAAAATTAGTCTTAACTAAAAAGGACTGAGATTTCTTATATTGTTTGATGTCTGTAACATGTTTATGTTAAGAGAAACAAGTATGGAAAATGAGATTTACCTGATATAACGGAACTAAAACAAAGCAGACTTTAATCTTTTTCAGAAGAATTTACAAGTTTCCAAACTTTCATCTAAACCTGAAGTTTTACAAATTAATTTTTTTTTAGTTCCAGGATGTGTATTACCTAGAAATATGATATCTGGCACATGACTTAATAATATTTATGTGCTGGGAACAATTATTTTCCATAATAACTAATAGCGGTAGTCTCATATTAAATAGCAGTGTATATGTTGTAAATTATTTCTGTTTTCTTCATTGGGATTTCATGGACATTGCTTTGTGAAAGAATTCTATCGACAGCTGGTAAGTTCTGGCTGACATGACACAAATATGAACTGTTTCAATGTGCTGAGAGGCAGCTGTAAGTTCATTATGACTTTACGAAGTATCTGCTAAAGGAAAAGAGAGTCCCAGTCGTGTTGGGATTTTAAGTGTGAATGGTGAGCAATATTGGCTGAAGCTGAGGCAAATGAATCTTTAAAAAAAAAAAAAAAAAAAGGAGAGTTGAAAGAATCATGACCAGATCAAAAGGTCATAACTGACAAAGTGAGACATTTTCTAAAAGGGTAAAAAGTATTCAGGTCTTTTGCAAGAACAAAAAGTGATGGACTAAAAGGAGAATCAGAGAGATGTGCTTATATAGCAGAAGAGACGTATTTTGTTGCTGGACCATCTGAGGTCAAAGGAAGTTTATGTGGAATGGAGAAAAACCAGGGAGATGTAAGCAGACAAACTAATGCACTCCCTGACTTGAAAGGGAGATCCTAGGAGGACAGCGGATGCTTGGGAGCACAGTTAACCACAGGACTGACTAACAACACGGAGTCGGGAAGGGATGTTCCCAGATTACGGTGCACCCCCCTCCGTCAGCACCGGGGCTGCCTTAGGGCTGACGGGGAGTCACAGCCTAACGCAGCAGGAAAAAAGTTTCAAAGCTGCTATCTGAAGAAAGGAAAATTTGGCTCACTGGTCTTCCCATCCCCACCGCGCTGTGCTTCACTTCCCCAGGTTTACAATGAGGATAATTATGTTTGCATAAGAGCATAAATAAAAGGACAGAAATGGTACTTGTTGAGTGTTGCTGTTACGGTATATAGCAGAATGCCCACAAGCTAGCATTTGGGTTTGTATTGTAGGTAAGATTTCAGTCTTAGCTTACAAGAACATTTAAGGATTTTATTATACACCTTTTATCTCTTAATTCTTGACTAATAACAGAACTTAAGTTTATAAATCATCTACGCTTCAATTATTAATGTGTCAGCTATATTCCCTGATTTCCTTTGTCCTTCTAGGACATTTTTTAATTTACCACAAAACATTTGTTTTTGCAACTGTAAATATATGTTCAAGAAAGAAGCAAAAAAGTAATTTTCTTTTTAGAGTTAACTTACTTTATTACATTGTCTCTGCATGTTGTGTGTCTCTTTCCATGATTATATTCATCCATTCTAAACTGTTGATCTTATCAAGCTAAACGAAATTAACATAAACAGTCGAACAACAGATTTCAAATGTGGGATTAATTTAATGTAAATTTCAGTTTTATTTGCAAAGTTTTGGTATTTTGTCACCCTTGCTTGGCCTTAGGTTGTGGTATTTCAATTTAGACATTCTATACAAGTGGCTTCTTAATGTCTCTATCCTTCAGAAGAGGACTCCTGTGTTGCTTGATTATTTGTTCCAGTTACGTCAATAATTTTTTTCAATAATGGATTTTCTCTCCCTTGAGTACTAAGAGCTACTGAAAAATAACTTTTTTTTTTTTTTTTTAACCAGAAACACTTTCTGACAAAAATATTGTTTTAAATAAGACCTGATGGAAATATATTTTATGGGATAAAATGGTTAAAATGGTTTTAACGGAAATATTTTCAAGGGAAAACAGTACCCTGACCAGTTCTAATAATAGAAGAGTTTTGTCAAAATAGACACTTGGACCTGGAGGAAAGTATGGTTTATAGTTTTTACTTTATTTAAGTTGTTGGAGAAATAAGTATGTGTAAAGTGTCTAACAGCATATTTTGTTACTTTCTTGCCATAGTAATTTTCTTCAGTCACAATCATGTTTTGTTGCAACATGTCCATAACTTCTCATTTTTATTGTTAGGCATTATGGGGTATACTCCCATGAGGTCAATTTCTGGTTAAAAAGACAAATGAAATATCTTTCACTGTACCTATGACGTATTAGCCATTGAACTATACAAAACTGTGTAAGCCCACACTCTGCAGGTAATAAAGAATGAGGAAATTAAAGGGATTTAAAAAAAAATCCCAAACCTTAGTATAAGAAAACATCCATGTCTTAGTTCGATTCCTGTACCCTCCCCACATCTTCCTTTGCTGAAAATCACACCGCAAGTTTTCTTATTATCCAACTGCTCTGTCACTGCATCACACTTCTTCTGAGGACCATCTTACTGACTTGCTGGATCTTACCACATGAAGCTCCTTTCCCCACTTGTTTGGCTTTAGGAAGTATCTGATTGCCCTGTTTTCCTACTTCCCCATCTTTTTCTGTCATCTTCTACAGCAAACAAAATATTTTAACCTGTCAAAGGTAAGCCAGAGCAAATAAATTAATTAACATGTTAGCTTCAGTAAATTGCCCCAGGCTGGTTGCGGATGGACACCGCAGTGTGCCCGAACGCCGCAGCGGGTGTGAGGGGCAGTGATGCCCACTCAGAGCCGGCTCCAAAGATGCCTCCGGCTCCATCCCCTGACACTCGGCTCGGTGCTGCCGGCCCAAACATCCCAGACGGACCCACCCAAGAGATGCTGCCGGTCCCTACAGTCAGGGGGCTCACAGACAACGGAGTGCAGTAGCTATACTTCACTGCTGATACATGGAAATATCCCACAAGAGGAAGCTGTTTGGAAGAAAGGTTTTTAAAGTAATTTTAAATCAATATAAATTCAATAAAAATGGAAATTCTCCTTCGCACTAATGCAAACTCCCTGATTACATGAGAGTTTCCTCTGCCAGCTTGTGGTGTCTGCTCAGTCCTCGTAGCAAGCTGGTATCTGTGGAAATAACAAAGAAATCAGACAATATTCAATGTTCAAAGAAATACATACATGCGTACAAATAGATACATGCATTTTTAATATCTAGAACTACACATTTGTGGGATATTTTATACATTTACTTTATAGTCAGACTGGAGATATTTCCTCTGCTTGCAGATGTTTCTTACCTTTACATTAGCTAAAAGTAAAATAATTGCAGTTCTGTGTATTTTAAATTCCTCTGTCACCTATGTTTGCATCCGTATGATGTAGCCATCCATAATTCTGGTTGATAATTCAGCCTATTTAACCTTTTGTTTCACTCAGTTTGATAACTTTACATTATGGGGACAACATCAAGGAAATTAAGTAATTTTGTTATTTCATTTGTATAATTGAATTTGTCTGAACTATAGCTGAACCGGAATCCAAACTTGAGTACAGAGGACTAATCTTGCAGATTTAGCGTGAGAAGGAATATTTTTTGGATAATAGATTAATTTTATAGCAAGACTACTGGGTAAAGATGATGATCATAAAAGAAAAGATCATGGAAACTCGGGGCTGCGGCTGCCCAGAGGATGACGGGTGAAGTAGCACAGGAGAGGAGTAGTGCGAGTCAGCGCCGAGAGGAAGCCCCAGACACTACTTGCTCAGAGGGATAAGGAACAGACCATCCTAAAAGGATAAACCCACCTGCACATCCCCAGACTATGTGTCTGCCTCAGGCAGGATACAATGAGCAAGTGTGGGGCAGGCCTGCAGCTTCTCTAGTGATGATCCTACAAAGGGACATTCAGGGCGTGTGAGCAGGGAGTTTGCGTGGGGCGTGGGGAAGGCTGGCGGATTAGCTTTGATGCCACCACGAGCTGGAGCTCTGTGCCTAGGGAAAGCAGTCTGGTGTGGCCACTACTATCTGTTACCTTGATGGCAGACTTTGGCCTGTTTAGCTGCCTGGTTGACAGAGTCCCTTGGGAGGCAGTCCTGAAGGGCAGAGGAGTCCAGGAAGGCTGGACATTCTTCTAGAAAGAAATCTTAAAGTCAAAAGAACAGGCTGTCCCCATGTGCTGAAACACCAGCCTGCAGGGAGGAAGACTGGCCTGGCTAAACAGAGAGCTTTGGCTGGAGGTCAGGAAAAAAAAGACAGTTTATGACCTTTGGAAGAAGGGGCAGGCAACTCGGGACTACAAGGATGTTGTGAGCTTATGCAGGGACAAAATTAGAAGAACCAAAGCCCAGCTAGAACTTAATCTGGCTATTGCCATAAAAGACAACAAAAAGTGTTTCTATAAATACATTAACAGCAAAAGGAGGGCTAAGGAGAATCTCCATCCTTTATTGGATGCAGTGGGAAAACATAGTGACAAAGGATGAGGGAAAGGCTGAGGTACTCAATGCCGTCTTTGCCTTAGTCTTTAGCAGTAAGACCAGTTGTTCTCTGGATACCCAGCCCCTTGAGCTGGAAGACAGGGAAGGGGAGCAGGATGAAGCCCCGTAATCCAAGGGGAAATGTTTAGCGACCTGCTACACCACTTAGACACACACGAGTCTATGGGACCAGATGACATCCACGCCAGGGTACTGAGGGAGCTAGTGGAAGTGCTCACCAAGCCACTTTCCATCATTTATCAGCAGTTCTGGCTAACCAGGAAGGTCCTAGTTGACTGGAGGTTAGCAAATGTGATGCTCATCCACAAGAAGGGCTGGAAGGAGGATTTTGGGAACTACAGGCCTGTCAGTCTGACCTTAGTGCACGGGAAGGTTATAGAGCAGATCATCTTGAGTCCCAGCACACGGCAGGTACAGGACAACCAGGCAAACAGACCCAGTCAGCATGGGTTTATGAAAGGCAGGTCCTTCTTGGCTAACCTGCATGAGGTTCAACAAGGCTCAGTGCTGGGTCCTGCACTTGGATCACATCAATCTCATGCAGTGCTACAGGCTTGGGGAAGAATGTCTGCAAAACTGCCTGGTGGAAAAGGACCTGAGGGTGTTGGTCAATAGTGTTCCCAGGTGGCTAAGAAGGCCAAGAGCATCCTGGTTTGTATCAGAAATAGTGTGGCCAGCAGGACGAGGGAAGTGATCGTCCCCCTGTGCTCAGCACTGGTGAGGCCACACCTCAAATACTGTGTTTTGGTCTTCTCACTACAAGAAAGACATTGAGGTGCTGGAGTGTGTCCAGAGAAGAGCAACAAAGCTGGTGAAGGGTCTGGAGCACAAGTCTGATGAGGAGCGGCTGAGGGAGCTGGGGTAGTTTAGTCTGGAGAAGAGGAGGCTGAGGGGAGACCTTATCGCTCCCTACAACTACCTGAAAGAAGGTTGTAGCCAGGTGGATGTTGGTCTCTTCTCCCCAGTAACAAGTGATAGGATGAGAGGAAGTGGCCTCAAGTTGCACCAGGGGAGGTTTAGATTGGATATTAGGAAAAATTTCTTCACCGAAAGGATTGGCAAGCCTTGGGACAGGCTGCCCAGGGAAGTGGTTGAGACGTCATCCCTGGCGGTATTTAAAAGATGTGTAGATGTGGTGCTTAGGGACATGGTTTAGTGTTGGACTTGGCAGTGCTAGGTTAATGGTTTGGACTCGATGATCTTAAAGGTCCTTTCCAACCTTAATGATTCTAAGATTCTATGATCTTCAAATTTTCATTTTTTGAGAGTGAAGAATAATTGTTTCATCTTAGACATGTTATCACACATTCCTGGACTAATGGCCATTAGATTAAAAATGAAATAGCTTAGATCAGCAGTGGCAAACCTTTTCAGCATCTGGTGCCAATGCCAAAACTTGGCATTGGTACAAAGACTTTGTGATTGTTGGATTAGACAATGGAAAAGCTCTTTGTAATTTGAGCTGCCTGTTGAATGTGTGTGCTATACAATACTGGTAGACACTCTGCCATTGTCCTCCTAAAGGAATATTTTTCTTCCTACAGTGCTACGCTCACAGAAAGAATTTAGCTCAAAAGAAATATTTGACATCTACTGCATGTCTTCTTGCATTTGTAGAGGGTAAGAAAACTCTTTAAACTGCCAAAAACAGATCGCTATTCTCTACGTGTAACTTTTATCCCAACAGTGATGCATTTCACTTACCTCAAAAGAATGTGGATAAAGCTGTATAGGAGCTTCTATGGAATAATTTCTTATTCATGGAAGTTTCTTACCGACCCTTATTAGTCTGAGCTAATTTTATGCCTTTAAGCATGATAGTTGTCATCCATTCCAAAATTACTTCTTTAGTTGACAGTCACCCGTAATGAGACTGAGGGTTGGCTTAGAAGATTTAATTCACAGACAGTATTGCAAAAGACACTTCAATGGGAAGGATGTTACATTGCGTAGCAACAGATCGTTGTATCTGAGTTCCAATTATTTGTTTATGCATTCTGAGGTCTTGTTTGTTAATTTTGTTTTGGTTTGGTTTTGTTTTGTTTTGTTTTGTCTATAATGTAGACATACACTAAGCTTGATTCTGCCATTGAGTGTTTTTTTAGTGCTTTAGGACTTATCTATTTATGCATCCTTGCTATTTTGGTTCCTTGTCCTCCAAATGTATGCAGTATATTTATATTAGTGTACTAGTTGAATTTTTGACTGCTGAACCATTCACCTAAAAGCAGGATGTGAATGTAGATGATGAAGATGAAATGCTGTCCTTTTCCCTACATTGAAAGAAGGGCAAGGTAAATGGATTGGACAATTCTGCTCATTGAATGTGTGCCATTCCAAGGTAGTGTAAGTCCAAGGACACATATTGTGAGATGTGCCTGCATCATATTTAGAAACTAGTCTTTGAAATGTTTGGACCAATATTGAGTAGTACATCAACAAGGGCAAGAGTGAGTCAAAATCAGAGCACAGCCCCTTCATTTCAAGAAAAGTGTGTGAAACTGTCATCATGGTCATTCCACATGATCTGGATGAGACACTTCACCTTCTTTCCATCCTTGTGCTCTCCTTCTTTCCTTTTAGCTTTCGTATTAACTTTTGGTATGTCATAGATCAGTTTCGCAGCAGCTTTCTTACTCATGTGTGTGACGCTGCCCCGGTCCATTTACTCTACTTACAAATTTACTGGGAAAGACATGGTCAGACATGAGATATGAAAAAGCCTAACCACAGATGGCAATCAAGGAGCTCTTCAACGGCCATTACTGCTCTGAAATTTGGCATAAGAGCAACGTTACAAATGAGCTTGTGAAACCTCGTCAGAAAGTGAGGACCCTGCTACCCTCTGGTTTAATGCCATCACAGCAAGAAATGCCCAAGAAAATGATGAAAATATGAGAAATGGGGATTCAAGGGTACTGATATGCTGATTAGCTTCCTGTGTATTCTTTTCTGAACTACAGTACAGATTTTTGATATTAGCTCAGTTGAGTGGTGGGATTGGATGTATATTCATTTCTGTATTCCAAATTCAAACAGCCAAATGAACAGAGCTTATTGTTGGTTTTTGTGAAGCACAAAGACTAAACACTTGCCTTCTTAAAAAAGAAGTTTGTGAACATCTACTGCCTTTCCCACAGTTATCCTGCAAAGAACTAGGAAATCAAGTAGATCTGATTTGCTGGGCTTTGTTGTTATACTCAAGGCACAATTTTTTTTATTTTTTTTATTTTTTTTTTTTTAAAGGCAGCAATTGTCCAAAGTGGCAGGAGAGCCAATATTTTAGAGATAGTTAACATAATACAAACATTCCACACACAGTTGATTAAATGAAAAGCAACACTAAATAACACTCTATCTATAGTACATATTTCATTCATTGCACAGACCTAGCCTGAGGCTTGTTTAAAAAAGCACCAGATGTTTCTCCAAGAAATGTATTTGTCTTTGTGTGATGACAGATGCTCTTTGAAATCACAAAGTATGTAATAGCAGAGTTTGCCATTTCAAATCAGGAAATTCAATTTGTTTTCTTAGAGGCACGACTGAAGGGCAAAGCCCAGTAAGAATTGCTGTATAAACTAATGCTTTTTTACATTATGTACTCATCTTGCTACTTTGAACTTCATTTCCAACACTATTCCTAGAGCGAAATTAGAAAATCAGCTTCCAAATACAAGAGACCTCTGCCAGTGGGAATTTTTCCTCTGTACTTTCCTGGTATGTTGTTTGTCTTAAACACAAATTTACCTTTCGTATTAGTCACCTCACATGGTCCTGTAGACTGGCTTTTAAAGAAGCTAATCAAATGGCTCCTGGGAGGAAATTGTACTCAGTAGGAACTAATTAAACAAAATAAATTTATATATACTATGTAACATATCCTCTCAGTTATTCTCACATTGTGGCAAATTAAAATGATGCAACGCAGTAAAAGGTGAGTGTGTGCCTAAATTTGTTAGCAGAATGGTTTTGTTTCAAAGATTTCAAAACAAACTGGCATTTTAAAAAAATCACCATTACAATGACCCCAGTATGTGAGTTCATGGTTATGTATTAATAATCCTGAGAAAGTAACGAGCAAACAGAAACAGAAGTTTAGATGAAAATAAGTTTTCAACCAAACTTGCATCAAAAATTGTGGAGAGAAAGCAGGACCAAATTTGCCCTGCTTGGGCCTCTGTTACAAATTCAGAACTTCTGACTCATTCATGGCAAAATTTGTTGAGGTTCAAAACCTGGAAGATTTTCATGCCACTTTAGTTCATTAGTAGTATGGGATACAAATAATGTAAAAAAACGGTGGTTTGGGAAAAGTTAAAGCATGAATTTCAGGTCATGCATTCTTAAGAAGAGAAAGCAGTGGTTTGAAAACTACCTGATAATGTAGATGTCCTGTAACATGTCTGAATATGCAGGACATAATTCCTCTCACATTGAGAGCAGCAGAGTTGTTTCAGGCTATAGCAATTTAAGACTAGATTACTTTGAAGTGTGTAACTTTAAGACAGTTTTTTTACTTTTTTTTTTTTTTTTTTTTTGTAATCCTTCAGTGGTCTCAGTGTCTCAGTGTTAAACATTTGTTTTGGAATAAGCTCTCAAAAAAAAAAGTAATGCTTCTATGAAAACTTTTCAAACTCCTTTTGCAAAGAAATAATTTTCTTGTAAGATATTTGGCAACCTCTGGATTGAGGCAGAAATAGGGAAAAAACCCCATTTCTTGACATATCCTAGCTTTTATGCTTCGATTCTGACATAAGCTAATGTTTTTGCATGAAAAATATGATTTTTGTAGCACGGTCCAGCTCCATTAATCTATAATGACATAAAATATTCATAATTCTCTAATAATAAAACTTATTATGGATTTCCATTGCTTTGAGTGGACATAGACGTGGTACACCTAATCCTCTTCTCGCTTGTATGACTGGGTGGGTCAATGACAATAGCCAGGAGGAGAGGAAATTCAGGGCCAGAAATTGTTCACACAGGAAAATCAACACGAATAAAACTAGGACGTACAATACAATGCTCCTGCAAAAGGCAGTCCTGCCCTCTTGCTCCTCTCCATCTCTCCCCGCCTTGTGCCAACATCAACATGTGTATGGCCACGTGCTAAAGTAGATCCAGGAACCAAGCTGGGTAGAAACTGAACTAGAGGAAGGAGGGAGGCTCATTTCTTTTTGGCTGACGCAGTGAGTGTTAGTCTATGATGAGTGAAGGAGGGAAAGGGATGGCTCTGCCCTTAGACCCTGCCCTTTGATAATACAGGGAGTCTTGGGAAAACAGCTGCTTTTCTTTGGCATCTTAGCTTCTTGTCTTCCCTTTTTTTTTCTTCCAAGCTCCTGCCAACATGTGCTGAAGGCACAGCACACAACTTAGCTTTCAGACGTTGCTGTGAGGATGAGGTCAGAAGTTACTACTGGGCTGTATATCAGCATTCTGGTTTACAGTACGTTAACTTCCCTACCTTGAAAACACCCTAGAGAGAATAAAACCTCGTTACAATCCTGCACTGTAAAAATCAGGTCTTTCAGTTAAGTTGACTGGGTTTATATAAGTGCTGAATGAGTACAAAAGAAGTCAGACTCTTATTCAGAGGTTCAGTTTGCAGAGCCAGCGTTGGGGAATTCCCGAGTATAGCACTTCTCCAGATTTTATAATGCAAATAGTGGTGCATTTATGCCTACTTCCAGTAACAGCCTGCCCATTACTGAAAAAAACCCATGCATTTGGTTAAATTATTTTAGGAAGTAATTATTGCGTTCTTAACCCTGCAGTAACTGGTACACAGGAGACCTGTGATTTCTCAACACTGTACACTTCATGCCTACATGACTTCCACTTGTTTATGAGCTTTTCCTTTGTTTTTAATTATTGGCAACACTTAAAAGGTCTTTTACTGTAAAATTTAAATCCTCAAAATTAGATAATGTGCTATTTTTAACCACTCTTTGATCATCACTTAGAAATACATCCTGGAAACTCATATGTTCTTATGTGTCATATCTGGCTTTGAAGGCAGTATTTCTCTTACCAGGCAATATACTCCTGGGAATGTCTCTGAGAATACAGAGACACATAAGCCTGTGGATAAGTCTTTGTGGCACTGCGCTCTTACAATTCACATTTTTTTACACTATGTCGTGTTTTCTGCATTTTTTTCTTTTCAATAGTATACTCAAAAGCTAAGATCAAATATCTGTGTTTCAGACGTGAATTCAATGCTGCATTCATTGTTTTAACATGTAAGTCATTAAATTAGGGTTTGAATTCTATGTCCAAGCTGATCCAGCCGATGGTTGCTGTGGTGCCACCTTACCTCTCATCCTTGATCAGGTAATTTCTGCTTGTCCCTAGCAGCCTCTGCAGTGCGGTTAGGCTCATCTCCTAAAAAACTCCACTGTCAAAAAAGTGGTGTGTTTGCTCCTATTTCAGCTTGCTGAAATGGTGTGGCACAGGGTCTGGTGTGACCGCTCCTGCAGGGGCTGGCATAGGGTGGGTGTGCAGTGTCCAGCAGGCTGGTTGTCTCAAGCCAGGGTGGAGCTATCAAAGGCACTGGATGAACTTGAAGTCTGTGATCCCTGTAAAGCCAATGGAGAGATGTAGACTGCCCCATGGATGTTAATATTGATCAAGTAAGTAAGAAATCTGTCCCTCTCTGTTGATTTTGGCATGAAAATTATATGCCTCATAGAGTGTGTGACCACTACTTCCTGGTTTCACCTGAGGAGCAGGGAGGCAGGCATGCAAATCCCATGTTTGCAAGACTCCTCTGTGAAAATTGTCCTTGAAAAATCTTGCTGGCAAGGTCTGCCGGCTTGGGCATGGGTGCAGCTTATGAAAGTTTCTGAAGTTAATGGCTAAGAGCAGAGGTTTGAACCCTGGGGAATCTCTGAGAAATGTGATATCTAATCTCAGTGAAGGTAGGATTTCCCTCTACAGAACTAACTGTGCTTAAAGATAGGCACAAACTTGCACCAGTGACTGAACTGCAGCTTCAATAAAAGCTTTTTTTTTTTTTTTTTACTATATTGGGCTTCAGGTTTCCCATAGCCACTTTTGGACTTCAGTTCATCCTGCCTTATCAATGAGACTCTGAGAATGTGGTCCTGAAAGAGACTACATGGCTCATAAACTCCCTTCTCCTACCACACCATAGAGTCCCTTGCATTAGTTTATCCTCATTTCATTAGTTTACCATTCAAGACATTTTCTATAAATTTAGTTTTATCCTTGAAGCTTCCAAAATATGTTGTGTTTATATTGTTTTATTCTTTTGATACTATATTTAAGCAAGATAATTCTATACGTTCATAGCAACCAGCACATAGGGGCCATCAGCACAGAACAAATACATACAAAATTGTTACCAAATGTTCTTAGTATATACTTTTCAATAAGAGAAACAAAAAAACATGCGTAGTCTGACTTCTCAACATGGCCACTTAATTACTTACTTGACAAACTTTGAATAATAAAATGCAAATGAATTCCTTCAAGATTTTGAATTCTTTTAGCTGCAAGGTACAGAAGATTTTCAGTGAGTGGGTGGTCTAAGAATTTGCCTTTTGTTCAACAACTTTTCTTGAGATGTGAATAGGACTGTGTTTTCCTAAGTGAATTAGTGCAACAGTGATATATTAGCAGATAATTCACAAGTCAAATTGGTAGGGAAGGGAAGAAAACATGAATGAACATCTTTTGCAAAAGATTGACTATTGAAAGTAGGAGCTACTGGTAATGAGCTCCAGACATATTGCTGTAGGAGCGATAAGAACAGGAAATGCTTTGGGCAACATTGTTCTACAAAAATAGCCCTTTTAAAATGCAACATGGCTGGCCTGTCTTTAGCAGCATAACTGTTGAAAGCACTGCATTAAATGAATTGTACGATAGATGACTCTTGACATGCTGGGCTCCTCCTTGTTTCAGATTCTACTTTATGGATCTTGTTAAGCTCTGGGACTGGAACAGCAGACTCTTTCAACAGATAACATGAAGACGTTCAGCTCATCTCCTCTGTAGCTCCCTGTTATCTAGCATTAATGGAAAGATTAAGAATATCAGCTTATTTTCATTTGATGGGAAAGGCTCTGGGTATTCTTTTTACAGCCATGAAAGGAGTGTCTGACACACTCTGGGAAAGCACTGGCATTCAAACAAGTATTCTTCTGAACCCAGACAGTTATATAAGTTTCACTGGGTGCCATTGCCAATTTACTGAAAGCAATTTTTTTGATATTACATATCATTTCAATGATGTTGTAAAGGCACTGAGAACTGGAATATTTGCTACCTCCTGTTCTAAAGACTTTATTAGTTTGGGAACATCAGATTCCAAACAATGTAATTATTCATCATTAACTTTTTTCCACTCTTCCCTCTGGAATAAACTCCATTACAGGCCAGGCTTGTTGGGAAACTTTAAATGAGGGAAAGAGCAACCAGACAGTAAACAAAGGCAGAAGTTCGGTTGTCATGGATGTATTTCTAAGTTATATCCCAAAAGCATTGCTCATATGAAGGTGTGCAGGCGTGTAAGCATGACTGTAGCTTATACAATAGAGTAATTATCTATGTCTAAGGACTTTGCTGTTGGCAGAAGAAAAAAATCAACAGTTTCAGTTAGCAGTCCACAATTTAGGCACAGAAAATTCATAGCAGATGTTCCTTGCAAAACCTTGGCTCTTTGGAGGGAGATAAGACTTATGGTTACACATTTCTACAAAATACCCACTAGGACCTTTTCAAGGCATTTGTTTGCTCTTGAGTAAAAAAAGAAGTGGTTTTTTTCCGACATAAGATATTTTAGTTGAAAGAGAGAGATAATTAGATAATTACTTGATTTAATTATTGACTCCCTGCAAAAGAATATACTTATGTAACTTCTTGTGCTTTTTAAAACAATCTTAGTTTCAGAGCCTAGCTCCCAACACTTGAAGTTTTTCTGAAGGGAATTCTCAAGCAGTGAGAAGTGAGGCACATGTTTTCCACACTTCTTTAACCACAATTGTAGGCAGTTATTATTATTATGAACTGTCCTATATCAGTAGGCTCCAGCTATACAGATTAATTAAGGTGGCTAGCTTGTTGAAAACATTTTATTTTTGTCTTAAAAATGGAAGTGAAATAGCTTGCTGATAAATTCAGTTAATCGTGTAAGAAGTACCTTTATAGAAACATGGAAAAACCATCTTTGGAAGCATCAAAGATTGAAAAGGCCTGAAGAGTATATTCTCACCAGATGAAATGGCATAGCTGAGGAATAAGAAGGTGACATGGCTGAGGTGTGACTATTCTCCATTTCTCACATGCCATCTGAAGCGTATGAGAAGCAGAATATAATTTGAAGTGGTACACATTTTACTGTAACTGAAATCAGAAAACCATTGGCTTGAAGGAGTCTGAGCCCTTGTAAACAATTTTAAATCAAACATATGTAATAGGACTTTGAGAGATTTATTGTTGAATACTTTGATTACTCCCAGGAAACTTGCACAAACATCTTGAACTTCTTGGGAAAACAGAATTTTCAGACACCTTCAGAAAATATACAGAAGTGACTAAACCATAAGTAGCGCAGTCCAGCAAACTCTTTTTATTTTCTGACTTGGGGTTTCACCTTCTGGTCCTAAGGAAAGTCTACATTCTCACTTTTGCTAAAATGGGAAGATATTTTCTCTTGCTGTTTTTCAGAAGAGATTAGTGTGCTTAATCATAAGTGTTTGGTGCCATCTTAGACTGTTGAGCATATCTCATCTTTTCCTAAAGGCCGGAGGTCTCCCAAGTTGTTCTTTGTCATATTGTTGATGTGTCAGACACTCAGGGATGTCTAAAATGATGCCATATGCCTATATTTGAGCACTTGAAACTTTCTTGATGTACCTAGTGATCTAGGACTAGCAGGAGGCTGTGAATCAACTTTGATGCCTGATCCCACCAGGTCTCTAGAAATTGAGGACTCAGTCTTTGCATCAGTGTTCAACATTTTAAAACCCCATTTTTAAAGTTTCCTTATGGAAGGAATTTAAAGACACCAGGGAGAGTCTAACAATCCTCCTCTTCAACTGAAGTTTTGAGTAGAGCAGAACACAAACTACAATTGCAGTTAGAAATCCATCTGACTCTTTGTTAATGAAAAAGAAAAAAGGAAGTCATTTTCTCTCCTAAAATCAATAATCTATTACTCTGATGAAAATCGTGCTTCAGCTACCAGCCAGTTCCATAAATTGCGGAATCTGCTATGTAGTTTGCTACTAATTAGTGAGTAATACTCCATAAAAGCAATTGCGTGTGAACTCTTTCCTTTAAAAACACAACCCTCAATGGGAGTTGACTTCCTTACTCTCCTTTGAAAATTCCATCCCTGGTATTTATTATTATATTAGTAAGAAGTTATTATTCAGAAATTGTTACTGGCTAATTACGTTAATTGGAGAAGGCAGATAAGGAGGAAACCTCTTGACTGACTAATTACAGTAAATAGTATGTATGTCTTCTCGATGGTGGGGACACAGTGAGTTCTGCAAGAAACTCCGCTTAGGAGTTTTGCACTCTGCAAAGGGTACAGAAATAAGTAATTTCTTCTTTGAAAGACACGTACTCTGCTGAAGAGCTTTTCATTTTTCACACAGTTGGACTTGCATTTTGTCTGCAGCTGTTCACTCCCAAAGTCTGACACTATTGAGAGAGTGTGGATTCTGAGCCCATCACTGCTCTGAGGTTGTCAGGATGACCAAAATTATCAAATTGATACTCTCAATCTTGGTAAGTACAGGAAGAAGCAGTACTGCTTATATCACACAGACATTTACTGGAGTAAACGCTTCTCTTTCCCAAAACATATATAACTGGTCAGAACTACAAGTTACTAAAGCAAGGCAAATAGGCTCAGCAGAGTCAGGAGGACTCGAAATGACTTCAAAAAGGTTGCTGAATCCCAGACAACACAACAAATGGGTGCGAGTGCGCATTACACACTCTCCGAATATGCTTTAATGTTGTTGCTTCAAATGCCTGCTTGGATATTTTTCTGATTGTTTTTGGCAATTTCTCTTGGCATGAGACTACGATCTATGTTGAAATGATAAAGGAGACATTGTTACAATGGAGTCAGTGGCTCTGAATCATAACCCCCTGCGTAATTGTTTCTCTCTTTTACTGGCAACCCACTAATACTGAGGATGCTTTCTGGTGTCTATTCCCTGTTACTGAGGCATTTCCTATGCCCTGTGGTAAGCATTCTCATGGAACAAAGAGTCTGAGAAAATGGTGGCTTTAAAGGACTGATCTGCGGTGTCTGGGGATAATAGAGAAATAAATTATTTTGTATCTGCAAGTTGAAGTATGCCTACAAGCCAGATAAATGCTGCTATTCTACCTTTAAGAGTAGTTCATGGCAGTGTTGATGAATGTTGTTAGAACATATGAGCAACCACGGTAGGTCAGATCCAAGGCTTCTGCATCTCAGCATGCTCTTTCCCGTTGTGATCAATAGAAAACGGCATTACTCAGGAGTGTACGAAAAGGAAAAGCATCAGATTCAAAGATCTAGTGGGCACTGCACTGTATTGTAATAGGCAAAACTGAATGACACATTCTATATAAAAAGCTCTCTAATTGAGATCATGTTGGAGCATGTGGTATCTTCAGCAAAGGCTGAAAAGGAAAGAAACTCAACACGGCATCCCAGATTTGCACACCAAAAATGTATGTCTGACCTGGATGTGGGTCATAAGGTTAGGTCACATTTAAGGATTTTTTTCTCTTTAATTGTTTTTCAACCTGCCACAGGAACGTTAATGCCACAGAAGACTAAATTCAGGGCTCTCAATTTCCAGCCTGCTTTTCAAATACATGGATAATTTTGCTTCTCACTGCAGCATTATTAGTCTGGCCATTACATTAAAATAAGAGAAGGCAATGAAACAGCAGGCTTGATATAAATTTATTGAAGGCACCCTTCCGTGTCTTATCTTTTTGATATGTTTCTTTTAAAACATCTGGGTCATGCCACAAGCATTTAAAACTAAAACCAGAGAACACTCTCTTCCACATCTACCTTGTGCTCTTTGAAGGTATTCCCCAGTTGTTAAGAATAAAAAACCACATTATGAATTTGGATATGGATGGAAGCATAAACTGCATACAGTTTATATTTGGTTTACACTGAGAAATAATAACCTAGGCTGTAAAAGATGTCAGCATTGCTGAGTAAACAACTTAAAACTTGATTCCTCCAAGGAAAAACTAAATTTCCCCTACACATAAGGAACTAATTCCTTGCAAAATGAATTTTGATGTGAACATTCATAAACACTATGGCCACAGAATACTGCAGAGGGATATGAACACCAGAGGCTTGCTACTCTAGTGATCAAACCTTTTGCTCTAATACATAAAGTTCTTTATCTAAGTGGATTGCTTCTCATTTAAGGTTTGATGCATATAAATAAGTCTTTATACCACCCACAGGAGTCTCCTTTCTCCCACACAGAAAGAAAAATTTATCCTGTTTTTGAGGTATAACCTACACAATGTAGCACCTACAAAATTGTTGAGCTCCCAGTGTTATCAAAGGTGGGAATACCATTTACCTCAGTGTAAACTATATCAAAGATAATGAAAAGCACTTATCCTAAGCAGTAAGTACCAACCTTGGTGAAGCTATATCAGGGTAAAATTCTCACTTCATTTTCTGTAAATAGGTATTGACATATTCTAGTGGTGTCATTTGAGATTGAAAGTGTCACCTGGAATCTGTGATAACAAAGGGCCAACATGTTGCTTGCTTCACTCCTACCGTCTAACAATATATCATACACTGTGTGCATCTGGCGAAATCATTTGATTTCTGCTACCACTGATTAGAGCAGAAATTGACCCACTGTGTTTTAGAGCCACTGTAATCCCTCTCCATTTGATTGAGAATTACTCAGCATTGAAGAAAATATTTAATGCAGCTGAAGTTAATTAATAGCATCCGTGAGTGAGTGTTTGATTCATAGTACCTTAAATGTGCAGGTTGATCTCATTCAATGAAACAAACACAAAACCGAATTTCAGAAATCCAGCTCCCAAGGTTCCTCTTGGGCTGAGGCAGACCGATCAAATTCAGACCAAATCTATTTTTTTCCCCGCATCTGCTCTCAGTTTACATGCAAGTACATGAATTTGAAATCAGTGGAATTACGTATGTGTAACTGAGAACAGAATTTGGCCCTTCAGCTGTCTCTGCACCTCTCCTTTCTCATAAAATTTTATTTTTCTTAGCAAATGATTGAAACGTGTTCAGTTATGTTGTGGTCCAACATAGATATCTGCTCATTAGGCATCTGTGTTGTGGAGTAAGCTGTGGATCAGCAGTTAAACACGAGAGTTTAAACAGATCCCTATAAACCCTGGTTTGTTTCAAGTCCAGCACAGATGTAGAGCTGTTCATCTTCATTTAATAGCTAGCACATCCCTGAGGTTTTGGTATTTAAATGGCATCATTTTCCCTTCTATGTCTCATAATCTTCATATTGCACCTCTTCATTAAATATTACTTCCAGGCCACGATACTCAGCTTACTGTTATTTAATTTTCCTTAAATTTTTTCCCACTACAGCTCTTTCTTCAGAGCCAAAATTGGAGTGTTCTTACAGGCTGAAATCTTGGTGAAACTCCCACTGAAACCGATGCAGCCAATATTTGGTGTTCTGTTTTCATTCAGACAAGCTTCTTTTTGTGGCAGCTGGCACACGTTTAGGAAAGCTCAAGGCACCCTTGGCCCCTGTGTTAGTCCCACCGGTTAAGACAAGGAGAGGAACTCAGGGTTTGGCCCTCTGTGAGTATTTTGCTACTACTCTTTTTGCTAAACCAATCGCTCTTATGAAAATCTTTCTGCAAATGCTGTATCTGTTAGCACTCCATCCCCTCCCTATTGGTTCAAATCTGATGACTGGCTTGCTTTTCAGAGCACCTTTAATACAATATAAACAATGTTTACATTACATATTTGAAAAACAAGGATAAATTGCCATGACATTTATGCAAACTTCTGGTCTAGCTTGTGTAATTTGTACATTCCCTATGCATGAAGAATGGACTTTATTACATTAGTGAAAATAGGCTGAGCAGTTCAAAGAAAGTATCACTTATTCCAACTCAATGTAAACATATAAAAAATCAAAATTAAAGATGATAATGTTTGGATCTTGGGGATTAGGTGGAGGGAAAAAAATAACATGAATGTGAAAGAAAAAGAACAAGTTAACCTTAAATTCCCTGCTGGCGTCCTTAACTTGCACATGTGTTTGGCAACCATGAAATACTTGAAATATGAGACCTGGCAGTATCATGGTGCCAGACATAGTTAGCATTAAAAATATTCTTTCAAATTATTAAAAGGTGCTCTGAAACTGCTGCAAAAAACAGAGTTCCTAATCCTAAAATATACTCCTTACATTGAGCATATATATGTATTACCGTCCTTTAACATTAAAAAAAATGGAGGTACATTTACACACTCAGGACTGATTATCCTTGATCAAATGCAAATTCAAAATGGCTCCAGGTTGCAAAAGCATTGGCAATTTGACTTCACAAAGCTTTCATTTTCCCCCACGATGTCATCATATAGACAACTGCTACAGCCTGCAGTGGCCAACAAAATCTCTCTGTCACTTGACATATCCTCTGTGCTTTCTCTTACCAGAATTCCTTTTGTTGGTTTTTTGGGGGCTTTTTTGGGTTTGGTTTTTTTTTTTTTTTTTTCCATTGATCATAAGAAAGTGAGTGGGTAGTGTCCATTCAATTTCAGTAATCTTATCAAGTTCTAAATGGCACTAATAAATAAGGAATATGTCTCTTAAGTGATTACAGTACTGTAATTATATTAACTTTATTTCAAGTTTAGTGGATGTCAGTTCCTCTAGAATAAGTGTGTCCATGCAGAATGTGGTGATTACATGGAAGGCTGAAGGTCACTTAGAGGTAAACTTTCCTATCTTTGCATGGGATTAATGTACATACATGTTCCCATTTGCCTTTTAAAGTATAGTACGGTTTAAGCAGAACAACTGCTTAAATCAAGAAAAATAAAAAGGCTGGAAAAGTGTACTGATTTGGATGAAAATTCAGTTTGCTTTAAAAAAACATAAGTTGGGTAATCTGAAAGTGACAAAATAACCTTTTTTAGTAATATCAAAAACCCCTTTCTCCGACACCTTAATGGAATGATCCCTATTTTCCATTAAAATGACTCTTTTAACTAAGAAAACCCAACTTTTTTTTTTTTTTTTTTTAAATATTGAAAGTGGGAACATTTAAAACTGGAACATGGTGCTTTATTTAAAAACAAAACAAAACAAAACAACTTATTGTTAAGTTTTGGAGTTTTTTCATGGGTCATTCCAGCACTTTCAGTTTATTTTCTCCTTGAGAAAGCAACCAAAGAAAAGAGTTTGCCAACGAAATGGGCAAGCTGGTTCCCAGCCAGCCTTATTAAAGTGTAACTAGAGATAGGCAACCAACATTACCTTTTACTGGTAACATTCTACATGCACTGAAGGAATTCCACAGCCAAAACAGGCTGTAGAGACATGTCCATCATAAACCTGTGCCACAAGACCCCCAGCATATTCTACAACAAGTTAGTAAGAATAGCACTGAACTAAAAAAAACCCTGCACTAATCTAGGCTGACAGTTTCCATAGTTATGAGATCTTCTGTATGAAGAAATATCATGAGTTCCTGATATAAAGACTGTTCTATGTGAAATGGAACTATGTTCCTTTGGTGCTTTCTGTAATTTTCAACCTGCCCTTCCTTTGGCTCACTTACTGGGCTTTGCCTGTGTTAGCAATCTTCTGGTGATTTTAGTTCACAGCCCTGCTCAGCTTGGTCATCTTCTGACAAATGACTGCAGCTGTTCATCTGTTGCTCCCTGCAAAGGAAGGTGAGGACTGTGCTAACTATCTGTATGGCTACACTATTATCGTTATATGATAACACTGTATTTTCATAAATCAAACTATATCCCTTGGGGATATAACTCCTCCAGCTTCAGGGAATACATAAGTAAATGTTCACCTGCTGAGGCTAGAACACTGGAATTTATGGGTTGTCTTTTGTAGTTAGCCTGCTAGGCTGTTGGCAACAAAATTCTCAGGTCAGTGGATCACTGGCTGGATGATTCTTCTTGTTCCCAGAAGTACTTGTTATATGCTGAAATTGTGATGTTTCGCCAGGCTGTACAAGTTCCTTTAACATTCCTATAGTGGCATGATCACCAGTACCCAATACGCTTCATGTTGTGGTGACACGTCATGTTTTCAGTTTTGTTAAGTAAGATTCTGACTAGAATGGTGGTCATTTCCACTTGTCGGTAAGTAAGACTGCTCCTCACACTTGGTTTCTAGATGGAGTCATATTTTGAGGCATCTCCCTCCTGCCTACTCATGTTCAGGTAGTCTGAACAAGAAAAATGCTGATGGTAAATGACTACCACTAACACATATAGCATATAAATCTGAACACTGAAGAACTAACCCATGCTTTACCCGTACTTGCTATCTAGCGAGAGCTTAGTGAACACTATTGTGTGGTGTAATCCCTCTACCAAAAGCAAATTTCTGAAAATAACTGGTTTTGCTTGCAATGCCTGTAGGCCTTCAGCTGTCTCAAAATCTGCAAAGGCAGACCTAAGAGACAGCCAGTGTCTGTATGTTTAAAAAAATTTTTTTACAATATTTTCAAAAGAAGATGGGGGCAATGAGCTATGGAAATGCACCATTTGTCCTCTGTCCCTAAGAGAAACTAAACATGCTCCAGGGAACAACAAAATTCTCTGTTACAGTAACAGCTCTGGCTGTAACCCAGCAAATTCTTCCCTGTTTATAATCCTCTTTCCCCTATGCCAGTAACAAATATGGTAGAAAGAACTTATGAGCTGAGAGTATATTCCCTGCCCCGACTTTTCTTCAGAAAACTACTCAAGGTTCTGGCTGTCACATATCACTCAGTCTAGTGATCTCGGTGAGCTGTGGGTTAGTAAGGGCCAACTACATCCTGGTTTTGATCACTCTTTTTCCCTACCTGCTTTATTTTTAGAAGATCAGTTTGAGCAAGAGAGTTAACTCTGCACAAGCTGTCTAGGATGGTGTACATGGAAAATAAAGATTAAATATTGAATTTAGTGATATAAAGCTTTTGAAGCATAGATGAGTGAGAGAGGGAATAGTTCTAAGTCCAGAGAGGAACTGTAAGAAGGGAAGGAGACAAAAGTCCTGTTAATGCTAACGCTACATCAACACTGCAGAGTTGTCAGCCTAGCCCACAGGAATGCCTGCACTTCTCAAATAAACTTATCATCTGCTCTACCCACTTTTGTATACTTGTATAGCTGTGAGAACTGGTGACAGACAGATGTGGTCACTGAATGCCAGAGTCAACAAAACTGTAAGTATGGCCCAATTCTCAGGTATCCTCTCTGTTGAGAGAGCAGCCTTCAAGTCTCCATCTCTGGGATATGCTACTGTCAGATTGGATGCAGGGCAAAGGAAGACAGATGATATTCATGACCACTATATTTGTGCATCTGGGCTCAATCAGCAATTATTCTATACATAACTGATTATAAAGAAAGAGCAATTAACTCTATAAAAATACATACAAATTACTATCTGAAATTCCCTGTACTGCATGTTTTGCATTTGTAAATCTAATACTGTAAAGCAACAGTTATGTGGGTGTCTAAAATGTAGCTAATTTAACCGGCAAGAAGCCAGAACATAATCTGTGTGAAAGTAGTTGGTGGTCTCTTTAATTTAAAATTTCTTACACCTTCCTGCTGGTAGTTTTTTCTGTACTCCTTTCTCTTCTAGTTCCTCAGAGTGTGATTTTCAGCAGACAGCATTTTAACTAACTCAGTCAGATTTAAAGTGGCTTGGGATAATGTGCATGCTGAGAGTTGGAGGGAGCTTTAAGACTCTCTTAGGCTTACCTAGAAACTTGGCACGGAGTTTTCAGGGCAGGTCCTCAACAAAGAAATCATGAAATACATCTACTGCTTCCTCTTAATTCAATGACAGACTCTCAGACTCTGTGGAAACTGTTAGCTTTTAAAGGCCAGTCTGCCTTTAATTATGCCAATAAACTCTGTATGTCTATCAGTCTATTAGGGAAAACATTGCTGGCATTGTTTTTAATACAATGTTTTTAATTTACTTAAAGGATAGGAAAATAGAGTTAAAACGATTGTCCTTCAAGCAGGACTTAGAGGAGAATGAAAAATAAGTGCTGGGTTTGCCAGTGGCTAAGAATGGATTTTCAGCAGCCTGACACAAAATTTTCCTTCTTTTCCTGCCAAAATAATGCAATGAAAAGTAGAAACATAAATGAAACACATGCTAAAAGTAACAGGTCATGGGCCACATCCTAGAATTCCTATTAGTACCCAATAACTTCATAAAACTGGGAGCTGTGTTCAGGGAGCACTTGGATAGGAGCTCACTGCAACCTACAGGAAGTCACAGACATGATTTGGGGCTCCAGGTTGGGGAAAAACGAGCACGAGGGGCCCACCATCAATGAAACTGTAATATGGGTCTCCGCAGAAGCCAAAGAGGTTTGTGTCATGTCTGCCCTCACTGTGTACTAGTTGAGAAGCCCCTGTTGGCTGGACACACACTCTGAGTTTTTGGGAGCCTTGTTCCCCTACCTGTTCTCTGGGAGAGAGATGGGGACTGTTTCCTCAGCTGTCCACCTCGCTTTCCTGCTGAGGGACTTTAAGGGCTGGGTTGGGGCAGATCCAGGCTGTGCTTGGGCATGTGTGGTGTGGGACGGCGATCGAGAAGAGGGGAGGGAGCATGCACTTCCCAGGAGTCCACTACGCTACTCATGGATAGACTTCACCTCTCACAGCATGGACCAAGCCTTCTGCTGCCCAACCTGCCCATACCCTGGGCTTCATCCTAGAGAAATGAGCATTTGTCTCACAGGTCGCTGAAGTCCATAAGCAACTGTGAGCAGATGACTTATACCTACTTACAGGGCAAGGGTCTGGGTGTCCTGAGCACTCAGGACCCAGGGAGCTGCTTTTTCTTGCCCTTCCCCAGCTACTTTGTCATGATAACTATTCCTTTTCTGTCTCATGTTTCTGATCCTTTTATTACATTGAAAATCTTTTACTTCATGGCAATATCTGGATTTCTTTTTGTTCAAAACTTGGTTTATCATTCAATTAATTCTCAAGAGTTTATAGTTTTGTCTTAGCAGGGGCAGAGTATGCAAATGATGTGTAGTACTAACATTTCTGAAAAGATACAGTTACTAAAGGGAACCTCTTGAAAGTGGAGTCTCTTGGAAGCTTAGTCTGTTTGACACTAGTAAAAGGCAAAAGTCCCAGTTAAAATAAAATGACTGTTGTTTATATAAGGAGATCCTAGTTACTTTAATTATTGCTTTTGGCAGGATCCTCGAAGTTTAATCTTTCTTAAATCCCACAGTAATGTCTGCTGGCTAAAGGATTTAGTTACCATGAAAAAATATTCAGCCACTACCTAAGCTAAATGCAGCTACACACTAGGGCAATGTTACCCAAGATAGTTTCACTTGGATGAAATGGGAAGATTGTTCTCATTTACTAATTCAATTAGAAGCCTGAGGAACATGAGATACATATAAATCTAATTTCTTCAGCACAGCAATTTGAAAAAACTGTAGGTCTTTGAAGTTAAAAGATCTTATTTATATTTCCTGATATAGGTCAGTCATTGCAGCACAATTTGTTCAGTCACTTTTTTGGGGGGAAGCCAGTTTTATAAGAACAAAAAGAATACATTCATAATATGGATACAACAGTGGAAACGGTCTGTCAGTTGGGAAAGAACTATCCCAGTATGCATCAGAGAAGATTTCCCTACAATTGCAGTTCCATGCCTTCAACTTGCTCTTGAACAGATCCCACAAGGTATCAGGAAGCTGCAGCAGGCTGTGCTTTCCGCGGCTGCTGAGCTGCCCGGTGGGTGCAGCTTCGTGACGGAGAGGGTAAAATCACTCTTTGAGTAAAGTGCTATTCAGGCTGACTCCAACAAAATTCCTGCTCCCTTCAGTGAGATTTCTTTAAAGCTCTGACCTATTACTTTGAAAATCTATGTTGACAACAGTTACCTGAAATAGCTAATTAGTTAAGTTTTCTTGTACAAGGGATGACTTAAAGCTATACTTTGACAGTACCTTTTCTTGCACCCCTTCAGGCCTTAAAAACCTTTCCTATTCTTCTGGCCTTGGGATCCATTACAGCCCAGTTGATTTAAGAAAAACAGTGCCATGACTCTTCTGGGTTGGCTGGTGAAAAAATTCCCTTTTGTTTTTATTGCAACGCAAGGTGGACTAAATCTGTGCTTTGAGTTCTCATAACCCAATTAAAATACTTCACTGAGACTTTTAAGAAATAAAGATTATTTGTAAATTTCACTTCTATGTTTCATTTATTTTAGAATAATGTTTGGGTTTTGCAAAGATAATTGAAACCTAAAATGCAACTCAAGGCATCGCTTCACCTATTGTTAAAAGTTAAATGAAAGTTTACATTGTACTTAAAAATATTATATCAAAATAAAGTTTGAGATGAAAAATCTAAATATTTCTGGAAAGATAAAATCCTTGCTGGTGAAAAATTTCACTAGTGGCAAGCCCTTGGTTTTTTCAACAAAAGGTTTCAGTCAAAAAGTATCAATCAGATCTAGTGGCCACGCTATCAGAGTATCCAACCATTCAGTCAGCGAGTGCACGAGGCCAAGCCACGTTCACATGACAATTCTGTTAGCAATCAAAGCAGCTGGTCTGTATCCAGCTACGTTATGCTGAGATCATGTATCACCACCAAATAAGCGTTTTATTAGTTTAATATAAAGAAGGGTGACATCAGGAAAAAATAAATGACTGTAAAATGTTTGACAGTGACCCTCTGTGAACAGGACTTTATTCCAAGAATGACTTAATCCCCTCCCTCAGTGTTACAGTGCTTTACATTCTTGGAGGAGCCCTTTTTCAGATAAGGTATAAAACTAATGTACTCATCACTTGTGATAACTGAAGATTCCTTGATAACATCTTCATAAAAAAGGCAGAAAACTAGAGGAAAAAAATAACACATTTCTTCTTAAAATAGGTTTCCATGTTAAAAAAAAAAAAGTTTCCTTGGAGAAGATTATTTTAAAATAAAACAGTGGCTACCTATAGCTGTCTTCTAGAATGAGTAGGTACAGTATACAGAAAAAATATATATTGTTATACATACAACGTGGAGTACATTTTGCAAAAGCAGTGATTTCACCTACATCCAAGAAAAACTAATACTTGGATCAAAACATTAAGTGACTTAAAGCTGCTGATCTTTTTTTTTTTTTTTTTTACATTTTCTATCATCTAGCATTGAGTAAATCAGTCCATAAAAATCTCTTTGTTCCAGTATGTGTTACTTTAGAGGATGTTTTTGAATCGTTTTAGTGAGCTCTGGTATAAGACACTAAAGAAATGTAAAAAAAATGTATTCCACACACAGTTCTATAACAAGAGTCCATATGCTATATCAGAAATTATGTTGGACACAGTGCTGACAGTCTTTTTAGTAATATAAGAGAAAAGAAGAATGTGTATGGAAGTTAAATGGAATTAATAAAACGGACTAAACTATTTCATTCACATTAAAAATTAAATCTAACTGATCTCAAAATGCCTTTTGGGCTATTGGATATAGATCTCCTGACAGCTGCAGATGTAGTCACAGCAGTGTTAGAAAAATAGAGATTTTTTTCTTCCAAAGTTCAAGACCTGAGCACTGCCTGAAAAGGGAGACATGCCTTCGAGCATTGAACTTTTGATATTTTTCTGACTTTAATGCATACCAACACTTGGAGTTCAAAGCATGGATTTAGTAACCCAAGGAAAAAAAAAACATTAATTTCAACCGTGATTACATAACAATGCACAATACAACATAACTTTTACTTGGGAAACCTTGAAAATGCCTGGCTGTTGTTTTGTTTTTCTTTTCCTCCTAGGGGGAAAATGGGGCAGGGAAAGAAAAGAGTGTTATTTACAGTCATCTGTAACATTTCAAAGTTAGCAAACATTTCTGATATGTGTAAAAGTGGAGATCTGTAGCAGGTACCAACATGAATGCCTTCAACAACAACGTTACATGCTTCCACGCTGAACTAGATGGCTGTCCACCCAGCAATCCCGACAAACAGCCATCCATTTCTTTTGTGCCCCTGTAGCGGTGCTCCGTGCAAAGCTGAAGCCGGAGTTGTTTTCTGGCTGGGTGGCAGGTCGGACCTCAGACTATTTTAGGAAAGTTTCCAGGCTGGCCTGTGTTTCAGTCAACACCAACTCTGCTGTGATTGCAGCTGTACGGCTACTCTCACCCAGCCTCAGTGCAGCTTGCCGGATTTGTTTTGTCTTTTCTTTCACCAGATCACTTTTCAGGCAGACTGAATCCCTGATCTAGTTCCCAGAGCAGCCACCTGAAGACTAGAGCTGGCATGGAGAATGACATCATCCGTCCTCTTTTCGGTGGGGGTGCAGATTGTTGTTGAATTGACAAGGCTGTGCAACTGGAATCTAAAAGTAACTGTTCCTGCAAGCGAGGATTTGAGAAGATGCCAAGGGACCAGGGATTAGACCCCTTCTCTCAAGAAAAAAGTCATGTGAAGGGCTGCTAGGTCTGACTGCAGCCAGCAGGTATTTTTATAGAAAAGAAAAGAATATGTATCAAAATTTTAATATTGTCTACCCAGTCTGACCACCAAAAAAAGTTAGGCGTAGAGAATGTTATTACAAGATAATGATGGCACCTTAATGACAAACACGTGCTTAAAATCTCTTAAACTTATGAGCAGTGTACAGCATTGAGATAAATGTCACATCATCAACATTGTATCTATAAATCATCCTTAACTCAAAAAATTGTCCTTAGCTCAGACTACAAGAGATACATTCTTTTGTATTTTTAAGTAGAGCTTACAATAATTGATGCTTGGAAAGTGGAAAAAAACCCAAGGCATTCTTTCTAGCGGTAACTGAAGGAAAGTTTCACAACAGGGGTGTGCTATTCAGCCTCCCTTCTGGGCATGAAAATATTATTGAGAAGACTCAGAAAAACACAGTGGTTTCTCCCAGAAGTACTAGACCCAATATTATCCTTTTTTTCTATGGGTGCAAATCCCTTCCTTGAAGAAATCAATGGGAAAAGTTTACCAGTAACTTGAGATCAAATGGAGTCCTTATCAAACATAAGAAATGCTCGCAGGTCCTGGATTACAGTCAAATCTTGGTCTCACTGAAGTCAATGGAAGTTTTATTGTTGATTTCAAGTGAACTAGTTAAAACTTAAAATTGCATTAAGAAACAGTTACCATCTAAAATATGCTTAACATTTGACACAGGGGAGCTTCAAGGGAATTTGAACATGAAGCAAACAGAGCTTGGCTTCCAGCTGGACCACTGACCCTGCTGGCCACATTCACAGTTATAATTAGGTTCCTTTTTGCTTGTTTGGCAATGTACTGGGTCTTTGAAGTCTGTATTTCCTCCCTGCATTTCTCTCCAAGTCACTAAAGAGGCAGGGCTCCGCTCCAACCTTGCCGCCAGGTCTCTCACATAAGGCCATTGCTGATGTGCCACACGCTCTCCTCTGGTTGTCAGCACCCACCTAGCAGAGCCCCTGAGGTCCCAGACGTGGCAGCCAAAAGCTGGCCGAGAGCCCCTGGCTCTCCGTTCTTCACATAGGTTCTTTTATCTGCTCTGGGGCTGAACAAATAACCTCTGTTTGCCTCGTTTTCTTCCCAAGTTAAAGGAGTACGCTAGTGTGTGCAGTAGACCATGGAAAGACAAGTTGTGGGGAGAAAGATGTTCTGCATCAGCACCTTGGAAGAGGACTCTGGTTTCAGTCATTGGCCCTTTCCTAGCCAACTATGCATTGCAGTGAAAAAGCCAGTAAAAAAATATTTTCTGGCCCCAGAAAGAGGCTATATTGTGCCCTGAAGAATATAAGTTGATGTTCTAACTCTTTCTCACACTGTGGAGAGTCTAACAACAAATGTTAAGCTTAGAAGAATTTTTTCTTGTTTATTGTCTATCTATTCTTGCTTATTATCTTAATATCTATATACCTATCATTATTTGTTATTCTTGTTTAGTACACTTTTTTTCTCAAATGAATTTAAACTCCAAAAAAGATAGGAGATTCATATTTTCTCAGATGAAAAACACTGAATGCAAAAATAGGCATTTAAACTTTTTGTTGGAATCTCTTCCTAGGTATTTATGTGTATACATATGTATAAACAAAGGTACGATTACAAGCAAATTTTATTCACACAGTTATGGGAAGACAGAAATAAATATCCCTGGTCTTCACATGGCCCTCATATTTGTCTTTTCATGTATTTAGCAGTCACAAATGTGCACAGCTTCTTGTTAAAATGCAACTAGCTTTTCTAAGTACCCATATGTTTAGGTATTTTACTTTTCATATTGGAAAAAAATATTGTACAATATGGTATTAAAAGGAAAACATACATAGAATGGGATTGTACGCCAACTCCATACTTCTTGTACTACAGAATTATTCTTTCCACAGGTACTAAGCTTTGATGATAATTTAGGTAACTTTTAATTTTTAATTCTTAAGGCATGAGACAAACTATAATCAGAAAGTAAAAAAAAAAAATTCCCAATTATTTTCTAATTGTTTTTGACAAATTAAACCAAAACACTATAACCTTAATGAATTCCTAGAACATTACTTTGGAAACAGGTTGTTTTGAACCATAGCAGGGTGTTTGCCTCAGAATATGTTCTCATTAAGTTCCTATCTTATTACAGCCCTGATGTTAAAGGAACACTCCATAATTTCCAGTAGCTGGAACAATGAGAGCTAAGTCTTTGCTTAGAGTTAAGAATGTAAGTGCTTTCCTGGACCAAAGCCACCATGTTTAACACTGAATCTGGTTTGCCAAGACTTCTTTCTGCCAAAACGCAACTTAGTAAAAACCAAAAAGTTTTGCTTTCACAAAAAGAAATTAAAAAGTTGTTGAGAAGAAGAAGAATTTCTAGTGAAAGTATGCCACAGAGCATAGATTAGCCTGGGGAGTAGAGTTTTCTCTGTTAGTAAAAGACACAAGTTTAAATTACTTTTCTGATTGTTGAAGGAAAGATTTTTTCTCAGGTCAGTCTGAATTGAAAAAAGAATGGACTTTCAGAGTAGAATTTCTAAACTCCAAGTTTGGAATAAGTGCCCTTCCCAGCAGGGTGCAGAGACTTCTCCCCCTCTGATGCTTTTCTTGAATTAATTCTGTGCTGATACAAAAAGAGTTTTCAAGACTACTTTTTTTGTATGTGACAAGTAAATGGTCCCACTGCAGATCTATGCAGTGATTTGCAAAGCCTAGCCCTCAGTGAGAGCAGGACCTCCAGCAGGCAAATCAAACAAGAAACCTTGCAATACTATTACAAGGTAAATACTACGTGAAATGAACTTATTTTATTGTTTATTAAGAAATTGTTTTTCTTCAACCTTTCTTTTTCTTCTACAGTGATAGACGGTGACCGATCTGAAGAAGACAAAGGAGATCACCAAGTGATTCCACAGGTCAGTCTGAAGTCTATGTGGGACTTTCTGAAGAATTTTGAAATCATTTCAGCTGAGCTGATTTTAAAGTCAGAAAAGTATAGGATCAATCTGAAATACCTTTATCAGACCAGGCCGTAACATCTTCAGCATGGTGTTTTCTTTGGAGATCAGGTTTTTTAACCTAAAAAATTTCAGTTAAAGTATGGTGGATGTCACTTCAGTTCCCTATCCTCAGACCAGACACATCTGCTGACAAGAATGCCAGTCTCACTGGTAGTGAACAAGATAAGAGAAGTTTGCAGTTCATTGAAAATTTTGAAAAAGATTGATTTAATCTATTTTGGATGTAAACCACATTAAAAATACAAAACCAGAATACCCAGAATATTTTTTCACAAACCAGAAAACCACTGTTAAGTACCTCCAATCTTAGCTTATTTTTTGTTGAAACGGTTTCAGAAGTCAAGAAAATATTTCAGTAAAAACCCTTACAGGATTCAGGGTGTGCTATTGTTCAAATCACTTAGCAAAAACAATTTAACAGTTTTGCAGAAGACAGATTGGAAGCTGGAGATCATATCATTCATTTCCGGTGTGATTGCTAGCTGGCCACTGATAGCTCTAAGCCATAGTACTTGGATGGGTTAAGAAAACCTATTTTACGTAGTTATTTTTTACAAGAGGTTGGCATTTAGCAGTCATAAACAGCAGCAAAGCAATACTGTGGCTTGACACTGTTTTGGTTGTAGCGATGATGTGGTAGGAAGTGGGTGTCAAGTTCCCTTGGTAACAAATAGACGATAAATGACACACTTTGACTCACCAATGAATCATTAACAGAGTTCTGCTTCTGATTTTTGGCTTTTATTTCCAGATTCTAAAATTACGATAGTTTCAAGATAATGCATGGAGGTGAACACTTCATAGCATTCACAAGTGTGTGGTAAGGGTTAGATTGTTATTAGACCTCCTAACACCATGAAAACAGGAAGCTTTAACAACCAGCATTTACTGTTTCTTTCAGCTAATATCATTTAGAGTTAAAGGATGTCCAGGTTCTTTGCAGAGCAACAGAGAGGATGAGGGTGGAAGTATGAACTCTCAGTGGCCAGCAGCAGAACCACCAAGTTCAGCACAGTTCAGAGAGGTCTGGATTTTGCTCACAGAGCTTACAAGAACTCATACCCTGTAAGCACATGCTGTACTACACACAGTGCTGGAAAATGAACTACAGTATCTTTTACTGTGAATAAATATATTTTGATAAGCAATCAAAATAAAGTGATCACATATGCTAATTTGAGCAACTGGGAGCTCCCTCAAACTTACGACTTGACGTCACAAGTGAAGGTAAGAAATAGCAAGCTGTTAAAGGCAACATGATTATCTACTTAGAGTATGTCTGTGTTTGTGTGCGTGTGTATACGTGTACATACGTAGGTTCATTATGTGTGTGTATAGCCAGTATCATCAGTATTAGTGTTGAAATTGTTTTAAACAGAAGTTGCAAAAGCAATACCAGAGTTCAGACTGTCAATTTTGCGTGGGCTTAATTACATAAAATATTTAATATAAAGGTACACATAAAGTTTATCCTGCATTGACTCTTAATTCCTGTGGGAGTTCATTCAATAGGACCTAGACCAGCTGAAGGTCTAGTTTCTGGTGCCTTGACACACCAGTTGGAATTAGACAGCAACCAGATTCACCCTGTCAGAAGCTTTACCCTCCACTGGTTTTGTCCGTTCGGTACTGTATGACAAACTGCACTCATTGACTAGGCAGGCCCAGAAAGAGCCTGGGAAAAGTTTAGAACAGCAAGTGAAGAAATTTATCTTGCAGGTTTTCCATCTGAACACTTCTAGATGTTAATATTTACATCAACATTAGGGACCTTGACAGGCTTGAGAGATGGGCATGTGCAAGCCTCATGAGGTTCAACAAGGCCAAGTGCAAGGTCCTGCATGTGGGCTGGTGCAATCCCAAGCACCACTACACACTGGGTGGGGAATGGATCGAGAGCAGCCCTGAGGAAAAGGACTTGGGGATGTTGGTTGATGAAAAGCTCAACATGAGCCGGCAGTGTGCCTTTGCAGTCCAGAAAGTCAACCGTGTCCTGGGCTGTGTCAGAAGTGTGACCAGCAGGTCAAGGGAGGTGATTTTGCCCCTCTACTCTGCTCTCATGAGATCCCACCTGGAATACAGCATCCATCTCTGGGGCCCTCACTACAAGAAAGACATGGAGCTGTTGGAAAGAGTCCAGAGGAGGCCACAAAGTTGATCAGAGGGCTGGAGCACCTCTCCTATGAGGACAGGCTGAGAGAGTTGGGATTGTTCAGCCTGGAGAAGAGAAGGCTCCAGGGAGATCTAATTGTGGCCTTCCAGTACCTGAAGGGGCCTACAGGAAAGATGGTGAGGGACTGTTTATCAGGGAGTGTAGCGATAGGACAAGGGGTAATGGGTTTAAGCTGAAGGAGGGAAGATTTAGATTAGATGTTAGAAATAAATTCTTTATTGTGAGAGCGGTGAGGCACTGGCACAGGTTGCCCAGAGAAGCTGTGGATGCCCCACCCCTGGATGTGTTTAAGACCAGGTTGGATGGGGCTTTGGGCAATGTTGTCTAGTGGAGGGTGTCCCTGCCCCTGGCAGGGGGGTTGGAACTAGATGATCTCTGAGGTCCCTTCCAACCCAAACCGTAGTTTTGTTTTCTGTTATGAAGTGATTGCATTGAATTAGCAATAGTCTAGTCATATAATATATCCAGGCCTCTGTAATGGCTATTGTGTGCATTAAAACACTCCTGAGCTTATAGAATAGTTGAGTTACAACAAACAAATGATGCTGATAGAAAAATGCTCTAGGATTATCTAGGGCTATGACACAGTGACAGTGAAATGGTTATGAAGAAAACGAAGTGTGCTTTATAGTCTCACAACATTAAATGACATTTTAATTAATTAATTCATTATTTTAATTGATTAATTAATTAACTGTATTAACACTTGCGTTTCTACCAAGAGAAATTTCCACGGAAGAGAAGCACCATGCTGCATGTCAGATTGATTTATCTTTTTTATCATGTAAGCTCTAGTAACTCCTTTGTGAAATGTTTAGCTCTGGTTAGAAGAAAATTAACAAATTCAAAACTAGTTCCGACTGTCATCCCAGGGCACAATAAAGAGTAGGTTTAAAATAGTGCATAGGCTATTATCTTGGGAACAACACCACCACTACTTTTCTTGACTTTTGACTTTTCTGGTGCATGTTTTAAATTATAGAAGCACATTCAACTGTGAAAGATCTTGTTGGGTCATTCCATACTCTTTTCTTTCAAAGTTGAATTCAATCATAAAAGTTTGCTTCCAGCAAAAGCTTTCAAAGCAAGGACACAATGTTCTTAACTATTACTCTCTTTCTGTCTTATGAAATTGTACATACATTCTGCCAACTTGGAAACAAATGTTTTTAAGAAAATGAGAGGTTATTGATGTCTTTACTGGAGCTAAGTAGCCACTTCTTCCATACCTATTACATTGTATGGTGGTGAATGAATGTCTCTGCAGATCCAGAGGTGAAATTGAAGCCAAAATCTTCCAAAAATTTCTCCCACCTGTAAATGTGTATTTGAATGTTGAGGTTTTGTAGTCAAAAGCACAATGTAATCCATATCATGCCCATTTGTGCTGTTGTCAGTAGCAATTAGTGAATCTTAACATGAGAAAATGATAAACTAGTGGCCCAATTAGACAAAGATTGACTCTGACCTTGACTTGATACAACATTCTTGCCCACTCTGACTTTTGTAGTACTAGACTTCAGAATAAAGCATCCATAAGAAAAACTGAAGCCCATAATTTTCAATTGGTAAAGCCCAAGACATCTCTATTCTTGAAATTACTGGACATAACTGCAGTTGTGCTGATTCAAAGGTTGAGCAAGGAAGGCTAACTATGATCAACTGACTATATTTTCACTGATGCCTGATACACACCGCCAGCTACTCAGCACAGCTTTATGTACATCATGGACTTCAGCCACCCTGTAGATTACACCAATACAGCTTCATCAGGTGCTTTTCATGGACTGCTGAGCTTAGCTCTCCCAAATTCAGGTAATTCCACCATGTACTACAGTTACCTACTAAATCTGGGCAGACAGTCACAAGTGGTATTCCCCAGGGCTCAGTACTGGGGCCAGTTCTGTTTAATATCTTTATCAATGACCTGGATGAGGGGATTGAATGCACCCTCAGTAAGTCTTATGAGGAGTAGCTGAGGAAGCTGGGATTGTTTAGTCTGGAGAAAAGGAGGCTGAGAGGAGACCTTATTGCTCTCTACAGCTACCTGAAAGGAGGTTGTAGCCAGGTGGATGTTGGTCTCTTCTCCCAAGTAACAAGTGATAGGATGAGAGGAAATGGCCTCAAGTTGTACCAGAGGAGGTTTAGACTGGATGTTAGGAAAAATTTCTTCACTAAAAGGGTTGTCAATCATTGGAACAGGCTGCCCAGGGAAGTGGTTGAGTCACCGTCCCTGGAGGTATTTGAAACAAGAATAGATGTGGTGCTTAGGGACATGGCTTAGTGGTTAGACTTGGCAGTGGTAAGTCAACAGTTGGACCTGATGATACAGATCTTTTCCAACCTTAATGATTCTATGATCTTCGCAGAGCAGGACCCTGATAAAAAAGCAAGTATCTCTTTATACTGCAGTCTCCATCTATTTCTATCAGTAGCAGCAGCCCAGGTGATAATTTTGCCAAAGTATTTAAGGTCTAAGAACTGTTCCACATTGGCTGAGTCACATTAGAAGATAGATTTAACCTTGTCAAAAGAAAACTGGGCCAGTTGGCCCATTGCCCTGGTTTCAGCTGAGATAGATTTAATTTTTCTTTGTAGTAGCTAGTATAGTGCTGTGTTTTGGATTTAGTATGAGAATAATATTGATAACACACTGATGTTTTTAGTTGTTGCTACTTAGTTGTAGTGTCTACACTAAGTCAAGGACTTTTCAGCTTCTAATGCGCTGCCGGGTGCACAAGAAGCCACTAGAGCACAGCCAGGACAGCTGGCCCAGACTGGCCAAAGGGATATTGTCTGCCATATAGCATCACGCTCTGTATATAACTGGGGACACTAGCTGGGAGGCAGATTCACTGCTCAGAAACAGACTGGGTGTTGGATTGTTTTATTTTCTTTTCATGTGTGGTGATCAACTGTATTTGTGCATCACTTGTATTATTATTGTTGTTGTTATTAATATTATTATTCTCTTCCTTTGTTATCTTATTAAACTGTCTATCTCAACCCCCAAGTTTGTTTTTTCCATTCTCCTCCCCATCCCCTTATGGGGGGAGGAGTGAGCGAGCGGCTGTGTGGTGCTTAGCTGCCAGCTGGGGCAAAACCACGACACCCGTTAAGAGATTGAGGTGTTTAACTTTTTTAGTTCCTCATACCCTCAGCAGAAGAGCTACGTATCTATCTATAACGTGAGAAGACTTCATAAATTGCCTGTGCATCCAAAGAGATGGAAAGCATCTGTGGTAGATGGACTGGCTTTTCATCTCTTGGTCTCCAAAGATGTCTCCCTCTGTCTATTGATTGCACAGGGAATGTAGGGACCTGGAAGGGTGTACTCCCCTTTCCTGGGGCAAGGTAAATAAAACTATGGCAAAGCAGCATTAAAATGACACCCTGAGTTAGGAGACTGATTCACCCTAAAAATTTTTGCTGAAGCTGCACACAGTTAATGGGAGTAATCGGCATCGTCTATCTCACCATGCTGGTAGCCCATCTGAACAAAGTTAGGGAGCACATGATTGCCCCAATCTGTACTAAAGTAAAGTTTCACTGACTCTAGATCAATGGTAAGAAAAATTCTGTAAGTTTTAACGAACAACCTCAAACATATGTATTCAGCAGTTGCATGTTTTCAAATATAGTAAGTGCTTATACTGACATGTAAATTTCACAAGTACAAAGTTTCTGCTTTTACAGACTAATCTGATCCATCTCTAAAACAGACATAGCCTTTCCTTTGTGATATTGTGTAATATTTTTTCTCATTTTTTTGACTTCTACTTCCTTAGTTAAGGAGCAAAATAAAAAGTATACCTTGGGAGTTTAGGAAGTTATTAAGAAGAGAAACTTACTCAGAAAAGGAACTTCTTGTTTCTCATAGATGTCAGACTCAGAAGTTGTCTTTTTTTTTTTTTTTTTCTTTTCCCCAGCTACAATATACACTCTGGTTATTTGACTCATTATATTCCACCACAAAAATCAAAACTGAACATTGTCCTTTTGTTTACCTTCTTCAAACAAAGTCCTATGTCTGAATATACAGCCTTTTCCAGACAGATGTTTTTATTTTACAGTTGCAACCTCTACAGTTTCACCTGGCCAGCTTCACCTCGGTATTTTATCAGTGTCACAGGTGGAGATCATTTGCTATGACTTCAGGTTATTATTCTTTCTCTTTGCAGATGAGAGATAACAGATAAGCTATTATTGTCCCTGAGGGGAAAGTATATTCTCTTGTACTAGCAATGAGTCAGCAACGTGTTATGATGTGTGTGATCATCTCACTGCATGAATTTTCAGGCAACTGTACACAGGGTGTTAGCTTGTTTGCTGTGTGTTATCTCTTTCTTATTGAATTATTGCATTCAGAGAATCCTTCTGGGTTGAAATAACAACATAAAATAGTACGAGAAAGCAAAAAGAACAGCTTTTACGCACAGCAGAAAATAGTGTAATTCATTTTACCCAGGCTCTGTTACGTCTTTACCTTCTAAATTTGTTTGTATATACGAGCACATGTCTGCTGTGTGTTTGACTTCCATTGCTTTTTTATATATTCTTGATACTTGGAAGCACCTGTGCTCAGAAGGGTCCCCCAGAGGCAAGAACAGCACAGCCCCTATGCCCAGCATCACCAGTGAGCAATCCAGTGCAGAAGAGGCTCCATTGATATCTACAAGATGCCCTTCCTCTCTGTACTTGAAATTTTAAGGAAAATTACAGAGGAGTGTGTAGCAAAGTGCCTAACTTTCAGACGTATCCATGAAAACCAAATCAGTTACTTTGCCATTCAGACAATGTTCCTGAATTTGGCTACACTTACGCTGTCCCGTGATGACAGGCTCTTTACCATCCTGGTTTTTCCTCAACTTCATTTTACACTTTACTACTTCTCCTCTTTCCTTCAACATCCTTCCATACTCTTTTTTTTCTTTCTATTTACTTCAGTCCTTTCTAGTCAGTAAGGAAACTAACATGAAAGTGCTGCCTTCACACAGCTCAAATACATAATTATTTTACCACTTCCTCTACCTTGGGTCTTCCCTTTCTATTTGCTTGAGAAACTTTACAGGAAGCCTATGTCTCTATTTGTGTAGACGCTAGACAGAATGATGCAGGACTTTGTTCTTTATTAGCCTTCAGCATCACCAAATAGTGCCATAATATATGTTCTTAAGTTAAGACCTATACTTTGATGACAGAGAAACTCACCCGCAGGAAGAGTTTCTTTCTTCTTTCTGCTTTCTGCTTTCCTCCCAGATCAACGCGCAAACTTTTAAACTAAGTTTCTTCATCTAAAACCGTGGAGCTCCGTGTTCCACAAACTGATCCTTAAACCCTCACTCGGAAGCTGTTTTACTTTGTCCAGTTAATGACCAGATGAGAGTCAGGGACACTCTCGGTGTGTCAAAGTACCGGACAGCAGCAGAAGCAAAGCAGGTCTTTCCAGGAGAGCCTTTAGCCCGTGGCATGTGTAAGAGAAAGCAACCTGGTGTAATTCTGTCAATGGTGTATTGAACTTTGGAGTATTTACTCTCATTTTTTAAGTGCTTGATGATAGTAGATTCTGAGTTTTCTTTGCTGGGGGCGGGGGCAGGGGGGAAGCCTGTTTTAAAAAATCTGTAATAAGACAGAGCAGCCATCATTTGCCTTATCTTAATTTTTAACATTATTCACTGAATAAAGAAGGCGAATACGTTTAGCCAACACTTTTTGAAGTATGCTTATGTTTTGAAAAGTTGTGAATGTAATAAATCAACCCAGATGTCTGAGACTACTGTATTTCTCATACCTGCTGCAGGATTTATCAGGGAAATAGCTTATAAGTGTTAGTTTTGTATAGTAAATGTAGCCCTTGAACTACACTGACTGTTACTGCAACACTCCACTGTGCCTTTAAAAAAATTGTAGGGCACACTGACAGCGGTGGGAGGTTAAGGTGTAAGAAGAGAGGCTGGGGAAGGAGACATGGCTGGAAGAAGAGCTGGGGGAAGGGATGGAGCTGATTTCTGAGAAGTCACTTGTTGATTATACTGTGCAGATACTATTTTGCCTGGCACTCTAAAATTAAAAGAAATGACAGAGGAGGAGAAAAAAAAAAAAAAAGCAGAGGAATGGCATTTCCTTCAATCCTAGAAACAGCGTAAGCACAGTTATTAAGGCCATCCTTTAATCTGAGTTATTTCACTGTGAATGGAATTACCTGTGTTGACTGGTTGTCTGTGGAGTGAAAGAGCACAAAGGCAGTAAAAAGTTGGGCAGCAGCTGGACCTGACCGGTACCTGCACTGAGCTGTCAGTGGGAACATCCTGGGCTTCACCGGGAGCTCCGCTGAAAGTCTCAGACTGGTTTGCATAGTCAAACAGGAACTTTTAGTTTATTTTTCTTTTTTTTTTTTTTTTTTTTTTTTTTTTTTTTTTTTTTTTTTTTACCTACCAGTTGTGTAATATCTCAGGTTCCCTTCTAGATGTGAAAGAAAACAGCAGAACTGGAAATATTTTTCTTAAGTCAGAGGAGTTTGGGGGTTTGTTGAGGGGGAGACTACGTTAAAACAACGTAACCTCTTACTGAGAGACTGTCATTTATGACAATTTAGAAATATGTGGAAATAATGTATTCTTTTTTTTCATTCTCCCCCACTCCCCCCCAGGCACTGTGCACTTGTGTCCCTTGGATGCATTTGTAAAGCTTGTTGTCTTTTGTTAGCAGTTCCCATTCTTTATATTTCCCCTTCAGGGGCAAAAAACCTTCTCATCAAGTGAGGAGTCAGTCTTAAAACAACAGAAACAAAAAGCACGTGGACTACTTATTTTAGATAAAAGGATTCTTGAAAGTAATTTGGTTTGTCTGTTTCTGTTGCTCATGTCAGACCTATTTACTTCACCTGCAGGAGTAATCTGACTTTAGTTATTTCCACACTTTGGGCTGAAATTCTATCAAAAGACAAAAGCACAGATGTGTCTACTATAACTTGCACCTCAAACTTTGTAACAGGCTGAATAAAGCAGTGTGTGGATGTCTTCAGCTTTCGAAAAGTAAAAGTTTATCTCTTTGAGGACAAATGTTTGAAATTTTCTTCCTAAATTAGGAAGAATATATTTACAAAATAGCTAATTAAAACAAAATATACTCATGAAGTTTCCTCTTGAGGTTGAGGATTGATTACTTCTATTCTGGAAGATTGTAAAGACATGATTATCGTTTTTGGGTTCTTATTGCAAATAAGAAATAAAACATTTTGCTATTGTTTTACCTTCAGTGAAAACATTCTCCTTTAATGTAAAATACAGGCTGTTACTTTCTCATTGCAATACCTTAAATATATGACCTGATCAATGCCTTGTTCCAAATAGTATTTGTGTCACTTAGAAATACATTTCTGTGATGTTTTCTTTAGTCGTGTGTGCACAGAACTTCCTCTGTGCACAGAGTCCTCTGCTTCTCATCGTTTTGGAGACTTTGCAGACAAATTACCTGCCTTTCATCTTTCTGCTGGGGCGAGGGGGAGATTAGTAGAGAAAAAAAAGGCTTAGTAAGAGTGTTTGTGTAACAGAGTTGGAACGTGAGACAAAGACAACAATTTAAGGAAGAAAGACTTTTAAAAGAGCAGAATGGAAAAGGAATATGAGAAGTTATGCCTTCTTTTACATTTAACTTTAAACTTTCTCCTCTACTGTATAACATTCTTATTTTTTATTTAATAAAATGTACCATTTATTAAATGTGCATTTACTAAATGTCCTATTGTTACTGTTAACCTTCTGATGGATGAACAAGGCTTAGGGAAGAATTTTAATTTGACTAGAGAAGAATGAAGGGAACATACTAATCTTTTACCTTTCTTTTGAAGCAATGTTAGGAAGTAATGCCCGAGTAAATTAGAGAAGCGTGAAAATATGGCATAGGATCTAGTTTCTCTTCCTTGATACAAACAGGACTAGCCTTCTTATCAGACATGATTATATAAGGAATTTCATAATTAAGTAGACCAGAATCTGCCTGAATGATGCCTGAAAGAAGATCTGGCAACTTTAATTTTACTTCATTTCAGGGACTGCCAGACCTTGAATATGACATTCTTAGACTAAAAGTTTCAGAACATTTGAGAATTTTCAGATCTTCCACCCCCCAATATTTTCAACATTTGAGAACATTTGCTCTCAGTGGCTGTGCTGGAGAGAGAGAGACACCAATCTCCTCTTTGGTGTTCTTGAGGGCGGAAAGCTGCTTCATCAAAGTCTTGCAGGAAAATCTGAGAAGTCTGATAAACGCAAGTGTGCAGTTAAGTCTGATGGAGGCTGACACTGCTGTAGGAAGTGGGTAACACTGGACGCTTCAAACTGGAGAGAATCGAACCTGGGTTGCAGTGTCCTGACCACAGGGCTGAGCAGCGGCCTGAGTGAGATGCTGCTCTGGTGGTTGAAGCTGATTCATCTGTGCTGTCAAGAGCGGAGGTGTCATGGGTAAAAAGGAAAGCAAGTAGAAGAGAGCCTAGTCTAGTGGTTGGAGCATCCTGCTAAGGGACAGAAGTAAAATGCCATGGCCAGGATTATGTATGATTTATATTAGATCGTCACTGAATAAAATAAAATAAAAACCAGTCCTGTAAGTAGGGGCTACAGCCCCAACCTTTTGCTGAACCTAGATCTGAAATAGGCATGTGAATTAGACAGAATTATTTCCATCACTGTTGTTTTCTTACCAACTGTGTTATTAGAAATCTTAAACAAATGCTATAAACATATGTAAATATACACATAAACGTGGATGTATATAAAAGTAGTAATTTTCTAACCAGTATCACCTGCTAAACCATTAAGTCCTCACTGGATAAAACAAGAGACAATCTAATCACTCTGTGCTTTACATGGCTGTGACTCCTCCAAGTTTTCTTGATAAAACACTTGCCAGAAACCTGTGGTTTGCTTATATCTCAGAACCATATTGCCAGTTACTTGTATTATGTGGTGATGTTTCATTCTGACTGCCAGATTCCACCATCCCTCACTTCTGTGATTCACTTTTACTAAAAGAAATCATCACACACACCCCAAATGTTGCTTAAAATCACTTGCCCGAATTATTAAGAAATGCAGTTCCACAATATCATGCTTCCCAAATTCCTTTTCTTCAAATACCATGTCCTGAAGTTCCTTTAATGCTGTTCCCAGAAAATGACTCATGATTCTTTATTAATTATGAAAGATGTTAACTTAATGACTGCACTAAAAATGTGTTTTTCTCTTCTCACCATAGCTTGAAGGAAATATCATTGCCAAGGCACTATCTCTAACACTGATCTCGACTAGTAGTGTACATGTAACCTTTTCATGATTGATTCTTTAAAGCCTGGCCAAATTTTGGGGTTTTTAAACATGTTAATTCAGACCTGATTTCATTTTCAATAGGCTATATCTTTAATTGCCTGAGTAATTGTAGGCATTTAAGATTAAATATTAATTTCATTAAAAATGAGGACAAAAACTCTGACTATAGGATAGGCAGCATTTTGTTCTGTTCGTGCATAAGTTTCTTGCTGATATGGCACGTTGGGCTTTTTAGTATTATCCTTTTTTGCACTGTAATAATCTGAACAATATTACACTGGAAGTAACCTGCTTTTGTGAGTTTGATAGATAGGTTATCCCAGTGTCAGGAAGTAAATGGGAATATCGCAGTGTTAGCTTCAGATACATTCTCCTGGTGTCACCAAGGGCATATCTGGAGAAAAATCTTGTGTTTGTATAGAGACGGTAAGTGGAGCAGTTCATATTCTTAGTTATGCTGTGCCCTCTGGCAAGCCTGCCAGGAGATTGCTGTGCTTGTTTTGTGAAGAGAACGTCCTCCACATTCCAGCTTGAGCGTATCTATTGTTTTCAGACATAAACAGATGTGTTCCTTACCTAAGGGAAGCTCTCAAAAATATGGAAGTAAAACAGAAGAAACTGATGTGAAACCACAACAGTATTTGACCTGTCTGCATGCATTAATAATCCCAGCTTTAGCTGAAGGCAGAGGTCTGTTGCATTCAGTTTTATTTATTTGCTTAGCTTCTGCCCTGCAGTATGTAAGAACAATAAAGGATATAAGTATTAACTTCATGTTTTTAATTTTAATTAGGGTTTTGTTAAATACATACATGCTTATTATGTCATTCCTAATCATTAAATGTAGGGTAATTCAGATTTACCTTACAAGAGCTGGGGAAAGGAGGGTAAACATATTTTTTGTTCTGCCAAACCACACTGTACTCCACAGGCCAAAATCTCAAAACTTGTGATGAGACCAAACTATAGATCCAGAACAGAGCTTCTCCTAACAATTCTGAGAATTCTGGATGAATTTTATTTGTGTGCACCTCTGCTGATTGCTAACAAAAAATGTGTATTTGTCAACACTCAGATTTCTTTTACTTAAATACATTTACTTTTTGCAACATGCTGATCTGTCTTTTCTAACCTTAAACCAATGTCTGTAGGATGTTCGGGCACGTGTTAGACTTTAGACGTCTGTGGGCGGTAAAATGATAACCCACAAGCGGGTCAGGGTTACAACTCCTTCATGAAGACAAGGCATGGCAGACTGGGTGTGCACATTCTCCCTTGAGTGTTACGTCTTCCTCCTTTCCTTCATCACCCATCTATGCCACAGTTACAACACATACTGTATGATGAAATAAAAAATCGCTAGTATTGAGTAACTACTACTAGTACTAGGAAAAGGTACTGCGTGTTGGGGAAGGACAACAGCGCGAGCGTATCAGCGAGGGGGAAGAAAGGGAAGTGGTGAACACAATGTAAGTACAAAGAAAGGGGAGAGATGTTGGAGTGAGGTGCAGTACCCCCAGCATAGCACTGTCCTGGAGCCAGCTCTAGGCACGCTGGGAAAGCAACACGTCACAGCACAGCAGGGGCTGACATCAGCTGCGCTGATGCTGGTGCTGCCTTCACTGTCTGGGTTGTGTTGCAGAGCAGAGGCAGCTGGCCCAGGTTAGAGACCTCCCTACAAGGTTACATCCAGTTGTAGAATTAGCAGCTTGGATGTAACAAACCTTATTTAAAAGTAACGATGCCCAGAAACTCAGACTTTTTATTTATTATTTTTATATGTGATATAGTGCTACAAGAAGAAAAGAATAAGAATCTAGGAAATGGTACAGCAAAAAGTGGTGGAAGGATTCAAGAAGTGGAGATTAACTTTATTTTTAAATCTTGTAAATTCCGAAGTATTCAATTTTAAAATTTAAATGCAAGTAGCATCTCAGTTCGATCAAACCCAGTGAGATATAATTTAAAATATAAGACTAAACATAAACTGGAACCACCTGCAAAAAAAGGATAATTAATGGTTCAAAACCCTTTTACTCAGAGGCAGAAGAATTTAATCAGTATCATTCACAAATAAACTGTAAAGTTTAATTTATTCATAGAGCAAAAAAAGATTTCCTGTAGAAATTCTCAAGAAGTATAGTTATCATGATAGACTGCTATCTTTGTTCTTTATTTGTTATTTCTGAATATGCATCATATTAAAACCTAGGTTTCCATGCTACTGCAGCGTGATTCATATCTTGTGGTTAAAAAGACTGGGTTTTGTTTCCAAAATTTCTGCTGTGAGAAAACATCTGCTGAAATGTAGATAGTTTGTGGTATGTGGATGAAATATGTATTCTTTATAACCTCCTCCAGTGAGAATAGACTCATCACAAGACATGTGACAACCCTATTCACACAGTTGCAGTTGAGTTGGAACCTCACCCACTAATTGTATTTTTTCTGTTTAGAAAGATAAGTTTCATGTGATATTCATATGTGTATGATTTGCATAATTTCCAGGTTGTAGATGTATACATTACTCTTGTTGCAGGAGAGGCTATTTCTATCACTTAAAATTATATAATCAAAATTATTATTCCATAAAGCATAATTATTTCTATTACACAGAAAAAAGGCTCCTTACAATACCAAGAAGCACTTGTTCAACTGGAAATCCAGCTTTAAGTCCTAGGAGCAGACATTTTTTCTTATTCAGTTGCAGTTTATTGGGCTGTAATGGGAACTGTCTAACATGTTACAACATGAGTATTCATTGACAGGAGCTACCTTTTGCTGGTGTCATCTCCCAAGCTTCCAAACAGAGTTTATATGTCTAGACCAGAAATCCACGTTTTTGTATCCCTATGCTTCCCTACCCACTTTCTCAACTGAGGACAACTCCCAGAAAGAGCAGAAGATGCCCAACCTTTCTGGTACATGCTCCATGATGTCTGCCAAGTCCCCTCCTCAATACTTGATGGCTTGGGCAATTCTCTTATATAAGAAATGCGACTTCGTTCTCACAAAATCGGAGCCCCACCTTGTATTTCCAATCTCAAAGCAACCCAGGCCTGCACCCGCGTCCTGAGATGTGCACGACCACCTGCAGTTTGCCTAGAAGTGCACCCATGCCGCCTGGAGAGACAGAAACAGCTGTTCCTCACTCTGTACATACTCAGAAATGAATCATTTCCTTTGCAACCAGCAGAATTAGTACCACAGTTCAACACTATCTTCCTGGAGAAGCTTGTTTGCACTACAGAGTAGTGGGTACTGACGGGCTTCCTGGAATCCCTCTGTGGCCGAGACAACGCTGTCATTGTGTATTGTAGCACTGGAATTCCACAAAGTCTTGGTGTGAGAATTTTCACATTAAAAAAAACCTAATATTTTGTGATGGACAGGCAAACTTTTGAGGATTTTGAAATTCAGGCTACCTTAATTGGATCGCTGTATATTTGTATATCTACAGGAACTTCAAAATGTTTGTATTTAATGCAAATATGAGTAATGAAATTATTAATACACAGTGGACTAACATTTTTTATGAGGAAGAATTTTAAAAAGATGAAACTTGTGGCTTTTTTTTTTTTTTTTTTTTTTTTTTTGTCACAGTATTTGATATCATCAGCTGCTCAAACAGCTGGGCTCATATATCCTGGCTGGTTCTTTAAAACATGTGAAAATGTATTCCCACAGCTAAGTAGTTAATGTAACAGATGTCTTTTCTCCTCCTAGACTGATTTTTTTCCTTTGGCTGCTTGCTACTACTGAAAAGCAGAAATATGTATTACGTTTGGTAAGCAGCGTGGTATTCAAAGACTGATGCATTCAGCTATGATCCTAAGAAAGATTATTTCGTCATTGGTTACAACTTTCCCCAGAGGTGTTGTGCCATGATTTTTTCTAACTATTTCTCTTTGGATTTCTTTCTTTTTTTGCAGTTTGAAATGGAGATCACTTTTACACAGTTTGCAGGATTATCATATATGTTTTTTTGATAATAGCCAGCACTGAAAGAATGCTTTTGGTTTGAGATGCTTGAAGAAAGCAGTCATGGAGTGAAGTGGGTGTTCCCCTCTTCTCTGACATTTTAATAAGCAGAGCTAAACTTTAAAATCATATACGACTGTTACCTCAATGGGATTGCTGTTGCATGGAAGTGATCAGATGCTCTTAAGAGGGAGCCTCCCTTGGATAGGGAACCGACATTCTGATCAGCAGAACGTATGCTGTCTCTATATGCAACTGTGACCTCATTTAAAGCTCTTTATGGAACTTATGGCATTGGTGACATTTAAGAAGTCATGTTTCCTTGATTGTCTCTCATTTTTATACACATGACCACTAATAGTCTGGTTATTCAATTTTAAAAGTTGTTTTTTTGTTTGTTTTTGTTTTTTGTTTGGTGTTTTTGGTTTGTTTTTTTTTTTTTTAGACATGGGGGGAAGTGGTAGAGGAAAATGATTCATTTAGTTGCTCTGTGTGGGTGTGTGAGTCTATGGATTTAAAAAGCCACAGGAGTACAGAAAGATATAGTGGGAGGAGAAATTGCACTGAAGATTTTGTCAGGTTCAGAAGCAATGGGTGTAGTTTCAGTCCTATATTTCTCTATTTGGCTGTATCAGTGAGAACTTGGTATTAGAATGAAAACATGATTTTTCAGTCATGGTTGGATTTCCGTCATTTTATCTGATTAACAAATATAGTAACATCTTGTCTATCAAGTGATTTAACACCTCTGTGGTGTAAATGTCAAGAAATGGCAGAAATTGTCACTTCTGAGTTGATATGCCTGAGTATTTAACTCTGCAAAAAATGGTAAGGGTACAACCCCTGTCTAAATTAGAAGGATGAATAGATCAGGAGAGTAAGCTTTAAAGCATTACTAGGCTGCTTTGGTCTGAAATATATCCAGGCAAAAGCACACTGTTCAATGGCAGGGGTTGTATAGAAGGGAAAGTTGTGGCAGGGTGTCAGCCACCCTTTTGGAGACATTTTAGAGCCTACCAAAAATGCCCAACTGAAATGCCAACACCAAACCAAAACTGTTTTGCTGCAGTATAGCAGACCTCAGTGTCAACACGGCAGCACTGAATGCAAATCTGCCTTAAAAGACTAATGTGTTCTGCTCACTACACATCCACTGCAGTATAAATTTTTAACTAACAATATTCACCACCATGACCCCACCCCACCCCCGAATGCTGGCAGCACTATGTTTTTTAAACATAGCTTTGAAGAAGGAAATTTCAGAGACAAATGCTGGTCTTTCTTGCCAATTCTGGCTGAATTGGGAGTAATGGGAGCTGTTCACGATCCCTGGCTCTGTCAAGAGATGCGGGAAGAATTCCCTCAATACTGAGGTAGGCTTCTGGCTTACAAAGTGAGCTGAACATCTCCCTCACAAAGCCAATGCATTTCCCAGCAGAGGGAGCTTGCCTGGGTGTTAGGGGAGATAAACCAGGTTTCTGGTCTAAGAAACATCTCACAAACATCAACTAAGGGTAGTTTCTTCTATCTGTGAGGTGTAAACACGCTCTTAACTTTCACCAAGGACCACAGCGGCTTTTGGCACAAGCTAAATCTGGTAACTTGGAAGTATTAAAAAGCTCTGCTCTCCAAATCCTTTGCCCTGTCTCTTACACTCCAATGTCCCAAGGCAAAATTCATTAATTTGCCACTAGTAAAGGTTTACATTTGAAAGGTAGCTTGGAGGCCCTTCAACCTGTACAGAAGCTGTGGATTTGGACAATGGCTGAAGAAGACTGTCTTCCCACACTTGCCTTCTGTTTTGATTTTTATGTTTCTTGTCTATGTGAAGCCACCGAATTGTAGTCTGACAAAATAGAAATATCACCTTCCCTTTTTGTTGGATAGATAGACTTCTGAGAAGAACATTAATACCTGCTCAGTACAGACATGCAGGAGAATGTTAATGTGCTAATGTTCAATGCCTGCTGATGAATGTAGTAGACCTTTCCATGAGAAGCTGACCAGATAAAGAAAACATGAGTAATCATTTGGTTAAAAGGTTAAAGCTAAAATCAGAGGCTAAGCTGAAGAAAGAACTGGAAGGCAAGAGGGTAGAGAGCTTGCTCTTGCTAAAGGCCAAAGGAGCCTTGCAGACTCATTTGGTAGGCCATAGTTACACGTGCATCAATCACCCTGTATAGTGTGGTGGGGGAAGAAAACCAAAACCAATGTGGCCACAGGATTTAAAAAAGGGAATTATGGACCTAGTCTGGTGCCCTGGGTCAAAGTTTCTCTAACAGAAATTTAGAAGCTCACAATTAACAGCAGGTCAGGCTCTGTAAATTTTCAGGGCCTGCAATTAGGGAAAATATAAGGTCATGTTTTCAATTTACAATTTGTTCCTTGCAGTCTGGCATTGCTGATGATACTTAAGTAACGGTTCTTAGGATAATTTACTCATCATGCTCAGATTTGGCTTAAAACTTCTTTTATATTTGTATACATTTAGAGTCGCCCATGTCTAGAGTTTGTTAATTACAGCTTTTGAATCTGTTCTCCTCAGCATTGCAGAGATCCTTTTATTTAAAATAACAGTAGGAACATAATAAACAAAGAGAGGAAAATACTCAAACACAACTGTCTTTAAGCTGATCCACATCATGTTATATTGGATACCCCATCAAAATAAAAACCACTTAGAAAAGAGTGATTCTTTTACAGCAGTGAAAACCAAATACGTTCAACTCCTTATTGGAAAGATTAATCAAATTGCATCATGTTGCCGCCTTAATCCCATTAGGGCTTAAGGAACATCAGTTTATTCACAGACGTCTTTCATTTTACCCTAGACAAAGCCCTATATTAAATCATTATTCAGAGTTCCTTTAATATTGTAGATCCCAATTCCATGTTTCTCACTTGCACTGCAAATGGATCATTTTAAGATCTGACAGGTTAATATTCATATTTCTAGTAAATTAAAAACAACTTTTTTTTCTACTTGTCATCTAATTAATAATGTATTAATAATCTCAGTTGTTGTCTTTACTAAGAGAGTTGTGGTTTTAGCTTATCCGCACACAAAGGCTTTGTAAAATGATACTTAGTCATATTCCTAGGAATGCCTCTCTTGTGGTTCACCCTTTTCCCAGGAGACTTATATTTTAGCTTTTCCATATTGTTATCAACATATTTTTCAGCAATATTTTTCTCAGTCACCAGAAGGCCTGGTTTTAAGCCACTTGTTTCCAGTTTGTTTCAAATCTTTGCCCACAATATCATTCCGTGCCATAAAGAGCAGCTATTCACCAGATGCATAAAGTGCTCTTCAGTTGGCTCCTTTCCTCAAAATTACTGATTTCTATGCCAAACTAATTTCTAATTTTTGTACTTCATAGCTGCTGATTGTGCTGTTTCCTCAGGGCAGTTGTTACTGGAAACAGTTCCAGATGTCAGTGACTACCGTCACATAACTTTTGAAGAAGTCTCCATGTATTCTCTTTCTCATGTGTTTTTCCTGGAACTGCTCAGGATGAGCAACCAAACCTCAGTAGCAGCAGGTAATTGTGGAACCCAGAACTTGCTGCAGAGCTGAAGTGTCACTTTCATAATCTGTGAGTGTTACATTTCAACAGCTGCTTTTACATCCTAAATAACAGTCTTTTAGCATTTTTTTTCTAGATATTAAACGTATATGACGATATAGGTATATTCCGTGTGAATTAATTTTGCTTGCCTAGCACACTAGGCCACTTGGCATTTTTTCTCAGAAGATGAAAACATGCAGAAAAGCACATCATAGTTGCAAAGTTTCTCCACAGCTGAGGTGTCTTACAGCTGACAGTTTGAGAGCCATACCAAGTTTTACGAGTTATAGATCTGAAACATATGAAAATAGGACTGCTCAACTGTAGACTGCTACACACAATTGAGTCTAGAAGACAAACTTTACAGTGCAGGAAAAGATATCAGGAGTGTTACGCTGCGTTTGTATATACCTATTACAATACTATCTTCAATTAGATGATCATGTGCTATCTTATTCCATAGCATTCTATTGTTATTCTGACCTCTCGAGAATTACATAAGAAGGAAGATTTAAGGTTTCTTATACTACTGTAAATCCTAGAATACTTACTTTCTTGCTCTTAAGTAAGCTAAATTTTACTATATTTTGCATGTAATAAAGGCAGATGTGACAGAGGTATCTTTGGTAGTTTACAAAACTACATTCAAGCAGCAAGTTAATACTGATTATCTATTTTCTAGGATTCACCTTCTCCCTCATTCTTCTTTAGGCCTATCAAAAGCCTCTTTTTCTACCTACCTCCTACCCTACAGCAGATGTTTTGCTCATCCCTTTCTCAGAGAAAGAAGAGAACATAAAAGCAACTGCTCCCCAGGAGCACAATCTGATCCCTTTAAGGGCTTACTTTAAGCCTCCCATCCGAAGGATTTTGTGGGAAAGCACCTGAGTGGAATGAACACTACTGATTTGCAGGGAGCTGCTTTCTCTGGAGAAGTGATGATTACAGCAAGATGCTGGGGAGCCCATCATCCCTCCCATTGTTCCAGTCACAGGAATAATACAGAAGTACATAATAAAGGCCAGAATATTGTATTTGACAATATCTACGTAGTGAAAAGCACACACAGAAGCCCCATAGGTGATTCACATACACATCTGTGTTGGGTAAATCATTGAATAATCCCTAAAATAAGGATCAAGGTACAGGTTGTCATTTTCTGTTCTGCATTTCAATTCATTTTACAAGAGATACTCTTCCTGTATCAAATATATTTTAGAGTATCTCAGATATAATATTTTTTATCTGCTACTACCTCTGTCTGGTGACTATACCATACATGAGCATAGCGTTGGATTCTCTAATCTATAATCAGCCTTTCCTGTTTCTGACTGCTATGATCAAATAAAGTTCCTTTAGTTTATATGTTGGCTATTCTGCTGTAGAGCCTAGCTTTCTAAATGCTAGTGGGATGGTTACAGCTGTCCAGTCTTCTCACTGCCAGCCCTGTGAGATTAACTACATCCAATTGTTTTGGACATAGATGAGGAGAAAGAGAATTCAGCTTCTTCTTGTATTGTTTCTTATCAAAAGACAGAGTGCTTCTGGGTAGTGGATGAAGAAATAATATTGCTTGTTTTGCACATTCCCTGGCATGACAGACAAGTTAAATGGCATGCTAATCAAGACATTGCATCTGCTGGAGAAACTCCTGAGAGTCTTCTGAAATCCATCCCTATTTAGGAATGTACAGGTCCAAATGTGAGTGCTGGGGTTTTTTAATTATTTTTATATTTTCCCAAAGGTAAATGAACATATGATCAGTATTCCTGAGCGGAGGTGCTGTACTCATTCAGAGCCTTAGAAGGGTCTTCTGTGAAGCAAAAAGGTTAATATTTTAGATTCTCAAAACTATAATAAAGATCATTAAATACAGATAGGCCTTAGCAATCAGTTTTCATTTTGCATACCAACTTCTTCGGAGCGAGTGTTTAGGTTAGGGTCAGTAGACATACAGGGATTTTTACATCTGGATTTGAATGTGAGCAGATCCTGAGAGTGTTCGAATAGCAGGTTTAGTTCTCAGTTTTACATCTTTTCCCATCTTTCTAAAGAGTTTTTCATATTCCTGCGCCAATCAAAAAAAGTCCTTCTTGAGCCACTTAAGCTATAATTGAAATCTTTTCAAAGTCAGGAAAAGAATATGACTATAATTTAAAAGTGTATTGCTCCCTTTTTATTTTGTACGTATCGGCTATATATATTTGTTGAATTTCTTGTGAAACTAGTGGAATGGAACATCTTTTTTATTGTTGTTACCATTTTTATAATGTTAAAGGGAAAAAGGAAGTAAACCTGAACTGAGGGGACTTGTCAGCACTGCCAGTGTGTGTCTATGTGGATTCTGAGTGAACAAAGACAAAGAAATTCTCAGAATAAAGAAGTCTGACAAAGTCTGTGAAACACTTTACCCCACTATTCTTCCTCTTTTTTTTTTCCTTTTTTTCTCTCTCTCTCTTTTTTTTTTTTTTTAATCTTTGCTTGTTTTCCCTTGTTTTGGTAAAAAGAAAGTGAGCAAATGTACCAAGTTGAATGAAGGAATGACTTTATAGTCACACTCTTTCTTTCTTTGGTTTTTTTTTTTTTTATTTTTCCACTCTCCCTTGCTAAGTAAAGCAGTTAAGAGAACCGAAGTCTTACAACAATTAGCAGCATTTGGCATCAATTTGACATTACAGACTCTTTAGATGGAATACAGAAATATTATGATGAATACTTAAGTTGAACAGGCAAAATTTTCCCTTTGAAGAAGAGGTAATTCCGCAGCATGGTGGAAGCCTTTACTTCTTTTGCTTTAATCCTCAAGAGAGCTGACACCCTTATGCATGACATTACCCTTAGACCCCCAGGTTGGCCTTAGGACTATATTCTGTTTCATTCCCTCATTCAATATCTTCCCAACTGTCTAATGCAAGGAGGGATCCATCACTCTGTCTGGAACATTTAAGCTCAATATTTCCCCTGTATGTCAGATCTAGCATCCAGTTGATATAAAGGCAGTAAAAGGAGAGACAACTGGTGTCTTGTTAAGTGGTTGAACTTGGTCACACCACCTAGTCAACTCACAATTCTGCATAGGTTTCTTCTCTTGTGAACTGTGAGACTCCAGAAGTTTTCTCCAAGACAGGAGGCAATAAGAGTCAAATGTGTTTTTCAAATGTCAGTTCAGCAGGTTGCATAACCATGAAAACCATACAAATGAGTTTCACTTTTCTGCAGAATAATTCACACAAACACACACAAAACTGTACAACTTTATCATGACACAAAATCCTGAAATGTTCAGGTCTGTTCACAATTCTGGTATTTTCTATCGTAAAAGACAAAGAAAGCAGTTATGACATTACAAAAAAAAGAAAAAAAAAAAAACTAAATGCTGCAGAAGGTGCACTGGAATACAAAATATACCTTTATTTCTAATAATCCACAGTACTATGGCTACCTAGAATAGGCAGCAAATTTTGTCATTAATGTTTGAAATAGTCCTACTGAAACTATCTTTTATAGTCAGAGAGGAGATGGAACTCTCAATATAAGGAAATTTAAGAAAAACTTTCAGTAAAAGAAATGCAGATTCAAAAAATATTGTGAATGTATCTTAATAATAGTAGCTATACTCAAAACAAAAAAAACAAAAAAAAAACCAACACAAAAACCAAAACAAAAACAAAACCAGGCTAATTTAACCATAAAGTATCAATACAAATATTGATCCTTATGGTTAAACAAGGTTTTAAAAATATGTTTATACATATAAGATATTTCTATCTTTTAAATAAAAGGCTGGCTGCTTTTTCACAGATTTGTCAATATACTCAGAAGTCACCTTGGGTATAAAAAAAAAAAAAAAAAGGCTTACTGGTACTTTTTATATACTGCATACCAGCTACAGACATAGCCTGCAGCATTATGATCAAAAGTATCCATGAGCTGTCTTCCCTTCCTGTCTGCCCCCCGGAATGCATTATTACTGAGAAATTTTCACAGGTGGGAAGAGAGTAAGGAACTGTTTGAGGGGTTTTATTTTCAAGTCATTGATAACTTATTTTAATTAAAATCTTTCTGAAACTGCATCTGAGCATTTAGTGTGGGGACAGTGCAGGACATACTATGCTGTGGAGTATTGCAAAAGGGAAAAAAAAATCATCCATGTTGTGCAAATATATTTTTAGTGCCTGGAAAGGTCTCTTGCACAGATTGTTTTGTGTCATGCCCTGTGCTGACACCTTTGAAATCTTGCTTGAAGTAGTTTATAGCTTTGTCTAAATTGGAGTATTTGCACATGATGCTTTATACAATGACGAATTACTCTTCACATGTACGGGACTCTATACAGTTGTTAGGTTTAGCACTGCTATATAAAGCATTAAGCTTATTACGCCCAAAAGAATTAAATTATGCTGAGGCAATTCGATTACTTGTGTCCAAAGGAAGACACAATTTTAATGAGCTAAAAGCTCGAAGTGAATATGGCTAACATCATAATTAAAAAAAATAAAATTGCTTAACTGTTTTCATTAAATATATTTTCCCTTTTGTTTAGTCCATTTGCTGTTCTTGTAAAAATGTCATTTGACTTCCAGATGATTCAAGGCGTGAAAGCTTTTCAACCTTCTTTCAGCATTTATACACACTACACACAATATTGTGTTCACACTCTGTATCAACAGTTCTGGATTTGTTGGATTTCTTTCAAAAAGTTAAATGACAGGCATCTTAATTTAAATTTTCTTGAAATACCCAGGTCTGTGTATGAATTGTGATATGAAAATTAAACAGCATCTACTCATTTCAGTTTGGCAAACTTAGACCAGTCATGAATGGAAGCTAGTTGATATTTCATTAACATCATTTTTGTTGAAGCAAATGGAAAACCTAAGTGCCTCCTGGTGGTCTGCTGAACGCTGAAGAAGGGAGAAAACTACTGAAGCAGTGAGGCAACACGCTTGGCAAACAAAGAGATTCCTGCAGAAGCAGGTTACTCAAAATCAGCACCTTGCCTTCTGAAACAGGCAGCGATGCAGTGATGGCAAGTGATGTCTCATGGGCAGCCTTCACAGCACAGCTATGTTCGGTGAAATATAATTTGATAAGCATTTTCATCTCAGTACAATTTAGCATATTTATTCCTTCATAAGTTTTAATTCCTCTTAAGAGGAATGATCCTATCAACGTTAGGTCATAAGGATTTCTGCATGATCAGATTAACCTCTCTTCTACTTCATTGCCTCCAAGCTTTAGATCAGTTCTGCTTGATTTTGGAAACAGTTTGTGTCCTGTTTCCAGGCCACTCTTTCCATTTTATTGTGGTGATATTCTATTTATTTATTAACATATATTACTTTAATCACATTAATTATATTAATTATATTCCTACCATATAGCCTGATTCTATGAGGATTACATATCAGCGCTATATTTTAGGATATTTCTCTTCATTTTTGTAACTTTTTTTGTAACTAGCTAGTTCTGCCATACATATAACATAGATTTATGCTGATATTAGTAACAATCTCTTTCCTTCTTCACAAACTGAGGTAAACAAGCACCTGATAGTAATAGGGCTTTTTGCAGTATTTACGCTGAAATCTCAGAGCCATTGGAACTCCACCTTAACACTAAAGCTATATGGATTTATATGAATTTTGGCTTACTCCTATAGAGGTTTTTAAAGACTTGCTACCATGGTTGATAGGATAGATTTGGATTTCATATTGTGATTACCCGGTGAAGTTCCTTACAACAACCCCTAAAATCCCACGCTTTCTCATTGCCCCTGTTGAGCTTGAAACACCTCATTCCTGGAGTTCCTATTGGGACCTTTTTTCCCTCCAAGGTGAAAATATGGAATGAAAGTAAACAGGCATGACTTAGTGTTTTGCCTAGTCAGGGTTTGTGTAGTATGTTTATGGTTCAAGAGCTATATATTAGTTATTTAAATCAATGTTGTTATTATTATCCATATGCTTACTTGTGGCATCACCACTTAAGAGCAATGATTCCTTAAAAGCAACATTTCCCTGGGAACTCTTCTCCTGCTTTGCATTGTTTTCCACCCAGTAACAACAGCTTTTTGGAGCAATTTGGCACCTGGACATCAATATGTTGCTAATGAGTTTTGTTGTTGCGTTTGGTATTAACTGCATTGTGTGTTGTGCTATTTGTATTTGTAATATGTCATGTTAAGGAATGTAAGGTATTCTGTATTTGTTAGATTTCAAGTGAAATGTTCAGTTTAATTCTGACTTTTTAAGACTCAGCTTCTCAGGATGATTCAAATCTATTTATTAACTGCTATGCAGAATATAAACTGATGCCTATTTATTTCAGCATGATAGCTTCAAATGGAATAGGTAACACATGGAATTGCATTTGATATTACTTCAGACACCTCAAACATTCATTCTTGAAGAATACAGTTTAATTTCAATAAGAAAGCAATTAAAGAGGATATTTCTGGTCCTGGATTTTTTGCTTGTTTTGCTCTTGTTGCTTGTTTTCCCCATGCCTTCAAAATAACCAAAGCTGTGTATGGTGGTGCAGCGCACAGCTGCAGAAGAAACAAAACACATTCTGATGAAGGGTGACGGAAGTGCTTTCAATGACTAATGTGTTTAGTTTCGTCTTGTTGCCTGCCTGTTCAACAGCTAAGAGTCAGACAGAAGGCAGCAAGAAAGGAAGAGTTAAAAAATTGAGAATGAAAGGTAAAATAATAGTACTGGTACAACCTCCCCATACCTCTTCAAAGCTATAGAGAAAAATGGGTGTACATTTGGTATATTGGGGTAAGAACAGTTTGGAGGAATAAAACAGATAGGTCAGTAATCCTCAAATCAGGGGAAACCAAAAAGATCAAGAATCCTTCAAATAGGAGGAAGTTTGAAAAGAAAGGAGAAGCTATCAAAAATGTGTCACTGTTATCTATTCAAAACAATAAGCTGATTTTCTATTTGTTTTCTTTTCCATGGTGGGATTTGCTCAGAAAGAGGATTTATTTATGTATTGCTTTTCCTAAAGGCTTTTTACCTTGCAAAAAGTAATATAAATTACTCTGTTTCTAAATCCCTGTCAGCGCAAACATGCCATGACAAGTTCCCCCAAGGAAAGTCCTGTAGGGTCCAAATCCCAGATGAAATTCCTGAGTGAGCCATGCTGAAATGTTTGAGACTGTTACCTGATTGCTGGTCTGAGTGACTGGATTGCAGAATCTTGACTTGAAAGGTACAAAAGCCTGAGGATCTGTACATCTGGCAGTACAGGTGGCTGCTCATCAAACCGAAGAGCACCACTGGTTTGGTTTTTTTTCTGAATCCTTTCACTCCTTAGAAAAGTATGATGAAATTGCAAAAGTACTCATCATTGGTTAGCTTCTGCTAACTTTATATTCGGTAATATCTCTTCCTGGATTGCATGTAGACTATGGAGCTGGGGTAGTCTGTAGTTAATCCTGCAGTTCAGCTACCCTGATGCACAGTGCACACTGACTTCCCTTCCTATTGGTGATTCTCCTTCCAGTGGAAGCTGGAGTATACGAAATAAGGGAAGAGACAAAATGATATTCAGTTGTGGCTCACCTCATCCCACTGTAGCATGCAGCCAGCACCTGCACCCAGGCTCAGGGACTGACAGCACCTACAGTTTGGATGAACCATTAATTTCAACAGAAATTAAACAGTATAGATGGAGAGTGACACTTCTTCTCTTAAATTGGAGCAATTTCTGGGAATAAGATAGGTTGGATATGAGATAACTCACATGGAAGCCACAGTTTTCCAGAAATGAATATGTTTTTTCTTCCTGCATCACCATTACAGTAGTTTCAGTTACAAGAGAAGACAGGAATAGTATCACCAGCTTGCTGTCCTGATTATTTTCTTAAACAAGTTTGAAAAGGAATGTTTTGTTTCCATCCATGTGCCTCTATACATCTGTAAAACTAAAGAGATTGAAGGGATTGGGAAATACTGCCAGATGAAACACTGTGACTTCTGTGCTTTTTATAGATGGAAATTACCTACCTGCTCAAAAATAATCTTTTATTTCATAAAGAAGACACAGGTGAGTTAAAATATGGAATACTGTTCAAAGCTTATTGTGTAAGTTATGTCAAGAATTTCTGAAAATAAGGAGCATCTTTGCTGTTTGGATACACGCAAATATATTACCAGTGTGAAAGAGGGTCAATTAAATGAGCACAGTATATCAAAAATTACCAATATTGGCTGTTCTTACACCATGTGAATACAAATAAACTCTGTTATATGCCTAGTGCTAATTACAGTAACTCCACAGCAAAAAGGATATCATATTCTTTCCTTTCCCTCCCCCATGACACATTGTGACTTAAACCAGCATCATTTGCTCATTTGTAGAAAATTCTGCTGTAAGTCTGCATATAGCTTGATGTTACAAATTATTGTTTCTCTGGCTGTATGTTAGGCATATATAAATGTTTGTAGGATAGTTAGATGCATATATACATATGTATCTCGTGCAGTTTGCACTCCTTATGGACTGCAGTTGTAATAAACTTGGAGAGGACCACAGTAGGTTATTCTAGCCACCACAAGCCTAAGCTATCTGCAGCAGCATCATCAAGTTTAATGCCATTTATCATGTCTGTGTGAAATTACGTTACTGTAGCAACTATTCAGCTGCTAACAGGTAGACTGTACATGGATGCTGAAGGAACAAACTCAGCAAAGTCAGAGTATCAATAACCATAGCAGGAATAGAATGGCACAAACATAGCTGAAATTCTTGTACTTAATGTTATTTTCATCTAATAAAACCAGTTCGGGTGACCTGCAGCCATGCTTTTAAGGTAATCATATTTTCAGCCTTCAGGAACTGTGACATTTTAGGCCAAAAATTCTAATCAGGCAGTTTTCTTTATTCTGCTCTGTCTACAATAGAAAAAAATTGAGATGAAGAGCAAAAAACCACAGAGACCTGTGTTTCTTCCATCTGCGTAGCTACAAAGGGAAGGAAAACAAGGGGAAAATACACACAAGGTAACTACAAGGTTCTGCCCTGATTGAGATAACTGCCTTATTGTGTCCACTATAAATGTTGTCATGACTTTAGTTCAAACTTTGGCCTTAAACAATGGAGACCATGAAATACGTATTTGCTACATATTGAGAATGTTATGGGAATGACCTAAATATTTCATACAAGGGTAGCAATATATCTTGAACAAACATTATCTAGCCATAACATTCTGAAGCATGGGCTGCTGAAACAATTGTGGCTGGGGAGAGGTTTCTACAGGAAGACTAATATCCCAAAGTAAATTTGTTTTCAGGTCTCCATTTTTAGGAAGGCTTTCTTTTTTCAGTTTACTGTAGAAGGACTGTGTGGTAGGGGAAGTGGAGGTTTCCCTGTTAATGCCCTTCCTTGTGGGCTTTACTGAGGAAGAATTATTGTAAATTCACAAGATGCTCTGTGGAGCCAAAAGGCCACCAGAAAACTCTTTATGGGAACAAAATGAAGATTATTCCCATATCTTTCCCTTTCTTTGTCCATTTTTTGGAACGGTTGATTCTAGAACACTGGTGTAAAAAGCAACATCTACCTAGGAAATTAAGTAGACCCTAGATGTTGGCAAGGACCCAGATACTACAGATCAGACATATATATGCTGTTAAATTTCTAGAATTCCTCATACGGCTCTTTGCTACTGTAGCTGCAGCCATTAGGGTCTTAATATAAGAACATATAGATCACTAGATCCTACAGTGACTTTCCTAAATGAATTATTAGAAAATAATAGCTTCTGTGGTTCTAGGAGCTAATAGTGAAAAACATCTTTCTGTTCAATTCTGTGCATTTCTAGGAATGTACTGTATGAAATCCCACTTTCACAGAGTAAGACTTTAACAGGTCTGTGACTCCAAACACTAATTATAAGATACTTTTTGTTATTAAACATCTCAAGGTTGTATAGAGGTGCTTAATTACTTTTAGCAGATAATGAATGCATATATTGCATCAAGAACAACATTGTGTTCTCTTATTACCTGGTATGCACAAGACTATTTGCCAGATTTTCTGATCTGATGAAATTAGGGAACTGAATGAATCATAGCCTCAATGCACTGCATATTGTTATTACTATTTATATTTTTAGTAGAGAGAGTAGGAATATTTATTAGAAAACAGAAGAAAGGAAATGTAACAGAGTTGTTGCATTTCATTCAATAACTGAAGTAATCTTCAGGTGTAACTCCTGATTCTTTGAGGGTCAAGGTAGCAACAATTTTCCATCTTAAAATAGATCACACCAGTCTTGGGCCATTATGCAGACCACAGGCCACCTTAAGCCAAGCCTGAAGGTCAGCTGAAAGGTTTAGATAGACCAACTTGCAGCTGTTTGTTTCTTTCTCAACATGGATGAGACCACCTCACCCAGTTTCTGTGCTCATTGTTTGGCTTCTTTTCAAATCCCATTCTACTTCAAAATATTGTCATGTGTTCCTTGAAAGGATTATCAAGTACTTTTGAAGGACTATCTATCATGCTGCCCTTAAATTTGTAACCTGAAAGAGCCCAGATCCAGACTTAGCAAGTGTAGAGTCAGGGAATTCTTATAAGAGAATGCTGGATGAAAAATTTGTGGTTGCTGAAGTCTTGCTGCCTCTAGGATATCTCTTTTAGTAAGCCTTCCTTACGAAAGAAGCTGCAAACCGGCTCCAGATATACACCCTCAGAAATAAAACAGCAATATTTTATACCTCTGAAATGAGCAACTTTTAATCTCTAGCAGATAGACTAGATAGCAGCTCCATTGACTATTTAGGCAAAATGATAAACTTCTAAGGCTTTGTGGTATCTTGATGATGCAATCTATTGTAGCTATAGGGACACCGTAAGAATATTTGTGTGAAACACTGAAAAAACAGTTCTGAACACTATTGTGCTGAGGTCACTGGAATTGCTAATAGCCCTGACAGCCATAAAAACTGTCACTGTGCAGGTTTTGAAGCTGTTTTTCCTAATGTTTTCTAGAAGGTTAAAGACTAATTACTTCTTTTTAAAAGATTATTATGAGATTTTTATTACAAAGAATGCCTATGATAGCTTTGGTCCCACTTTAATGTTGTATTTATTAGAGACATTACAAAGTTACATATACAATACAGAACACAAATTATAAATAAGACAACTTATTTTAGAAGACACAGAACAGAAAAACAGCTTTTCTTACCAAACACATAGTTTTCTAATTCAGCATCTTCAATGACATCAGTGTAAACAGGAAAATATTTAAAGAACATTGTGAACTGCAAAAGAACACTCTAGACATTGGTCTGGTTTTGTACATCCAACTACACAAACATTTAAGATACAGCTTCTGCATAGCTGGGATTGTTAAAGATCTCACTTTTCAGACAGTACCTGAGGGTCTATGTTGAAGCTGATGCTATGTACCTAGTAATAAAAACTAACAGGTAAGTCACTATAATCTAGGAGCTAAAGATTTCTCTTGCATATAAAGCACATTGATTAGAAGGTATTCAGAGGACTCATTACTAGCAAGTGTTAAATACTACAAGTTACTTTATGTGCCAGACTGAATTCAACGAAACGAAGATAATGGGACTATAAAGATGATATGTAGCAAGCAATAGTTGTGGCTTGCTTAGGGATACATGTAAACACAGTCTAGTTAGGACATTTATTGGGATAAATGGGGGGAAAAAAAAAAAAAAGGAAAGAAAGGATAGAGCAAACAATACATCAACCAGCCTGTGGGCAGTTTTCAGTACATGCATGTTCTTCTGTAATGCTGAGAAGAAAAAACATGCCATGACTACTATTTGTAGAATAAAAGTGCTCAAGTGTTTCCCATAGCAAAGATGCCTGCTCCTCTTACCCTTTCTCCAATGTTATTGTTTGCTCTATGTAATGTGGTAGTTCTCTGAATTCATGTTGGTTTTAATTCCCCAGAGACAGTTGTTTCCCTACATTCCTGCCCAAACAGACTCACCGTCCTCTCTCCTCTCTTCACTTCCCCAGGTGTCTTGGTCACAGCTGAAATCAAAGAAAATTTACTATTGGAACAATGGAAAGTTGTAGTCACTCTGGATGGAAAAAGATGTTACAGATCTAAACTACAAAACCTACAAAAAATACAATTGCTCATTGAGAAACAGTGTCTAGGAGTAAGCCCTGGACGTGTTACCTGGGGATGCTGCAGTCTCCTTATGACAGAAGGCTGTAGATGATGAGTAGGGCAATTAGCTGTCAGGCGTGACACAGGTACAACTCACCATGCTTTTGAGAACTATGGACTCAATGAATGGCTGTATTTTGTATTCCTTCAATAAAAATAGTTTGAATGGAACTAACTCATACCACATTTTTGTTCTCAGGAAGACTATTTCCTGAGTAGGTATTAAAATCACTGCATTTAGGCCTTTTTGTCTGTTTGTTCTTGTTTATTATTAATTATGCATTGTTCTTGTTAATTATTAGTTATGCAGTACATTCTCGGACATCTCTCTGTGTGTTTATATGGATTTCGTATTGGTTTTAGCCTTGGCCTTTGGCATTCAGACATCTGTGTATCTATTTGCTATTTCTTCATATTCTTCTCTAAGTATACCTACAAGATTTGATAGGAAGTCCCATTAAAAAGAGAGAGAATACAATCGCCATTAATACAATACCTGTAGCTTGTCTTTGTCATGGGAAGGTTTTACAAGGCTAAATTAAAATTCATGAAAACCAGCTATATTTATTAAAATTAGCTCAGGTTTGTTGGTACAGAAATTAAGCTCTGGCATGGCAACTGCATTGTCACTTCTAATTTAGATCATTTTTTTTACTCATTAGTCTTACTTTGTGTATACCCTTTCCTCTTAATGAGAGCAGAAAGAGAATTTGCGGCCTACTGAGTTAGCCATCATAATTGTAAGCTTGTTTCAGGCCCTCTCAAACCACAGGTTTTGCCCATATTATAAGCCAATTTAGTGACAAAACCCTGTTAATAAGTATAGTTCAGTAGTGTTTTTAAAGCAGAAGCAAAATGATCAGCTCTTTATATATCTATTCTGTGAATAACAGCACAGAAGGTCTTGGTGCAGCAAGATCGTATCTTGGTGCAGCTGGATCATATGTTGCCCACATTTGCTGATTGTCATGGTGATTTACTGTTGCGACCAAAACTTTCCTGCTTCTGCATACCAATAACTGTAAGCTATTTGTTTCATTTATGGCCAAAAGCATTGGAAATATACTCCAAGGTTATATCTGTACTAGTAAATTTAATGAGTGCCATGGAACTTCCTGGACATTAAAACTCAATCATTGGTAATTTTAAATGGTTAGAATGGTTCTTTACACAGTTTTGGCATGTTCCCACATCATTCCCAGGGGCAGTTCGGGGTTAGCACAGGCCAGTGGCCATTTGCAATTTGCATGTAGCCACCTTAGTTTGTAAACTAAGAAAATATGATATATGGATCTGATTTGTTGTGTGCCAGTGAGCCTCAGTGGCTGGGAAGGATTCTGGGAACAGAAAGTACTTGTTGATCACGATAGTTTGACTGTCAGAAACATTGTACAATGTACGCAGAAACAGCATTTTTCTTTAAATGGGTTTGTAGTTGCAGACATAACTCTTTGCACATTGACATGACAAACATAAACTTACTCCTTCAACAAGGAAGGAGTGGCAGTCAGTCATGCAGGTGTCTAACTGCTGGTGTCTTGGTTAAGAGGCTCTACCAGGTCCTCCTGACTTGCACTTGGGAAGGGATGACTTGTTACCACTGATTACTTTATGGCTCTCAGTACTTGATTGGGAGTGGATTACGTTGCATTAAAATAATGAGTGGTTCTTTATTTTTCAGGACAAAAACATGAAGCTCATTGGGAATGATAATGTAAAGACTATTTTAGCCATACAATACAATTTACTTTTAATGTCTGTGGGGGGAAGTGGGTTGCTGAATGTTTTAGGCAGGCAAGGTTAATTAAGTTGCTTGCTCCATCTGTATAGCTCTTTAAAATTTTTTTGGTTTAGATTTAGAAAAAGTTTTGGGTTAACAACCCAATCATGTGAAAAACAAAATCTGTTACAGAAATTGCAACAACACTATCCCACCGGGTTCGGTGGCATAGTGTTGTTGCAGCCCTATGCTCCTCGAGGAGTATCAAGGACCAAACAACAACAGATTTAGAAAAAGAGAGTTCTCTGCTACTGATAGGCAGTTTCTCTATGAACGTGTTCTCTTATGCTCATTTCTGTATGTAAGAGAAAACCTGAGAATAGTAAGCAATGTACTGATTCTTATACTTTATGATATTGTTCCTTGATTCCTGTAGTTACAGGTGAAACATGCTTTTCATTTTACATATCATAGAATCTGAGCAGAATCACGATCCTGCCTCAGAGATGATGCTTATCAATTTCTCAGACTTTCTTGGAATGGAAGACTCTTGAACACTGTCTCTAAAAGTGTTTTTTGTCTACTCTGGATTTTTTTACCCCTGTGAGAACAATTAAGACTATAGATTTCATTGGATGAGTGCAATTCCGTGAATTTAAAATAATTAAAATGCCTTTATTAACAAAGACCTTTCAGCACTAACCACTATGTGTGGATCATAGTCTAGTTGACCAAATATTAATTATGTTTCATATTTTTCATCCTTTATATGGCTCTTCAACTTCTGGAAATGCTCCCCAAGTTAAATACTCAACAGAAAACCGGGTGTAATTTTAAACACTGGCAAATAAGAAGCTCCTGCAAGGGTAGTGGGAATGGGGACAGGAGAAGAGAAAAAGAATGTGCTGGTTCTGTCCTATATTGACAAAAATACAAATAGCAGGGGAAAAACAAGTTTCTTGTAAATCTAATTCTCATTAAAACTGTATACAGTTCAACCAGTACCTGCAAATGAGGCTTCTGTAAGAAAAGTCATCATGAAGCAGTGTACTATTAGTCCCATTACTGATTTTCTGTTTTCTAGATATAATTATTTCTGTTTAAGTTTTAAAAAGTGGGGAAGAATTTCCCTCAATATTCCTGGTTCCTCACAGTAAAATGTTTGTGTCACCTTCCCAGTCACTACAGAATCATTATATAGGCTATTCACTGACTCTAATTCAACTTCCCTAGATGATTAGTTCCCTGAAATGAGTATGAAGAGTCATTTGAGCCACCATAGATATTCTTTCTTAGCAGAACAAAGGTGCATGGAAAATAATGCCTAAATCGGCAGTAGTTCTGTATATCTGCAAAATTTGAGCTGCTTAACTCACAATTTTAAATCATAATCCTCTCTCCTCATCTCCAGGGAGGCAGAAAAGAAATCACAGATAACAAAACCAGATTTCTTCTATGTTATTTGCACTGGAAACAGCTAGAACAAGTCAGCACACAGAATTAAGCTGAGGGAAGTAAAATTTTGGCCACAGACAGAAAGAGTAGGATAAAGGCTAGAAATGAGTCAGAGATGACTCTAAGATAACAAGCAGTGTTTATATTTCTTATAAATTCCTCCCAAATGACAAGATTTTTGCTGGTCTAGTGGTGATCCTGCGAAACTCCAGCCCGCTCAGGAATTTCTATCTGTTTAGTAAAAGTCCCCTGTTCCAAACAGCTCCCATCTTGGGAAATGAGTGAGGGGCCAGGGGACAGAGCTGTTCCCAGGGGACAGGGAACTGTGCAGGGCAGGAGAAGAAGAAATTGGGCAGAACAGATCTATGGAGCAAAAGAATATCACTCATTTTGGAGTCAGGGAAGCAGATGTGACTGCTAACAAGCAAGAACTCTGGAAGCTTCAGAGGATGATAACCACCAAGAATACTGGATACAGAAGAATGTGTTCATTAATATGGCACCTCACACATGCTGGGGATAGGGAAAGGCATGGTTCACTAGATGTACAAACACATTTTTCTTAAAAATCTCATAATTGGGTCGCATCACGATTTATGACTATAAAGGCAAAAATGCTGGATTTGAGCAATGAAGAGAAAAGTGATTGCTAATGGTTCAAGAGAATTTAGTAAGGGAAGATGTGATCTTTAGTTTAGACCTAGTAAGTCACCTGGGTAGTAGCCTAGCGATAAAATGAGAAGAGACTAGTTAGAGCTGCACAATACACTTGCAAGGGCAAATCGTGCCTGACAAATTTGGTGGCCTTCTATGATGGAGTTACAGCACTGGTTGACAAGGGAAGAGTGGCGGACATCATCTACCTGGACTTGTGCAAGGCATTTGATACTGTCCCGCATGACATCCTGGTCTCTAAATTGGAGAGACATGGATTTGGTGGATGGACCACTTGATGGATAAGGAACTGGCTGGATGGTCGCACTCAAAGAGTAGTGGTCAACGGCTCAATGTTCGAGTGGAGAATGGTGACGAGTGGTGTTCCTCAGGGGTCGGTACTGGGACTGGCACTGTTCAACATCTTCGTCGGAGACATGGACAGCAGGATGGAGTGCACCCTCAGCAAGTTTGCTGATGACACCAAGCTGTGTGGTGTGGTTGACACACTGAAGGGAAGGGATGCCATCCAGAGGGACCTTGACAGGCTTGAGAGGTGGGCATGTGCAAGCCTCATGAGGTTCAACAAGG
>VXBL01010536.1:177324-304210 GCA_013400195.1 Aramus guarauna
GGCTCGCCCCTTCCCGGCAGCCGGGGCGAGGCGGGCAGGAGGGCGGCGGCCCCCGGCCGGCGGAGCCTGCGGCGCGGGGCGCTGGAGTCCGCGGCAGGATGAACCCCAATGTCACCTACGCCAGTCGCAAGCGGCGGAAACCTGTGCAGAAAATGTAAGCGGCCCCCGCGGGGCGGGAGGGGAGAGAGGCAGGCAGGGAGAGACCGGCTTCCCGGCGGCTCGCCGTCCTGTCGCGCCCCGCGCCGTGGAGGCCCGGCGGGGGTGGCCGGTGGTGCAGGGGTGGCCGGGAGAGGTGGTGCCTAGAGGTGCCGGCGGGATTTTTTGTTGGGTTTAGCTTTTTTTTTTTTTTTCCCCCTCCTTTAAAAAAAAAGGAATGTCGGGGCGCAGAGGGTCGTGGCGGTGGCAGGAGGGAGCAGTGCCGGCAGCGCGGCGCAGCCGGCTGACCTAGATTGGGAGGCGTCTGAGGTGACGGCTGCCGAGCGGTGGCTGCGCTCGCCCCACCGGAGCGGGTGCCGCCGGTGGGTGCCGCGCCGGCCCGGACGGGCCCCGCGCGATGGCTGCCGCGCTCCCGCCGCCCCCGCTCTGCAGCGCACCGCTCCGCTGCCGGGCGCTCAGGTGTCTCTGCGGGCAGCTTTTCCCGGCTCCGACAATTCCCACCGTTTGGAGCTATTTTTAGCCTATTTGGAAGGGCTGAATTAGCTGTTACCCTCCGATATTACGTTAGATGTTTCTATTTGTCCAGCTCCAAACAAACCCAAGTGCTGCAGACCGGTCGAAAGAGGCAAAAAAAAAAAAAGTGTGACCGTATGGTGGCTTTTTGTTTATTGATTTATCTTTCTGAAACTCTGGGAACAGCTTAGTACCTGCATAATTTCATATCGTGCACCTGCTGTAGGTTTGAGTCCTAGGCTTTGCATGCTCTGCTCAAAGAGTGGTCTCATGAGAGTGATTTTTTTTTTTTTTTTTTCAGGATAGAGGAGATGCTTAACTTCAACTTTCAACTGAAAGTCAAGAGTCATAAAAAGTAGCAAAGCTAAAGTACTGAGCTGCAAGAAAAATAAGCTAACCGTGATGTAAAGCTCAAAAAATCCCCGTCTATTTCTGTGGGGACTTCTGTAGATATAAAAAAAACCTGCCAAGACTACAAAAGCATTAAAGGAGAGAATGACAAATAGTTAATGAAATTCTATTGTGAATGATATGTTTTTAGATTTATAGCAGACAATTGTCTTGGGAGGAGGGGCATTAGCTTGAGTGCTTGTTTCTTTACAGTTGGAGTTGTTAGAATGAACGCATGTACATGTAGGTTTTCACCCTACAAATTACCACAAAAAGTCTAAACATGGATTTGGTTGTGTGGTGTGGGTTTTTTGGTTTTTTTTTTTGTTTGTTTGTTTTTTTGTTTTTTTTTAAATTCCCTTGCTAGAAGATGCATTCATTATGAAAATAACAGTGTTTGCTGCTTTGACTATTAATTTTCAAACAAAAATGTAGAGGTAGTGAATTAAATTCACGCTCTAGATCTGGATTTTAAGAATGAAACGAGTGGAGTTTTGTGAAGAACTAAAAATGTATTGGCAGTATTTGTAGACTATTAGTTGCTAAAGGTAAATAACTCTTAAGTTCTGGTTGTGAAAGGACTGCGTGCTCTGCCTTGCTGGTAAGATCGCTTCATCTCTGGCTTACTATTAAATTCTGGTTAGTCTGGATGAGAGGATGTGAAACTTTCTCTTTTATGTTATCGTAGTATCTACATAAGTAAACCTTTTCCATGTATCTCCCTTTTATGTAAGTTGGCCGAGGTTCTCTGATTAGTTGAACTTGAAGCCTTGTTCCTTACTAATGGTAATCGTTTATCTATTGAGGGACTTTGCCCTTTAGGACCAAAGGGAGAAGTGTTTCTTCTTAAAATAAAAGTATTCCTAGTAAAATAGTTTGCTCCCCCATAAATTCAAGTGGAGGCTGATTATTAACCCACCTTTCTTGGATTACCAGAAGTTATTTTTTACGCAAGACAAATTTGTCTCCCATGTAATGCTTATGTGTTCCTTTTTTCCCTCAAAATGACTTATGTGTTTTGGTTGCTGCTTCTGTCAGACCAGCCTTACAGAACGTTGTTAGTGGGTCAGAGGGCTCCGCTTTCTCACAAAACTAATTACGGACCATACCTTTAGGCCAAAAAAAGTGAGAGGGGCAATAATATTTCGTAACTGATTGGGGGAGGGAGGGAAGTTGTACTTGCTGTTGGTTAATAAAGATTTTAAACTTTATGAACAGTTGCTACATTGTGTATTCTTGTCCTATGGTTTGACACTACTGTGACTTTACTCTGTTTTGAGTTGATATTTTTTTCCCCTCAGTAGAAGTCACAGCTCTTTAAAAAAGCAAACAAAAGATACTAGTCCCAACAATGTATTTTATAGAAGAGACTGGATACTGTTTCTGTAGATAGTTCTTCTAATGTTTTATTTGCCATATACGTAACCCTGAATAGAGGATGATAACTGGTAACCTGTGGCAATAGGCAGCTAGTTTGTAGTAATGGAAGAAAGTATTCACAGAATGCCACAGTTGCCATGGGAAAAAAAAAAAAGGTAGAAGAAACACTTCTTGCTTCAGGTGCAAATAACTCATTAAAGCTGTGGTGATAACTCAAGACAAGATCAAGAAACTTCCCCCCTGTAATTCCCCGTTTTTATTGTGTGCCATGACAGCACTGAATTTGAGAGGGAGTCTTGGGCTATTGCTTGACAGTGCCGAGTGTTGAAATGTGCTCGTTTGATTCATAGGGAGTTACAGTATCACAGCCGAAAAAGAAAAGCAATCATTGGGGAACTTAATAGGCAACTGCTCCTGCAGTTCATCTTGTTATCTTGTCATCTGGAGGAAAAAAAAAAAAAGCCTGCTAAGCCATGTGCGCTCTGATTGCCGTGTAATATGGTGCAGAAACCACTTTCTGAAACCCTGGGAGCCCTCAGACCCCCCCGCCCCGGAGCGCTGGAGCGCCGCGAGGCCCCCTGGTGGCAGCGCGGCCGGGGGGCGTCTCGCTGCCCGCCGGACCCTGGGGGGCGAGGGGGGGCCGGGCCCTGCCGCTGCTCCTCTCTTCTGCTTTGCTTTTAAACTCCCGAAGTGCTCTTCTCCGGCGGTTAACTGCACTGCCGAATTTATATACCAGTATTGTAGCAGGAAGGATAACACGCAAATGTTATGGAAGTGGGGTTTACTGTAGAGAGAGAGATTCTAACATTAGGTGAAGAATAGTATATAAATATAGCTCCGCCTTGCAGTGTTTATATTTTTCTGCCTACTAGCTCTGATTTGCCTTTTTTTTTCTTTTTTTCAGTGTTTGGATAGGATTTGTTTTGTGTAACTGCGTAAATGTTATAGACAGGTAACAGTGTGAGGAAGTCTAAGTATTTCATACTATGTAGGTGCAAAAAGCATAATGGCACGTTTCTTTCGCAGGCTAAATAAGAAATTATGGTATGACTTTGTTCTGTGTTAGCTTAAATGTATTTATGATGTTAAATACTCTAGAGAAAAAATGTTTGACTGGTTGATCCTTAATTATGAGTAGACAGAGTAATTTCAGAAAGTGGTGCAGAGATATAAATAGTTTTGTTTTTTAAATGAAAATATATTCTTTCAAAGAAAACAAACAAGAAGTGCCAGAACAAGCTTTCAAAATAGGAGTTCATCAGAAAAGAAAAATAATCATAAAAGATTCCTTTGTGTAAAGCGGTATCTGTTACAAACAGCAGTTTGCACCTCTTATTTGAAATGGAGGCAACAAAGCTGTTACCATATGTAGAATAAATTTATTGTATATAAATGATAACCTTGCCGGTCTTGGGACACCTGTATGCCATGTGTAGGCTGCTACTTAAAATTCACTGTTTTTAAGGTTTGTGGGGTTTTTCTTGTTGGTTGGTTTTTGGTCAATGTTTCTGGCAAAAATATACTTTTTATAAAGAGAATCTGCAACAAATGGGGATAGACGAATGTAGATAACGTGATCAGTAGATAGGAACGTACCTCCCCTCCACTTCTTTCCAAATAGCCCTGGCTTGTCATCTTAAACAGTGATGAGATGTTCAGACTGAGTGTGAAACTTTGATTCCTGGTTGGTGTTCTGGCTGTCTCTGTCACTCTGGTGGAGTCCTTCGTACACCAAAACAATCTGAGCAAGCTAAAACCTTGTTTACTACTGGAGGACAAACAGTTGCTCAGCATCAGATGAGTAGCATGCTGCTGATTGAAGCTTTTTTTTTTTTTAGTAAAAACAACTTTATCTCTTCAGTGGCCTCAATCTTTGCTGCTTTCATTGCCTGCTGAAGGAGCCACTGGAAAGGATTTCTTGCCCCTTCAACATAGATTGACAACAACTTTTGATCCAAGAGGTCAATAGTCTGTGTCATACCTGTTGCTTCCAAAGGAATCATCAGCTGAATTTTCAGTAATCATAAATTTGGTGTGGGAAATAAAAGTGTAAATGCTTACGAGTATTTTTCAGTTGCTAAAGTAAATAGAGAATTTTGGAGGATGTCACCTATTGTAATAGTTACTTAGTGGTAACTGATGCATTTAATATACTTGACCTACATTGAATTAAATAATATATATAAGAATAACACATGATTGTATGTACTATTAAATATGAGATGAAAAATACACATAACTGAAAAGATTATATCCCTTAGTTGTGACACGTATGTTCTTCCTTATGTCCTTTTTCCTAAGCGATAAAACAGTTCTGAACAGAATTGTTTTTTTAACGTGTTGCTATATCTTTAGTGCTGCTCTTGTATATTCTTTTATTTCCTGACTTCATTTCACACTTCAGTCTTGTTAATAAGGTATCATGCTTTTCAGTGCTTGGCTGTTGGGTTTTTTTCCTTCTTTTCAAAATTTTTGTTGTCATGTTATTAAGAAAATAAATTTGTTCTTTCTTTTTCTTTTCTCAGAGCTGCTTCCATTTCCTTTTTAAAATTACAAATTAGCATGTAAATATTAAAACTTATTTTGGCCTTTTGATAATAGGAAGACTCAGGTACTTGTGTACTTTCTTTTAATAATTTAGTGTTGTTAATGTCTGTGAAGGCACACATGGTAAGCACGTGTAATGAAAACTTCTAGTTAAGTAGCCTGTAGCAGACCTGGGAAAATAGTAGTCAGCTAATATTATGATGGGAAATCCTTTAGAATTGTTAAAACAAGAATTAAGACTGGTTGCTTGTCTTGCAGCTGTTGGATGATAGGGACTGTAGCTCAGTTTGGAGGCACTGAGTGTACAGAGACCTCTGGCCTTTGATTAAGGAATTCAAATTTCCTGTGAAAGGTAAAAGATCAAGAACTAAAAGATCAGCTTAAAATCCATTGCCTCCTTTAGTCTTTTTTTTTTTTTTCTTTTAAATAAAACACATACATGGATTTAATCTTGACATAGCACATAATTTTCCTTGAAGCTAACTTTCTGCAACGCAGCTAGGGCTGTCTTTAGCATCAAGGGTTTACTTAAGTGGATGGAAAATGGTTTAGCTTGCTACTTATGCCCCTGGCATTTCCGCCCTTATTCCCTTCGTCACTGAAGGATCCATTTTTACGTAATGGATTTTAGCTGGGGAAGAACGAGTAAAATCTAACATTGAATTTGGAGGAAGAGAACATGGTAAGATTTATGCTGCAAGTAGTATTAACTTAATAATCAGAAATGCTGTATACTACACTTATAACTAGTTCAAAGCGTAAGGATTTTCTAAATAAAAAAGAGAAATCATTAGAAAGTAAAGCAAAACCAATTAGATCTAGCTAACAACTTGATGACATAACTGCACGGTTGCATATAATCTCAACTAACTTGTCAAATTGCTTGTATATGTTTTAAGCAAAGAGGAGGACAGGTGTGAAAATAGAAAAGTCTGATATTCAGTCCTGATTTATTTGGAAAAGATTGTGTGTTTTGAATGATTTCAATGGGGACCTCTGCTTTTCAGAAGCAGACCTGTTTGATTTGATAGTAGCGAGCTGTTAACTGTTACACAACTGTTATCTGCTTAAAGTTTGGAATTTACTATTCTGTTTATACATTTATGGCAGTTTAATACATAAAAAAATATTTATGAAGTAACTTTTAATGTTACTAGTCATGTTTGGTGATTTTGAACTTTATTTTATTAGGGTTATATTTAAATTGTGTTAATCATATGGCTTGTACAAGTGAACATTCTGCCAGAATAATAGGATGTGAAGAAAGCTTTACTAAATTATTTTAAGTTTACTATTCACTTGGGGATATGGTGAGCTGCAGGTCTCAAAGTCAGGGCTTGTGACTGAAGCACACATCTACCCAAAATAGTTAATTTGTCATCCATTGCAGCTGATGATGGACCTATGGGATTTTTTTTTTTTCAAGAGAGAATTTTTGTATTGATTCATTTGTCTTCCTCGCTTTTCCAATGCTTTTAAGATAAAGCTCTACTAGAACCGTGTCCTACACAATCCTTATCCTGCAGCAAATTTAACCTTATCCATCTGGGGAGTAAGTAGCTGCTGCTGATATATTACATTTCCGTGTGTTAACAACACTTTGTATTACGGAATCTTCAGGTTTCCAGGCTCCACATCAGGAGCATGCCTCCTTTAACGCGTTAAAGGGCAGCCGTAGTGCTAGAGAACAGGCAGCCAGACGTAAGTGCAAGTTTTTGACAAGTGACCCTTGAGTAAACGATGCCTGTAAAAAGAAGGGCTTGGATTTAAACTAACAAGAAGTGTAATTGAAACATAAAGTAAAAACAAGCTACAAATAGGCATGTCCACTCTATCACTACTTATTTGACTGGAAATACAAGATGAAATTATTTTTCAGTATGGTTTACTTTCAGCAGTGGCAAAAAATAACTCTGGGAGCTTTTGCAATTTCTCATCATAAAATTGATATAAGGATGAAGCTTGGAAGCAGACTAAATGAAATGCCGGAGAAATTAACTGCTGAAATTCTTTATGCTCAATATTTTTTTGAGTGATACATCTTGCAGAATCAACATTCCTATGAGAGCAGCACAAATTGATAACTCAATCTCACGTAGAACTGCAATACTGGAAAAGTGAGATTGAATCACTCTTTAATTAAAAGAGTTTTTAATTAAAAGAACTGTTTAATAAATATCATAAAATCTACTATGGCTTATGCAGATAAATTATTTGGTTTCAGTATTGGCTTGTAATGACTAATTATAATTCAAATGAGTAGGGCTTAAACCTGTTCCTAGACTTCTGCGTATGTGGGAAGATGTTACTCTCCAAGTATCTGGAACTGGAGCTCAGGATGAATGTGAAGGGCAAACAGCAAGTTTACAGGAAAAAAAACTAAGTAATTCATAACAGAAAGGTTTTTAAATTGTACTTCATAAGGTACAAAGGCATGCCTCCCTTATGCCATACTCAAATGAAATGCCTTCAGCTGAGAGGTGACTTAAAGGCTGAGCTCAATAGTGTTTGCTACAAAGATGTTACCTGCTGACTGAGCTGTATCTTTTGTTTTCTTGTGCAGTTTTGGAGGTCTCGTTGTCTAGCAAGTTACTAAAACTTTTGTTGTATTAAATTAACAATAGCCTGTTCTAAACATTGACAAAACTTAAGGACACCTGTGAAAAATTGTAATTGAAGTGAAAAAGTGTACTGGCACATGCATTTGTACACAGATACTACTAAAAGTTATTGAATTATTTGTAATACGAACATTTGGAAGAATTCAAGTGATATTTGAGTGAAAGCGTATGAAACTTTTTATAAAAACCGCCAAATCTCCCAGGTTTCAAATGTTCATTATGTGTTCAAATAGCCATTGTAGCTCTGCTTCATTTAACAATGTATGTATTGAAGGGTGTGTGTGTGTGTGTGTCAAACCATCTTAGATTATTATTTTTTTTCCAATGGGAACAGAAGTCACTTGGGAAAAATGTTTTGCTTGTTAAAGTTTAAAAGACAATTTGTAAAATTAGGCTTGGCAAATATTTACTTCCATTTTGGGAAGGAACTTACATTCATATTGTTTGGTTTTTGTTTGTTTTTTTTTTTTGCCACAGAGTCAAGCCATCCCCAGCTGAAGGAGTCAAGTCCAATCCATCCAAGAGACACAGGGACCGCTTGAATGCGGAGTTGGACCGCTTGGCTAGCCTTCTGCCTTTCCCTCAAGATGTTATCGCCAAATTGGATAAGCTGTCTGTGCTTAGGCTTAGCGTCAGTTACCTGAGAGCCAAAAGTTTTTTTGACGGTAAGGGTTGGGAATATATTTGGTTTTGGGCTGCTTGTAAAATTCTGTTCATACTGTATGTTGATTTCAGCTGCTTAAATACTTAAAACTATTAATTTATCTGTATTTTAATGGAACATCCAATTGCGTGGGCATATGCAATGTAACTGTATAAAGTAAGCTTTCCAGTTTCTTGGAAACCAAATGTAACTACTTATATTTCACTGAAGTCACCAGTCTTTCAAAGCTTTGCATTTGGAAGTAATATTGTCCTTAATGAGTCTTCCAGTCCTTTTCCTTAGACTTTCAAAGATATTGAAGAGATTTCTTTTCCCCCCTGCTCTGAGAATTGCCTTCATAAAACCATTACTGTTCAAAACTTGTCATGTGAGTTCCCATCAGCTATATGTTTTGCTTAATCATGCATCAAAAATGACTTTATTTTGATATAAAGTAATTGCTAGTGTCCTTTCCTATAGTTTATTGCAAAGGCGACTTCTAAAAAAATAGAGGCAGAGTCTTTCCTGTGTTCAAGCCATGATTAATGCAGGGCATGAGGCATTAAGATGACAACTAAGGTTCTCCAGTTGTGTGGGCAGGTTTTCCCTGGCCCCAGCCCTGGCAAGGGTAATACAGCAGGGCTCAGAGTAGTAATCAGGCCACAAGCACGTGTTCTCTTACACCATCTCAGAGCTGGCCGAGGAGTCCTACCCCTCTCCTTTGCTACCCGAGTTGTTCTGTAGGGTGAGATGCGACGGCTGGCTTCCTGCCAGTTTCTTCAAAGGCAGAAACAATCTGGTCCTTTTCATTGCTGGAATAAAGCCAGGGAGCTTGTATTTAAATAATTGTCCTTTTTTCATCAGTCAGTGAAGTTTTATAGTAGTATACTGAAGATGGAATTATATTGATCAGCAGTAGCTAAGGATTCTTGCTTGCAATGAAGTTGATATTAAATTGCAAGTTTGATTGTTTGGGGTTTTTAAGTTTTCTGGACGTAAAATAACCTCTGTGCTCAGCCTCTTGATAGTGACTTCATACCATGGATGAAAGGACTGAAGAAACCTAATGGCCTAAGATAGTTCCACTTTTTCCTGCAGGAATACAGAATATTTATTTTCATTTATTGTCTGGTGGCTTCAATTTAGTAATGCTCATAAATTTATATCCTGTGGTTTATTGCTTGAAGAATATATGCAAATGTCTTTGTCTTGATTTCTGTGCTTGTACAGGACAGTTCTTAGTATGGAAAGGCTAGAGTTGGTCAAATACCTCTTGCAGTGTTTTTTCAAATGAAAATATTTCCTCATGTGAAATGAAGGAGGTCTCTTGGCACATCAGTTTCATCAAAGTCTCTGTGAGACGTTATCTCAGGTTGACTGCCGTAAAACAAATGATTTGTCTTGTCTGTACTCTCTTGGTGAATTGAAGAGAAAGTTCTAGTCTTAATGAAACTTTGTTTTTGAAAAATTATGTATTCTGAAACAAATACAAGATGGCAAGTTTTTTGCCTTACTTGGAGCGGAGTGATAATAGTAAGTCTCAATTTCTCATGCAATGGAAGTGCTTGATTTTTTTTCTCCTGTCCCCTGACAACTTGCACTTGAAGGCCCTGGAAGATAGGGATTTAAGGCTATGATTTCTGTACAGGAAAAGAATTCATAGTTTTAGTTGTAAAGAGACAGCCAGAGTCACTTCACACCAAAATTTACATCTGTTGCTTGTTTCTAATTTGAACACGGAGGTAGCTTTCAGCCGTTGGGAGTGGCGATGAATTAGATGCACGTTAGTGGCAGAGAAGTTGCATTTACATTTCAGGTTGCAATTAAACTACTATGGATCCAGAATTGAAGCAAACATAACCTGTCTTTTCAACTCAGTAGCATACTATTAGGATGGTATCCACATCAGACAAGCATAAGCAGCTAACATTACCAGCTGTAGAATATAGGGTATTTAATTGTGTTATAATAAATTAAGTATCAGAATTTTGATTTGCCTCATAGGAAGGGACTTTTCAAGCAACAAGTAAGTGCATATGCCAGGTGCATTACAGCAGAATATTTTTCCTGTAGTCTCCATAATATAAAAAGGCCTGGTAAATGTGAAAAGATAAATAATTTGATGTTGCTTATTTTGTGCAAGACACTGAACAGTGTGAGATGAAGCAAGTTTAATTTATACTTTCAGATAGAATAGCTTCAGTAGAAGCTTTGTTAACCTTTTTTAGCAGAAAAAAAGGCTTTTTTGTACTTCCTTTCTGGCCTTTGAACTGTAGGACTACAAATTAGTTTATTAATCAGTATCTATCTGAAGGTGTTTAAAGGCTAACATCAATGACTAAAGTGAAGATAAACAAGAGTAACTAATTAATCTATGACTGTGACAGATCCAGTATTGAAAATGATATCTTTTATACTATTTCAATGTACTTAAATAATATGGAATCTGTTTCAGTTGAAACTTACCCTCCAAAGGAGAAATTAGTACTTTGAAGTATAGAATTAATAAAAATGCCTTGAAAACCCCTAGGTTAGAGTTTCACAATCTGTCTATGCAGTGCTTCTCACAGAATTGCTTTTTTGAAGGAATGTTTTCTGTGGTTAAATGTATGCAGAAAGCCCTATAGAACACATCTGACAAATGCAAGAATGAGCACTGATTGTCACCTTGAGTGCCTAGACTAAGCCAACAGGTCCACTTTATTAACACAGCATGCTGAAGTAAAGGGAAACGCTGAATGAATAACAGGATGCAAATGGGGGGTGTGTAAATTCCTGCGGAAAGTAAAATATAAACGCGTAATCATATGATCTTGCTTGAAAGGAAACCCAAGGTTTTGCTGTAACAATAGATATTTTTTTCAAAGAAAACACTTGCATTTTTCCAAGTTTAAATAATCCAGAGTGAATGTCTGTTTTCTGAAGGCGGAAGTGTGTGTGGGGGAAGAACTGATTTGTGAAAGACATCTCAAGAAGTTACATAAATTTGAATAAATGTACCTCACTTAAATGTCTGCAAGGTTTTTTGTTGGTGTTTTAAAAGCTAAGTGTGTGTGTATATACATAAAAAAACAAACAAAAACCCAACCCAAAACACAACAAACAAAAAAGCATCTTCCCCTGCCCTCAGTCACTAAGATGGTACAGAATTGTCTCCACAGCTAAAGGTAGATGAGTTTTTCCATAGTGTCAACTGAAATGTGGTAGACTTCTGCATGCTTACTGCATTACAGATTGTAGGAACTAGGTGTGCTTTTTTCCCCCCTCTTCCACAACCTCAAAACATTTTACTTTCTCCTGTTGGTGATTGTATACTGTTAAGCAGTTGCTTTTGATTGTTGTAGTTTGTCAGTGAAGTTATTGTGCTGCGAAGTGATCCTTTTGTGTGGATACACTAATTCTGTGTGCTCAGGTTAGTCTCAAGTCCACGTGGTGTCAGAAGGCTTCCTATATCCCTATGTCAAGCACTCTGGCATGCTTTTATATGTACAAATTTGACCTTGTAGTCAAGAAGGAAGTTTCAATAGTGGCTTAAAATAATGTCTCGAGTCTGTTTCTTTATAAAGTCAAAGTTCTTGCGTGGTGAGTCAAAGCTAAGAAGTGATTTAAGGTGGTGGTGCTTCTCAGCTGTGCTGTGCTACCTACCTGTACTGAAGTGGATTAGCAGTCCTCAAAGTCAAGCAGGTTAGCGTAAGTCACTGCTAGGGTATTTATTTTGTGCGTGTAAGATACTTCCTGAAAGTGGCTTAAGGCAAGCTTTTTATTTTTAAGAGACTAGGATAAATCAGGCAGGTGTCTGCTGACAGTCAGTAAAGAAAGACTTTATATGTTGTCCTGGTATTATTTCACTTCGTTTTCATGCTAAGTGCCCATGCATGCGTGCATTCAGCAGTGAAAAATGTAAAGTGGAATATGGGACAACAGCTCTTTGTGTGGGTGCAGGTTAGTGTGAGCTCAGCATCTGGAGTACAAACTGGACAATTTAGGCATAGCCTGTGTTCTACGTGCACGCTAGAGGAAAAAGCCCTTCTTCCTCCAGCTTTGCTTCTTATGTTGCTGAATTGATAATAATTTAAATACTTCACTGCAGTAAGGAAGAACCTTTATAATAAGCCCTCAGGGTTTTGGTGAAGCGGTTAGATTAAAGGGATAAAAGTAGAGATCATATGATTGATCATTTTTTAAATGTTAGAGGAATGATTTTTCTTTTAAAAGGTATACTGAGAATCAAGAGGCTTGCAGAATCAAAAAATGAGGTAGCTGTGCTATGTGTGTGTATCGATACATTAGAAACAAAATTTAACATGTTGCTTATTAATCATCCTTTCATCCATTTCACTAAGAATTCCTGTGGTTGAAAGTATGTGGTTTTTCCCCTTTTGCTTATTGGACAGTATTCTGCAATTACAGAAGAAAGTTTCTGCTTAAAATTAGTTTAGAATTGGTTTCTTATGTTGTATGCAAGTGATTCTGGCAAGCACAGCAATAACAAAATAATTAAGAATTTTTTTCCAGTAAGTTTGCATTGCCTAATTTTACTTTGTAATATAATTAACACACATTCCTTGGCATAACATAGCTTAAACTTGTAATGCACCCATTGTCATCACATAAAATATATTCTTTGATATAATGTATTTTTCCTGTGATGCCCACTGTTCTATCATGCTGTGTATTGGAGAGAACAGACTGCATGTGGCTCCTGCTCTGGAGAGTATAGCTTAAGATAAGATGTACAGATGGGAAAGACAGGCGGAGTGGGAGACAATGGATTTATTCTGTCACGTTGTGAAGGGCTGCAACGTATCTATAGTCTAGCGGATACAGGTACTCTTTCTGCCAAGTGTTAGGTGGTGGTCTGAAGCGCAAACCTGAAAGTGCAAAACAACTGATTAAAACTTAACGCGTTCAGGCCACAATAACACGGCAGATCTGACCTGACCTGGTTTTATTTCAGACTGTTACTATATTTACCTGCCTTGTTTGTCTAATGCAGTTTTCCTCGTGGTTTTTGAAAGTGTGACTTCCTTTCATGCTACCCTCTTTCCCTGCTCCTCCTGCTGTATGCATAGACTCTCCTGACTCCCACGTCAGGAAAAGCTAAAGCCCTTCAGGGTAGAGCAGTTGAGTCAGCTGCACTTGCTGCTTTCAAGTGTTTGTTGATGCCATATAGGAATTTACTGTTGCCAGCAGCCCCTGATAGGCTTGACCAGTCTTATTTGATTCATGACTCTGTTCTGAGCCATTTTTGTACTCTCAAGGTAGAAAACACCCCACAGATTGAGAGAGGTTGGTTGCAGTTTGGTAGAACACCATCTGATTTTAATGTGAAGAAGTTTAAATAGAGAATCCACCACATCTCTTGATATATCTGATAAAAGAATCACCCTGTTAAAATATTATTCAGACTTAAACTTGCTTGGTTTCCAGCCTTGAAAGTTATGTCATTCTCTAATTAGCTTTTCTGTATTTGGTATTTCTACCATGCATATGAATTAATTTTCACATTTTAGAATTAGTTGCTTTGAATCTTATCTGAGAGTTGGAGGAAAAAAGAATAATTGAAAAAAAAAATCACCTAAACCAACCAACTGTGTTTCCTTTTGTACTGTCTTCCTCCCTGGCCTCAATCCAAAATTATTACAAAATGTGAACCTTGGAATCGTATGGTTATTTCACTATCAGAGTGTCGTACCATTGAAGTTATTTCCTAATCCACGCTTGTTCTTCCACACTGCTGTACTTTTTTCTTTTCCCCTAAACATTTCCCTCCTGCCCCCAATCCCCTGAGATTCACACTGCGCATTTGTGGCTGTCTGCTACAGGAGGCTATTTTAGCCTGTATTTTACATAACAGAACATAAGTAGGGATTTAGGCTTTGAAGTCCTAAATTCTGATCCTCAAAAATGATGATTAGAACCATGTAGCTGTGACATCATCTTAAATCTCAGAATGTGTATGGTTTTGTTGTTACATGCTCATTCTTAGCTTGCTCAGAAACATTTTATTTTCAGGAGTGCTGTGTCACTAGGCTGCCCTTATACCCCTATGGATTGATAAAACTGACATTTAATATACCCCAAACTGAACACCTAAAATTGAAAATTCTGTTTATATCACCAAGAGCTTAAAATGTTAATATATTTGTAGGATAAAGAGGAGAAACTGGGTACAAATACTGATAGTTAGTGTATTTTTTGGATTTTATTTTCCTGTTGCACCGTACTATTTCAGTAATTAATGTTAATCATTGTTAGAACTCCCTTTGCAAGGAAGAGAATAAAAGGTTATCTCTTCTTCTCTGCCTTGTATATATTATTTAATCAAAAGCATACGGAAAGTCAGTGTAGGAGCCTCTTATGTTCCACAAAGCTGTTGTAAAATTTCTTGAAAGCCCTGTCCCAGTATGCAGAGCATTTGTCTTTTCTCTATAGCCCTTGTTAATAGGGAGATTAGTTTTAAGCATACTGTTCTGGGCTTTCCTCTGGATACCTATTGCTGTGAATATTCTCTTGTTTGTAAGATCAGAGCCTACAATGGAATTTATCCTATGCTCCCCATATAAGCGTTCTGGAGATTGATGTTGTTAGGGTTAGTATGATATTCAAACCCAGAACGAGTAGCAAGATAAAAAGGCTGGCCTCAGGAAGTACCACAGCTTCTCTTGACACTGTGTATTCCAAATCTTGTAATCTTTGTTAACATTTTTATTACTATACTGTTGCACCTAAAGATAATGAGATTTGGAGCTTTTTGTTTTTGTTATACAAACCACAGTATCTGCTGGTCTGTCCTCCAAAGGCAGTTTGAGTGGGGAAGTATAATTAGAGGTAGGACCAGGCTGTCAACATCTGTCTTCCATGGGCTTTGTGATTCATCCATTTGAATTTGTACAAGTATAGTTTGCTTGGACTATGACCTTAAAAATACGTCCTGGTAATTTAAGACTTCAGTATGTATGCATCTTTAAAATATGTTCAAATAATCTATTCATACTGGAATAGTTTTTAATACTGTGTGTGCCTTTGACTCGGCAGTTTTCCTCCTGTGTGTGCTTGTTGATAGGAGAAATGCCCGAGCTTTTCCTGTTTGACTCTATCTGTATTCTGATAAGGAAATAAGACTCACTTGTATGATTGAGCTCCGTAGTTGTTTACAGTTCTAGCCAGTTATAACACTGTTTATTTTTCCTGAGTAAACAAAAACTTTAGCTCTGTTAAAACAGTTTCTGCTCCATACATGCTTTGGTAGAGCACTAACTAGTTAAAGAATGATTGCATTGTGAATTGTTTTGGAAACCTAGCTAGATAGCCAGAAGTTAATTCTATTTACCAGAGCTCAGTTGTTGTAAAGGATTAATTTATAATTTCTTAAGAGAATCTGAAAAAAATAAGTAACTCATTTTAAAAGTGCTCTTCAGAGTTTCAGATGATGTATTGATAAATGTTTCCTGGGAAGAGCCTCCCAGGTATTCCTGCACCTCAGTGCAGTGGTGAACTTTAACAAAGCATTATGTTCATGATAATACTTAACGTAGTTATTCTAGAAACTTAAATTAAGGAAACTGTAAGAACCAGAATAGAGTTATATGAAACTGCCTTAAGAAAATGTAGATTTGCTGTTTGCCAGCTGTTGACATTAAAGGGGACACACAAATAGGAATTAGTTGCCTTCAGTGATGCATGCTAAACTCTGTTTTTAATTGAACAAAGCTCATTTTTTTCCACTGAATAATTGCCTCTTGAAATTCAACCCATGTGCCTCTTGAAGCACTCTGTACTATACGCTTTATGCGTGGCATCATGTAACATCTAGTAAGCTGAAAGACATACATGCTTGGCCCCTCAAGACATATTCTAGCTGATTGCATAAAGTAGGAAGCTACTGGAGCAAGTCCATGGCCTGCCTGGTCAAATATTCTGACTCTCCTGTCAGACTCTGTCGTCACATCTTCAGTGGTACAATTCCTGGGGCCAACATAAGACACTGGCTTCTCATGCTGAAGTATTCAGTTTTAGTGAATTCCTTTTTGCCTCTTGGTGTCTACATCAGAATTACAGACTGAAGGATGATGTCTTTCCTTTACCGATTTTTCAGTGTGACACATAAACATTTCATAGGTTTGGAGGAAAAGATAAGGGTAGCCCCCAGTCTCCTCACACCATTTGGTGTACTTTTATCGGACAATAAGAGATGCATCTGAAACAATCCCAGTCTTTCCTTCTTGTCCTTCTCACAACTGCTCTTAATTTTGCTTTGATACCATCATGCTCTGTGTTGTGCTTTATGTAGTATCTTACCAGAGACCAGGCTGTTGATTTGATAGCATTAAAAGGTGTTGAAATGCATCTGGAGTCATACAGCACGCTGATACTGAAAGCTTTTGTTAGTACTCTTTCTTGACCTGTTTAATGGGAAAGTTTGTAGTCAGGTGGAGCCTAATAGATACGATTTTGTGTTTTGTAGCTGATATTTCAGAAGGATAACAATGCAAATATGAATTCCTGGTCAGTATGCTAATCAGGTGGCATGAATACTAATGACTTTTAGCTAGTGATGTGGAAGGGAAAAAAAGTTGGCCGCCTTCATGGACCCCATCAGCATTTGAAGTTAGAACACAAGGCTTATGCTCTCCAGCAGGAAGGGTTTGAGCCCTGTGGCTGTAAGAACTTTTAGGAATGCATCAGCCTGTGTATTTCTGAAGTGTCCCCCTTTCCTCTGGGTGTCTTGCGCTGCGTTAGCTGACTGTGGGCCCTCTGCTGGAACTCTTGCAATTACTGACCCCCAGTGTTAGGAGCACCAGCTACCCTGAATCCCTCAGTGTTTCTTGTAATGTGGATGTAATACTCTGAAAAGGCTACTGCCTTAAAGTGAAGTAGTTCTTCCTCAGCTTTTACCCTGTGACAATATTAGTCTTATTCATCTGCAGACTATTGGCAAATCATGCCTGACAAACTTGGACTGCCTTTTATAAAGGATGCCTGGTTTTGTGGACAATGGGGGAGCAGTGGGTATTGTTTCCCTTGACTTTAACAAGGTCTTCAGTGTTGACTCATTGCTTTTGTATCACCAAGCTAATGAGTTAAGGTCTCTCCAGAGCATCCCTCCAGTTCTGTCCCAAGCGATTCATTCCTCTCGCCCTCTGTGTAGTAGAATTGACATCTAACTGTGTCTATCTCAACGACAGCCTGTGAAGTGCAGGCGGTGACTAGTGGTTTCTGCAAGGGACGAGGAAGGACTCATCTTTCAGGTTGAGGATATGTACTTGGCTTTAATGGGATACGTCCATGGGCCTTGACAGTGAAATATGCTGGGAATAAGTCCCGTATCCCAAGTACAGAAAAGACAGTCTTGGGCTGGAGAGGAAGCAACTCTGCAAAATCCCACTTCATTCCCTTGCCATGCTTCAATCATTGCAGAAAGTCTTCTATTAAATTGCTGAAAAGTTTTGGTGGAATGTATGCTTTTCCTTAATTAAGAGAGATTTCTGTTAGAAAGTACTTATTAATACCCTTATATAGCAAGAGTTGGACTTCAATGGTCTTGTAAAGAAACCTTCCAAACCCACCACCATACCCTTTTAATGTAATAGTGGCAGAACTCGACATCACATCTTACTAGTAGAATAATTAAATGGTCCTGTTTCATACATGGAATGTAATTCACTGTTTCCTTTCTTTTAGTCTAAGTCATACATAAAGGCCGCAGGCAAAAATTCTATGCAATTGCTGTTGAGCCATTCGTTGGGTGAAGACAAAGTTAAGGCATTTTCTTCAGTAGGAAAAAACCCAAAACAACTGATTTGTTATTCATTGAGTAGCAGGTCCAAGTTTGAGTGAGGTGTGTTCCTTACTGAAACTGATAGGTAAGAAAATAACTGTGAACTGTAGAGGGAATTAAAAAATAACTTTAGATTCCTAGGCTTTATAATAAAATGACTCTTGATGTATAAAACTGAGAGAACAGTTATTTTGATAGGATTTTTTTTTAGCAAAGAGTTTAACCGTTTGTTTCAGAATTAGTGATTTAATTCACTAAACTTGTGGTATTAACTGTCACTTTTCTACTTGGCATCAAGCTCTCTTTTCTACAAATCAAAAGCATAACAATTGGATGATGATTTTTAAAAAATATGTCTGATTAGCTTTATGCATATAAACTTTCTGCATTGTTCTAACATATGGAAAAATTAAGTTATAGGAAAAAAAAAAGTCTGTTTTAGCAACCAAAGGTTCAAAAAACCAAAAATATGATAGGTAGGTACCTCTGTGCATCTAGGCTCAATTTCCCAGACTTCTTATTCTACAAGGAAGTAAATCACTTTCTTTTTTGACTTTTCATCGCTTGTCTCAAGAAGTTTAGCAAGCTTTTTTCCTCCACTTTTTGTGGCTAAAGCAGTGTCATATTAATAGGTCTGATGGTAAGTTACAGTTTACAAGCATGCACCTCTTGCTGACTTTTTTCTGTAGAAGAAAGGAAGATGTACCCAGACAAGCAACCAAATGGGAAGTACCTCAGAAGAAATGCGGGTGTGCCAGGATATGGTTTTGGTGATTCAGCAGGTGACTGTCATCTCTGTGGTAGTTATGGAACAAGAGTTCATTGCCTCTGAGTCTTGAAACCACAAGCAGTATACGGTTTGGTATGTGGTTGTTAAGCTTCAAAGCCGTAGTGAGAGTTGACAAATGTGAACAACTGCATGCTTCCTGAGATTTACTTTTATGTTTTAAAGCAAATGATAAAAGCAAAAGTAAATTTATATTCCCTATATGTGTTTAAAAAAAGTAAAATTCTGAACTAAAATTCTGGCATCAGGTGACTAGGTACAACTGGCTAGCTGTAATAGCACTGCACACTAATTTCTGTTCTGCTGCATTATAGCTATGTCACACACAGTCATTCTTCAGAGATGTTTTTTCTCAACTCCAGGCTCTGCTTTAAGTTGAGGAGAATTAGCACTGATGTATTAGAAGCTCAGAAATTCCCAGACAACATATAGTTACCATTGACCCTCTCTTACAAAGACATAATAGTTTATTCCTGATTGACCTCACACCACTTCCTGGTCCTGTAACCTGCCTACTTCTTGCTCTGAAAAAGGAGCTGTTTGCCTTTCAACTCCCATCTAAATCTTGTTCTGTCTCCCTTTTGTATTCTCCCAGTCTGGGAGCCTGACAGGGGTATTCTGAGCAAGAGGCACACACGTGATTGTAGGCTTTAAGGTTGTGACAGCTTCTGACTTTTTTTATTTCTTCTTTCTCCCCCCACCACCTTCCCCAGTTCAGGTGTGGTGGTTCCTAATGCCTGCTACACACATAAAATAACTTTGAAGTGTCTTGCATAGCACAGTTTGGGAACATCTGCTTTAGGTAGTGCAAGTGCTTGTGTGAACAAAGACTTGAGTCTTCCAAATGTGGTGACTGAAGTCTCATTTTTGGACGTAGGCACATGTTGACTTAGTGTGGTGTTTCTGGAGTGATTAATTAGCACACTGTGAACTAAGTTCAGCATCACTCAGTCACTTGGGGAAAAAAAAATACACAACTTGGTTGTTGGTTTTTCCTTCTACTTAAGAAAACATAGCACTGTGTTAAGTACCACTTTGTGGCAACTGAAGATATGTTCCTCCATTTAAGGGAAACTACTGCATAAACACTTAACATTCCACCCTTAATAATGCTGTTACTCTTTTTTAAAAAAAAAAGAAACACTAAAAAGGATAAGAACATACAAACCCCCTAAGTTCAGCTATCCTGTGTAGCAGAACTTGAGTTGGTTTTAATCTGCGTTGTGAGCAATCAGTGGTGTATAATGTTTTTTCAGATCTTTAGCAGAAGTTTTTTTTATTTATTTTAATGGTCTTAAGAGAAACATCAATCTGTTTCAACAATCAGTTCAGGGCTTGCTGAGCTGCATTTTGGGAATGGGTCAAAAGAAAGTATCCTATCAAAAGTTGAGGAAAATCTGTTTAAACTTCAAGTGCTTGGGTTATGTGAATGTTTTAAGACAGGTTTTTATACCTTTATGGTATATATGTTAGGCATATCTATTAAAATCTAATGTCTTCTTTCTGTAAAGTTTTTAAAACCATTAAGTGTTTTTCTTCAATGTCACAACCTCAGCCATGTTTAAGAATGCTATAGCTCCTGTTAATGCTTTTAAAAGAAACACTGACTCTATGTGGGTGTGATACTGCAGGGAAAAGAATTCAATTACTCTGCAACTTACATTTTGTGAAGCATTGTGCTTTAAGCGCACAGCAGTTGTTTTTTTGTATAAGCTAGTAAGGTTGATTAACGTCATCTGCCAGGTAACTACCTTGATAAACTATCCCTCTTCTAATGTCTCACATGGAGGACTAGAATATAATGCAAGGTATTGAAAATGGAATTAATTCAACAGACGTGGGGAAAAAAACCCAGAAACCAACAACTAATCACTTTTGGTCATAACTTTTCTGTAGTTGCTAATACAACTTTACTGTTTGGTAGCAGTATGTTTTATAGATGGTAGCAGCTGTGATTTCAGAAGTGGGATTTAGCCAACAGTTTGTAGATTTCTCAGGGTGAGTGGAAAAAAGGTACAGTAAGAGCTCAGGCGTTAAACTGCTGATGCTAATGCTAGTTTTCCATTTCAGTGGGTCTAACACTGGCATTTTTTTTTCAGTCTTGTGACATTTCTGGTACCTCAAAAGTCAAGACATCTCTGTCAAGAAATTTTTGAGGATAAACTGCTGATGTTATGGGATTTGTATATTTGAGCTGAATTAGGAAAAGTTTAGTAGAACATTGGCACCAGGCTTTCCAATTGCATTTAGGCTGATTTGTGTATTTTGAAAATGTTTTAAAACCAACACTTAAATATTTAACTCACTTCAGAATTCAAGAGCAAAGTAGACATTTACTTTTCTCAAACCATATCAGAAGGTCACTAGGCAGTTTCAGTTCATGATAAGTTATGGTGTTTCTGTTGCTGTTTTAACATTTCTGTCTTAATGATACAGAAGGAAACACTGAGAAAATATTTCAAAAAAAATGTGGCTAATTGCCTGGACTTTTGAGCACTGTATAGTGCAAGATGGTTTCTTTCTCAGGCACAACTTCTGCTTGCTTAATGGAAAGTGCTTGCAGTAGTGGGAACAGGCTTAAAAAGATCCCTGATCTTGTTTTGCTGTACAGGCCAAGTAAAGGTTAACTTTTGTAAACAATCAAAGGCCTTGATTGTAAAGAAAAAAGTTTTCGTGAGAGTGGGCCTGTGTGTGTGAGTAGATCACCCTTCACCAAATGGATCTGAGCTGCCTGCTCATAAATGTGATTTAGGGTTTGTTCAGAATAAAAAAAGTTGGGGCAGAATTTCAAGAAGTGATGAATGCATGAATTGGATCAGTTGTATTTTTGACCTCTTCAGCAAATGTGTTTCCAGTAAAATATAGACCGGGGCGAGGGGGGGGGAGGGAATTGGAGCCAACACTGTATAAAAGCGGAGGAAACTTCTACAAAATCATTAGGATGCTTGGTCAGAGAATTACGTAAGGCAAACACCTGGTAAAAGAGAGAGAAAGCTATAAAATCCATGTATACAATTAAGAAGTATAAAAGCATAGTTAGACTAACAAACAACAACATTTTACATAAGCAATAAGGAAGCCTGGAAAAAGATGGAATAGTGGAATATTGTAATAACTATTATAAGCTATATAGGAAAAAGTAATTCAAGCAGAGTTGGATTGCTAATAAAGTAAAACATGATCCTTAACGCTGCCTCTTCAAACTTAAGAGAAGAAGGTATTAGAGATATTAATGACAGAAGAGCAAGTGCCTGAGCAGGCAAACTCTTAAGACAACATCGGGCTCTGTGTCATGTGTGCAAGAACACTGGAAGAATATTACAAGCTTTTTTCTTGCAGGATTTGAATCCGTCTGAATTAGAGCAAAGCAGAAGAATGTGTCAAAAAACTTGCACAAAATGGGGAAACATGGCTGTGTTTGAGAGGAGACCATTAGCAAGAGTTTGCATTTCACATCTCCCAGCTAGAAAATACTTTGCTGTAAATGAATTTGTCACCTATAGTACCCATTCTAGTCTGTTTGCCTAAAGCAAAGGAGGTGTGGGCTTGGTGCTACCGTTTAGTTATGTTTCATTCTTTGTTTCTGGAACAGTATGGTTCAAACAAGTTGCTACATTTATATACAAAGATGTGTGTTTGAGAGGGCTATTACCTTTTATAGACAGTTTTCATTCTGTCTTTTAATGGAGAGAGACAGTATGTGAAGTGCAAGAGTGGGGACAGATCATCTGATGTCTTTTGTGTCTTCCTGTAACTGAGGTCTCACCTGACTGTTAGTGACTCACCTGGTGATAAACAGCTAAGGCTCTCCCTCATCTTTTTAGACCTTCACCTTATTTTCCCAGTTTAAGATCCTAGGTGTCCTAGGAAGGAATATAGCTATGTTCAATTTTGCATCTTCTCTTCCAGGAAACCCATATATAAATTACTTTATAATCTCTGGGAGGGGACTGGTCTGGTTAAGGAACATAAAAGGAAAGGAACATGGAGTTAAGGCGATATCAGGTGGAAGGGGGCAGAATCAAATGATAAGTTATAACCATCTAACAGTGTTCAGAAAACACTTCTACTTTAAACCTCTCTTGGAGAAAATGTCCTTTGCAGAAGCTTTCAGTGCTGTTCAAAGTCATGTGCTGCTTGAAACTTTATGGGGTCTTATCTGTGAAATCCTAGGGGAAAAGATCTGTCTCCCTTCTGGTTTGGTAAATGGTCCTCAAGTCTACAGTTGCTCTCTTTCGTAAAATGGGTTACATTCCTTTATGGATGAAAATAAAACATGGGAATTTACACTGTATATAAATATTTTCATACTTGAGGTATCCTTCAAGTATCCTGAAGACTCTTTGGCTATGTTAGCCAACCCCATACCCACAGCCATATTAAAGTGAATGTCAAATTAGAGCCATATTAAATTAAAGGGAAGGTGCAAGAGACTTTTGGAGGAATTGCCTTAATTTGTCTCTTTGGTTTTTTTTCTTTCCTTTAGCAAGGTACAGCTGTGAGAGCACAGTTATATTTCAGACATTTTTAGATTTGCTAACTCAGGGTTTCACAACGGCACTGTCTGCACAGCTATGTGATTCTTATAGTCGTCCTTCTAGAACTCCATGATTTTCTCCCTGACAGGAATTCCTGGTTTTATGTAGGTGTTTACTAACTTTATATGCCATCACCAGATTCTCTCCTTTCTGTTCACCTTCTCTGGTGGAAGAACCTCGTAGGTGCTATTAGGTCCCTTCTTAGCATCAAGAATTTGAACTCCTGTTTGAGGGATTTTAAAAATGCAAATCATAATGTTAAATGCCTATAGGCATACTTCAGAACCTATAGGTATGTGCAAGGTTCTCTGGGAAGATACACAGTCAAGATTATCGCTTTCAGTGTTACCACGACAATATGATACAGGAAGTTTCCTCTCCCTTAATTAGAAACTTAATGCTTAACAGAGGGTGTAGCTCATTTGGCAGCATCTGAGATGTTTAGAGAATCAGTTCTCTATTTTAATAGCTTTATATTTTTGTTTGCAATTTTACAATCAGTAGGAACCAAAGCACTAAAACATCTCACTAAATGCTACTTTTTGTCAAAAATCAACCTAGGAAATAAAAAATCCATGTTGCAGGACACTTGCTATATTTTTATATATATAAAGGTCACAAACAGAACTCTTTTCCTCTCAAGCCATTGATAATAGAATTAACAGATTTACATTTAAATTACACTTTTGTAATTTCTGGTAACTCAAAAGTTAATCTTAACCTGGTCAGCTGTTAGCTGATGAAGTAAGTTAGAATATAACATTGCTACAGTGTCATCTTTTCCATGTACTTCTCTAGAAGAAATGTTGTCTCCCCTTTCTGAATGTGATAATAGACTGCGTGTTTCTCAAATTGAATTCAAAGATTAATTGTCACCCCACTTAAAGCCTCTGTATAAGGAAGCTACTTGCATAAGATAAATGGAGCTAAGAGATGCAAATGATAAATAATTTTGTAAAAGCTAATTACTTTTATATTTTTATGCTATGCAACAATGAAAGTTGTAATTGACTGTGATAACCAAACTTTATTTTTAGTTTTATGAGCAGGATGAATTGTTTATTGTGGAAGCTTTTGCTGTTTTGCTTGTAGAGCAAGTTACTTCCAGGGAGCAGGTTTGATGTCAAGTATTTTGTCACTTGAATTTATTCTGCAAAGCTGGAAGCTGTATATTTATGTATGTATAGTCAGCGTAACACTGCTAAATGTTTGGAATGAAATATTACGTTTTTGGCACTAGGGTCTAAGGATGGAAATGCCATTTGGTACATCAAAGCAGAAAGTTGTAAATTATTACAGTACTAACTAGACTAAACACCCCTAATTCCTTTCTTAAATATATTACTGAACTCCATCTAATTTATTTGTAATTCACCTTTAAATTATGCCAGCTATGTTTGAGGAGAGACAAGTATTGGTAGTTTTCACAGCCTTCTATGAAGAGCAGGAAAACAACTCTGATACTGTAGACACTGCTTTTTTTAATAACTACTTTAGTTGCTAAAGCTAGAAGTAGGCTAGGAAAGTTCATAGCAGTAAGATAACTTTTTGCCTGCCCTAGAAAGCCAGGCTGTCCTGAAAGAGGAATACCTGGCAATTCCACGTCTCTCTCTTGTGAGACTGAACAAGATCCATTCTATCTCGGAGGTTCTTGATACGCTTTGTGCAAAACAGATCATGTCTATCTCACCTGCTATTTTAGCATTGTACAGATTGGTACCTTCCTCTGCTCACATATTAGTACAGTCATCACCAGTAATTTGCCTTTTTAATTCCTTTTTGCACTTGAACTTTTGTGCTTAAACATACCTTGGAGACCAGTCAGAAATTATGCTTTTAGCAGGGTGACTTTTTTTTTCTGAGTAGTTGATATACATATGTATCACAACACTGGAGAGAGCACAGACTCATTTCATTTTTCCTAAATTGGTAAAATAATATAAATCACTAACTTTTCCAGCCACCTTGCACAGCCTAGTTGTTTTAATTGAATATGTTTGGGTCAGAGAGAGTTAAGAGCTGTTTATGGAATATTAACATTTGGAGGGAAAAGATAGTAGTGGTTATCATCTGCTCTTTTTGATTATAAATGTCATGTTGGATTTAGTGACATTTAATATTTGGCCATCACATTTGCAAATATCAATTAATGTATGCAGAGGGGGCTTACAAAATTGGGAGGTTGAAGCTGGTGTTACTAAATATGTTCTATGAAACTTTGTTCCTGCTTCTGGCTCACATTAGCAGTTGAGGTCTGCAGCAGTGGCTGAAGCTGGGTGGCTGTGAATGCTTAGTTGCAGTGGTCTGCTACTCACCGTATTAAGGAAGCACTATTGGTTTTGTTCTACATGAGCATCACACACTGTGAACTATCATAACTGAAAGGCAAATATGTCCCCTGCTAAAGCTATCCAAGTTGCCGAGCTGGTAACGTTGCTTTCAGGTGGGAAAGCAAGTTGGGGGGGATAGTGTTTGATGGCTGTCCTACCTTCACAAATCAAACCCTTCCATTCTTTCAACTGTTGCATTTGTTTCCATCTTAATGCTTGTGTTTTGCTATAAGAACAAGGATCATTCAAGTTTGTACACATTTGGAATGCACGTATCTGACACTGAACTGCAGAATTAATAAACTGTATCCCAAATTTGTTTGTGTGTAAGTGCTATCAGACTCCTCTAAAAAGTTTTTTACGGAGCTGTGCCTGGAATCAATTGGTACTCATTTCTACAAAACACTTCGTAGCAGCAGTATATTTGGAAAAAAAAAATTTTTCAGAATATGATGTAGTATACAACCACTAATTAAAACAGTCTTGATGAGTTCAGAATCCTCCTGCACAAAGGCCTGGGGTGCAGGAAGGAAGTGGGGTTCCGATCAGTAACAGTGGCAGTCTGAATCTCGAGGAGAGCTTCGTTCATCTTGTAATCTCTCCTTTATGTGTTTCCCTCACTAATGTATTAAAGCTAATAATAGTTTCTCATTCTGTTTTATGAAAATTAATCCTTAATTAGATGGATTAATTTTAGAACTAAAGCAAATGTCTTAAATTATAAATATGAGAGTAAAACGTAGTTTCTATTAAAAGATTAACAGAGATTGTGAATAGTTGCAACTGCACTGGATTGTTTTATGTAAAAATATATCTTGTCATTAATGACAATTGCCAAAGAAATATATTTATACATGTTGTTAATTCAAAAGGCCTAGTGAAGCGGGTGGAGTCAATTTAGTGAAACTGTCAATATAGTATTTAGAAGTATTTTTGCACAATTTTCTCTCATTTTAAACTGTTAAACTAAATGCATATATTTCTGAAATTATGTGAACATGTTTCTGGTGAACATAGTGAACAGAAATAGTTAATATAAATCTTTTTACCTAAGAATCAATTGTGTAAAGATAACTTGATGCACATTTTGGGGAGGAACTGCTCAACTACCAGAAGTGCTTTTGCTTTTCTTCCTGGCTGAATCCCAAATATTCTAAGCATATGGAACAATTTAGCAGAAAATACATAATTATCAAACAGATCTGTCTTTGCCACCTTGAACATTATTTTTTGTGGCAGAGTAAGTGAAACCTCATGTTTAGATTTTATTTCATTTGATCTTCCGCTGTATTGGCAAAAGATTACAAAAAAATACGACAGATGGCACCATTAAAATATGAGTTGATTTGTGCTTACTCTAATATGAATCTGAGTATACTTGATAAAGGCATGGCACAAACTTCTAACTGAAATCTTGAAGCAAAGAAACCAAAGTACATTTATCTTGGTAAGAACCTGAACAATCTATGTAACTGTAAAAACAAGTTTAATATCATGCAGGTGTTCACAGGCAAATGTATGTACTTTATTACATTCATTATAAATAAAACTGACATCAAATTTTGGCTTTAAGCTTGTTTCTGTTTTTCTTTTCTATGTGGAGGCCAAAATCAGTGAATGCTAGTTCTCCATTGTGGTGTCTGCTGTGTGGGCAGATACCCTTATTGATGCTGTAGCCTTATCTATAAAAAACACTTTTTATATCCTAAGAAATGTGCTGTCAAGATTAATTCAGTATGCTTCTGGTTATAAATGATTTCTGATTTCTCTTAATTAACTTACTTGATCTGAAGTCCTTTCAGAACTGAGTTTTCTGGACTAGGTTATGCAGTTCCCATGAAGCATTCATCCCAAAAAAGAGCAGAATGGCCCTTTCAGTGGGGACTGCACCAGAGACTAATCTTGTCTTTTGTGGTCAGCGCCCTAGCTGGGAACCTGCTTTCTGATTTTAGCTTTTGGGCTTGGGAAACTTGTTCATTCTTTTCTGTATGATAGAAATTTTTCAACTGGAAGAGTAGGTATTACTTGTACCCCAGCTTTAAGACTTAATTCTACTGCAGTGGAAGAAAGGAGTGGGAACCACCTGTAGCAGAGGGGGGAATGAAACCTGGGTTTAGTGTATCCTGATACTGTAAAAAAGGGCTATGTGATTTTTTTTTTTTCCATACATATGAAAGAATCAGTGGCTACCAGCTGTCAGAACCACCTGCATTTATGCCATATGGGGGAGAGTCAGGAGAAAGCTAGTTTCTGGACCATGCTTGGGGTCAGGGTGCAGTGGATACCCAGCCATTCTTCCCCATCCAGAGGGAGGTATGGCAGCTCTGGGAAACTTAAGTACATACAGTATTTAGATTGTGAGGTTTCTAAATAGTGTATTGGGTAGAGAACCCCAGATTTCAAGTATCAGGTCCTTTATATGGATCTGCCCTTCTGGAGTGGAGTTGTACAGTGCTCTGGCCTATAGCCATATCAACCTATTACACTTGTCCATGTTAAAAAAGTATTTCCTATTATGTAACTGTTTTCAGAAGTCTGGGACCCAGACAATAACTGTTCAAACCACCTATTAAAATGTTAAGGATGTTTTTCACTTTAGTAACTATAGTTAATAAATACCAATGAAAAGTATTTTTATAAACCTGTAGTTGTTCTTGTTTCAGCTTTTCTGGTGAGACTTAAATACAGTAATGGAGAGGACTATTCATTAAGTTGGACTAGTTGTCTTTTGATTCTTCCTTCTGAAGATTTTGGTGGAGTCTCCTGAAACAGTCTTGGGGATAGTATTGGATGGTCTGTTCACATAACATGTGATTACTCAATTTATAAAATTCGTTTTAAAGCAACTGAGATTCTCTAGAAGAGCTGAGAGAGATGTCATTCAGTTTGTGAAATCAAGTTTGAGTCTTATGAATATAGTTGGAACAGGTGCAGAGAAGGCCTAGAGAGTGTGGATTACAGGAGAGGACTCTGAGTTTGTTACGTTTAGCATGGCAAAATGAAGGCTAGGGGTTATGATTGCTGTCTGTGAATATATGGAGTAAGGTAGCACTGAGAAGGGAGAAGAGCCGTTGAAGTTAATGGGTGGTGTCACAGGAGGACATAAGAAGAAGCTAGACAGCAAAATGTGCCCATGAGATTTGAACGTTTTGATTAGCAAAATAAGCTTTACTAGAATTCAGAAAAAAAAGAAGAGGGACTGAGTATTCTTAAGATTTAGCTTGATATTTACTGTGGTGATGTGGTCTGTCTCACGTCTTAAATTCTTGCAGCAGTTACTGATAATGTTGCTTTGTCTCCTTTAAGACATTGCACCTTTCAGCTTAGCTTTCTAATGGCATTTCAGCTGCAGTGAAGGTTGGATATGCTTCAAAAAGCATTTCAAGAGGAAATGGTAATTACTTACGTACAGCCTTTCAAATGTCAGAGTTTCTTTAGAAATAAGAATATATGGAATTCCCAAACAAGAAAGGAATGTGTGTGAAACGAAGAGTCAGTGAAATGGCCCGGTCTTTCGTGCATCTAGCAAAGCCTCATTTTCTGTATAACTGGAACAAAGTTATATGGAAACGGATGGAAATACCTTTCAAATTGTGCTGTAGAATTGTCAGCTCCAGAGATAGACGATACTGCAACAGCATATCACAGGTACCTCATCAGCTCCATGGCCAGGTAGCGTCACGACTCCAGAAAGGTCCCTTGTGCTGTCAGATTCTCACAATCATTTGTATGTCTAAATAGTTTGAAAACAGACAAACCTCACAATACAAACAGAAAACAAAAAACCCCAAACCCTCAAAACCCCTCAACCTCCCCTCTCCTCAACCAAAAAAAAAGACTTTGCAAGTTCACACAAGTCACATAGTACTTCTAAAGAGTGAAACTGCAACAAGGCTGAGATACTATCACTCATCTTTTGTTTTTGTGTGGTTGCCCTCCAGGCCAGTCTTTTCAAGGCAGGAGCTTTCTTATGCATTTATGCGTATCAGTGAGTCAATTAAGTAGCGATGCTTAATGAATACACTTTGAGTATCTATCTTGATTTCTGAGGCAGTTTATTAATGGTAGAATGGAAATATTGAAAATATTGAGACAATTCTATGTAGCTTTTTGTTTACTGAAAAGCTTGTGCAAGGAAAGGGATGTATCCGTTCTGTGTTTAGTATTTTGGGGAATAGAGCCTTAACTGGACTGATTATTTAAATCATAAGTAAAACTCTGGATTAAATTTTGAATCTTAAAAATATAAAATATGTTAAAATATTTTTAAGGTAAGAAAAAAGGTTCTGTCTACGAGAACTGGTACATGTGCCTGGTAATGCACTAATCAGACTAGTCTTTTGCTTTATCTTTACCGTGACTGTCTTCACACAGTTCCCAGTTACTTTTCTAAATGACTAGTAAATGAGTTGTTCAGTAGCAAGTGTGTGTTAATGCTCAGTGTAATGTGTCTAAGGTATGTTTCAAAGTCCTCTAATGTTAGAATTAATGGAATAAGCTTTGCAAAATGTAGACTCATAGTTTGTCTGCGGTTTTATCAGACCACTTCTGTGTGCAAACAGAGGTATTCACAGGTTCACTCATGGACCGACTGAAAGAGGCCCTTTGTGAAATGCATCCCCGCGGGAGAGAGATGACAAGAGCCAGAGGTTTCTGTTTCCCTCAAATCCTCTTCTCCCAGACTTTATCCTGTTTTCTCCAGTTCTCCTCCTTCACAGCCTTCCTTGCCTTTTCTCTTTCCCTCCTCCTTAGGGTTGTAATGAATAAAATATAGTTCTCCTTTGCATCACAATCTAGCCCTTAATGACATAAGTTATATAATGCTTGCTACTGATACTTCTGCTTTCTGATGCTTGATCAAAAATACAAGCCTCTGTTCTGTGTGACCTTCGAAGCACAGTCTTCAGTAAAAGTGCCTGGGATGAAATCCAGTCTAACCTTTTTTTTTTTTCCCCCCTTTTTCGTGCTCTCTATGTAGAAAGCCATTGAAATTTTTACCTTGTTTGTTATATTTAGACTGTAACCATTCATAGGTCTTTATTCATAAACTTTACAGGTCAGTGTAGCGAACTAAAGTTGTAAGGAAAGATGATATTGGAACATTGTGCAACCATAAGCTTTAAACTATGTATTATCTAATGGTGTCAGAACCACAAAAGGCTCCATCTTCTCAGGGTTTTTTTGTGTATTTTTTATAACTTCCTCCTTGTCTTCAGCCTCTTTCTTGCCCACCTACCACACACCCTGCCCCATGTATGCACTGTAGTGTAGTTTATAATCCTATACTTACTTGAAAAGTATAACGATGTCTGTTACCATATGAAATCTATACGGAAGCCACAGATGCTGTACTATTTATTTATTACCTTTCTCATTTTTAGAGTGCTGCTGTCTTAAAATGCTGCCATGACTGAAGCCATAGGCAAAGACAGCTGTTGGTTTACGGAGACTCTTGTGGTTAAACCATCATTCTTTTAGGATATTTAACTATGAAGGTTGTGATGTTTCTCCAAAATAACAGTGGAAATCCAATATCTTGTCCAAATTCTGGCTTAGGAAGTTGCGATACATTTAGCCCATCACAAATAAACTCATTAGGTAAGATCTAATTCCTGTCCTGGTTGCCTGCTGTTACCTATTCAGCTTTCCATAGGAGAGAGAGGTTAAGGTTCATTTATTTTAAGAGGCTTTTTGCTGGTATAAAAAGAATACCAGGGAGAGCTGGAGTTTTTTAGTAGAGGCTTTCCCGTATTTCAGGTGCTAGAAAGAAAGGGGTTATGGTTTTCTTCCTCCTCCTGTTTAGTATTTACCCATGTAGTTATGCACTTAGCTGAACAATGGATTGTTAGTACAACAAACTATTAAAATATATCTCCTAGTTTTATGATTGAAATTGCGGTTCAGTAAGCACATAACTTTACGTGCAGTAAGACAGCAAATGAATCACTGACTTGTTGGTTCACCTTTGTGTAACTTTAAGACACTTTTAAAAGTTGCTAGTGTGCAGTTGTACGAATTTTTTTACAGATCTACTGTAAAAATAAAATTATTTAAATGACAAAAATAACAAATTTAAATAAAAATCTTCTATAGAAGATATATATTCAAATATATACCTTGTGAAAGTATAACATATCAAAGTCAGACTGAAGAAAGGGACATTAAAATGTTATGCTACAATATTCCAGCATAAAGTGGTTTATCAACAAAAGGTGTACAGAATGGTTTTGAAAACTTTTGAAAATATTTTTCTGTTTTTGTTTGTTGTTGGTATTGGTAAATTTTACCAAGCAGCAATAATAGATTTTGTAAAAATATATATTTTTTGCACTAGAACAGTAAACTCATTTCCTGTCTCATAAATAATCTTGTGATCCAGAAATGTAATTTCTGGGAAATTCGCGGCTCCCTTTGAGTCTTGGCCAGTGAAACTTGATTGAAGTTTAGATAGAAAAAAAGGTGATACTCCTGCCAACTTTTTGTCTGTCTTATGATTTATAACTCTGAACATTTGAAACGTATCCTTGCCATAGACCTGGAAACCAAGTAGCAATGGCCTGAGCTCACAGACATGTCAATTTTGAAAGGGCAAGCAACAGACTTCCTTATGCCAAAAATAGCTTTTGTGCTAAATTATTTAAGCATAGCATTTGATCACAGATAAATGGAAAATAATTTTTTACACCTTGGACTTCTTTTGTATAGTGGGGGAAACCCAACGTCATTTAAAAATGAAATGGGTTTTGTTAGGTGAATCTGAAATATCACACATTCAAAACCCATGGTACTTGGCATTGAGAAAAAGGGTTTGTACTGTTTTTATTCCTCATGTATGTTGGTTATATATTGATTGCAATGAAGACAGTATTTTAGGCTCCTGCAGCAGTTCAAGTAATGCGTACCACTTCTGCGCTTTTCTGTTGTTGAGTGTAAAATATGCATGAAGACATGTCTGAAGTGTAAGTACAGCGGGCCCTTGGGAAGTTCTGGAGCTGTACCTTGAGTAATTTCAGGCCAATGCTGACAAAACATTTACTGGTTTATTTTTGGTTTGTAAGTCTGTTTTCATCTATGGTCTGTGAAAAGTTCTAGGACGGGTTTTAATAGAACCTTACCATTGGAAGTTCCCTATCTTGGTTATACCAAAAGTATAAATGGTTCTCTTTAGTCTAGCAAATAAACGTGGCTTTATTTTAGTAGTTGCTTTGGTGGCAACCCCTAAAGGTTCCACATAGTTTCTATTAAAACCTTTTGTATTCAGGCACTTATAACCCTCAGAACCATCTACTTTAAATGATGAAAATTTCCTTTTTCTGTTTAGTCTCTCTAGCCTAAGCATTTTGGGACAAATTCCTTCCTTCCTTCAAGAAAATTTCTTGTTGCCTCAGACACCCTTGTAGCTGGGTAGTCTTGTGCGCTCTCTGCAGTGTCTGACTGGATAGCTGATGAGTTTGCATTTTACTTGGTTTGAATTTGGGTTACACTAGAACGTAGTGGATGGCTGGAAATTGAGGAGTGCACACGTGCAGAACTTGCACTGTGTTCAGTGCAGGTCTGTGGAACTGAGGGGCTGTGGTTTGTGTCACTGGCGCATTGCTGCATTGTAAACAAGACGCATACCTGGAAATTTTTCATTTCTAGAGATCTGTACATAGCAGTAGGTGATCTGTATCTGTACAGCAGTTATTGACTCTCAAAACCCCAGGAAATTCCCAGAACCTGACCACTTAACTTTTCACCCTTGTTCTCTTCTCCTTTTTTAATTAGTGGAAATAATTGTTTTTCAGGTTTTTTTTTTCCATCTCTCTTGTTAAAACTTGTTCTGGTAAAAGTGATATTCCCCCTCAATCTCTTTTCTCTTCCTTCACCAGTCATAACCTACTAATGTTTCTTTGAAAGTATTCGTCGTGGTATGGTTTGTCCTCCTGTGATAGCTGCTTCATGGCTTTTCCTCTCTTGAACTATGAATAATTTCTTTGAGGCCAAATCAAGAAATACCTGTCTTCCATGGCTCATAGGTTCTTTCAATTGCTTTTTCTAAATATGTAACATGTTTATCTGTTTCAACATTAGCTGAAAATATGTTTGTGAATCAAAGCACCGTGTCCTCTGAGGTTGCAGGTTGTTTGTTACTAATTTTTTAACCTTTGGCTTTTTTATGGAAATAATCAAAATATAGGCATATATGTTTTATTGGTATTTTGCTGGTTTAAAAGTAAAATATATTCTTTGAAAGCAATTCCAGTATTGTCATAATTTGGCACATTCATTCATTCACTCACATGCTTAAGAGGAAAAACATATCCTTTGTTACTAGTCACTCCCAAATGTACAATTTCACCCTCATTTTGCTTAAGTTTACAAAATCTAGTTAGTCAACTTCCATGACTAGCTTTGTAAATTATTTTCTACGTGTATTCCTCTGGACTGTGTCAGAATAGTGATGATATTTTATGGTTTTATTAATGTATTTATGTTTTGGTGTTTTGATACTTATGGAAAATACATGTTTTCATCCATCCATCCACAGTTTACTGTAATTTACAAGCTGTATTGTAAATTGCAATACAGTTTACAAGGAAAAATGCCCTAAAATTGTTTCCTCTTCAGACACGTTAAAATAAAAACGCTGATGCATATCACAACTTTCAGATTTAATGGTTAGTAGATGGCAGAATAACTGGATGCCAAGATATTGGAATTAGAAAATGAAAATACGAAACTCTTCAATATTAAAAACTTGTCAATATCAAAACCACGAATGTGTCAAAAATCTGATCATGTGGAAAGTCAGTGAGTGCATAAGAGCAAGAGCCTTTTAACCAAATAAATGACAAAATTTTGCTTAATTAGTGGAATAATTATAAATTTAATTGACTTAGAATTTCTGTGAACAAAGATAAATTGTCTACTATACATTACCTTTTTTTAGTTGTTAGGATATAAACAAACAATAATGCGATCTTGATGATTATTTAGAATACATAAATGAAGAGATAGGAAATTCAACTTAACTATGCAAAATACAGTGAAAACTCTTTTTTTCCCCCATATGTAACATTTTACTTGTACATGTAGCCTACGCAGAAGTCTGTCTTATCTCTTTGTGTAACATAACTAAAACTTTAGAGATAGTTATGATAATTCTGAAATGTATTTATTTTCTCTTGTATCTCTAAGTACAGAGCAATCCTTAGCAAGTTTTATTAATGAAATGTGCAGTTTATGCTATCTAGTAAAGTGTAGCTATTTACAAAATATCCAATCAATTCATGGTTTATCTTCCTAAAAAAAAAAAATGAAAAATTGCATTTTATTTCTTTGCGTTGCTTAATAACTTTCATGAACATTTTTCCTTTTACAGTTTCAGAGATAACAAGTGCAAAATGTTTCATACAATCTTAAGTAATGGAGATAGCTAAGGTTGTGTATAGATGCATGGTTATATATTATATTTTCTCCCACTTAAAATGGATCTTTTGCCAGCATAAACAGCTTAGTGTATGTTAATGATTTAGGCAAGAGTTTAATATTAAACTCTGTTGTCTCAGTCGTGCCTTCCTTGTCTTGTTTTGGCTGATGAACTTTTTGTTGGGTTTTCGCGTTTGCTGCTGAAGTGAGTAAGAGCACCCCCCTCATGAGAACGGTTGTTTTTTAAAGTAATCTAGAACAGACGAGTTGAATGTATAATTCTACTGGAAAGGTTATGAAACAGTCTAAATTGGCTCCGACTGCAAACTTTGACCTGTTTGGCTGAATTGTGGGAACCGTGCCAAAATTTGATATGAAGCAGTTCTGGGAAGCTCTTTAAGATTAAATACCAGCACTGCAGGACTGATGTGCTAACGATATACTTGTGATAATGCGCAAGTGTTACTTCAATACAGTTTTAGGCTTGAACAGATCATTCACCTAAAAGAAAAAAATTATATCCAGCCAGATTTAAGTAATTTGTTGCATCTCAATATGATTTTATAAAGCCCAGTTAAAATTTGGCATCTTGATATTCCTTTCTCTGCACCTCCCCACAGTGAGCTGCTCCGGCTCCTCAAAAACTTTTTGCTGTGCTTTTTCTTTGGGGAAGAAAAGGTGAGAAAGAGAAAAGGTTCTAACCACAGAGTATCTTGGTATGGTTTCCATGAAGCTTTTCAGCCAGCAATCGCTGAATCGGTTTGTATTCAGCACTCTTATAACACGTGGCTTGTTTAGGGGAATTCTGAGATGGAAAGTCTTTTTAATCATACGTTTCTTCACTCGATAATATTGAGACATTTGGTGTGGGAATGCTCAGGTTTCATTTGAGCATAATCTCTTCAGACTCCACGGATAAGCACCAGCAAGTGTGGTATATTTTCTTCCTTTATGTCAGAAAAAGTTGTTTATTCACTCAGCACAGAAAGAATAACCCTTATTTATTTTTTTCTTTCTTTCTGAAAAAGTGCACTTTTTTCAAATTAAGTAGTTTCTGGCTGAGTTGAGTATTGCCAACGTCCTGATATACACCACTGGGGATGCTCAACTCTTGTTCTGTGGCCAGACAGCCGAATATTCTGTAAGACAGTAGTCATGTGCAGGTTAAACGCGTTTTGATTAGATTTCATTTTTACTGATATTCCTTTTGCATATTTGTACGGATATTTTAGATATGTCACCCCTTTCATGGAAAGGGGAACTAGAAGGGTTTTTGAATGCCTCTCTGTATTGCTTTAAGAAGTTTAACTGCCAATACTATTTTCTTAAAGTAATGGTAGACAAGTTTTAGTGTGTTAAATTAGGCTTCTATATGGATGCCCATCAGAAAGTTGGCTTGGTAGTTGCTGATGTAAACCTTATGCTGAATTCTCTGCGCTTCCAGTTACTTTATTAACTTTGCAACAATCAGTGCAGGTAGTGCCCTCTCGACTATGTCAGTAGAGTGTATTTGCACTTGCTCTGTGACAATGTTGTGATTCTCTGATGTTGTAACTTCTGGTAAACAGAGTAAGGAATCACCATTTACAGGATTCCAGCTGAAGGTACTCTGGTAGCTACAGGTGGCTGCATGGTCATTGATTTTGCAAGACGAACTGGATGAAATAGTGCAGATGGGGTTTCAAAGCAACTGGCTCTCAAGTGAGGAAATGATGGCAAAGGTTCTTGCTGAGAACAGGAGTGACAGCCCGGAAGGAAGAGGAGACCAGTTGTTGTGGGTTGCAGCTGGGGGAGCATATCTACCAAACAGAAACCCCAGGGATCAAGTGTTTGAAGATGAGAGGACTTTTTCACCCTGGTCTAGAGCCTCTCTTGGAGGACAGCGTGGAGATTAAATGAGGTGGTGGACAGACTCTTTATTTTTTAAAAATAATTTTCCTCATATTCTTTGCTATGTTTCTGTTGTTAGGTGTTAAGATTACTGCATTACATAAAATCTGTTAATTTGTTGATCGCTGCTCACAGCTAGTGAGGGGAGGACTTGAAGGTTTTGGTTCCAACTGAGTCATCACAGTTGATGTTAAGTGTGTCTTAGTTCAGGGACCTGGTTTGAAGAGAGGAAGAATCTGAGAATTTTCTACCATAAATGGTGAAAGTGATAGGTCTAATAATGAGGGAAATGCATTGTAAAAGACCGGTTAGGTCCCAGATGTGTTGTTGTTCCTACAAATCCAGCAGCTGCAAAGCATACTGATTTTCTGCATCATAACAGTGAGTAATTTCTGAGTATCTCAACAAATAGGTCATGAACTTCATCCATCATGTACTATCAGTTAATTCAGCACGCTGCTTATAACTCATGCAGTTTAGGATATATCCCAAAGCACTTTCTCATACTGAATGTTATTCCCTGGAAAGAAGGAAGGCTGATTAATACCTGCTCTCCTTAGGTATTGAAAATAATTTTTCAATTAATATTTACATGTGTTTAAAATGAAAGGCTTGAATTCTGTTCCAGATCTGAAGTAGTTGTATGTCTGATTTTTTTTTTTCCCCAGATGTATTGACAGTCTAATAAAGTACACTTCACCTCTGTACAAGTATCTCGTCACCTGAATGTAACAGTTAACACCAGAGATAAGGAGCTGGTAAACACTGATGTTACCATTGTTAGGTAATTTGTCTTTGTAGATACAGTGTAAAACCGATTATCTTTAACATTTGCTGGTTTGGGTCCCAAAGCATTTTACAACTGTAAAACAGTTGTACCCAAAACTATAATGTTCATGTCTAGAAAACCTATTAAAGGTCACTGTCTAGTTTGGTTGTTTTTGAGAGTTAGCTTTTACTTCAATTCAGGAAAGTCCAGGCAAAGGAAATGATGCTTGTTGCTAGATTTAGGATTAAGTGGCAATCATTAATCTACTTGGAAAGCATGTGTTTACAATCTAGTCCTCTTGCTAAAATTGTGTAGCAGAAAAATCTTTTTTTTTTCTTTTTTTAAAGGTGTAAACAACTATGCTTTTTTTTTTTTTTGGCTTTGACATTACTCATGGGAAATTCTGAGAAATAATGTGTCTTTCATGTCTTTTAGAGTATGTATAGAGATTTTTTATATATTTACTCCATGAGAGTATTCATGTTTTAATTTCCTGTAGCTGAAAATTAAAAGTGGATAGACTGACATGTTGTACTTAATTCACAGATTCAAAGATTATAAAACAATGAACTATTTGGATTATTTTACCTATGAGTAACATAGACTATGAGAAGTAGCAGAATACATGGCTGATTTTAAACTAGGTTATATTGACTGTAATATTACCTTGGGATGCATTACCCTTTTTAGCTTTAGTTCTCCTTGTCATCATCTGTTACCATAGCTCTAGCTGGTATTTCTGAGGCCACAGCACTGTGCGCTGTGACTAAGTCTTTTCAGAATTACTGCTTCCCAAGATGGCCCTCCCAGGCTGTAATTTGGCCAGCGTTTGTTGGGACCTGGCAGCTTTCAGTTTGACTGCATTGAACCACACGTTTCAAGTTTGCATCCAGGTAGCCGAGGTTGCTCAGTGTCAGGAAACTGTGTTGTCCTTGTTACTCTCATTGTATTTGTGCCAACCTAAAATCTTACTAGCAGTTTTTTTAAATGTTTGCTTGAAGAGTATTGATAAAGGAGTTTAATCACACGTGGCTGGTAACTACCATACTTTAATTATATTAGCACTGTAAACTTGATAAATTACATTTATAATTTCTTTAATAAAATTTTATGCTTAGTTTGAATACTGATTTATACTACCTTCTTTTAAATATTTATTATTCAAAGTTCTATATCATCCATTCCATTGTCTTGGTTCCCCAGTAGGAAATTCAACAAGCTGGTTTTAAAATCTTGATGAAAATTTATCAGGTCTTGTTGATCTAAAATGTCCATATTCAGTCACTTCCATTTAGCTCTGTTGAAATAAAAGGACTTTCATCATGAAATGTGACTATCGTACTTGTTTTTCTCAGAAGTATTAAATAGAAGTGTTTGGTCATCTTTCCTGTTTTTTCTACATTATTATTTATACTTTTATCACTTCCACCTCACAAGAAAACAGTTTTGGTGTTGCAGTTATGTGCTTCTAGCTGATTTGACTTTCGATTTTTTGAAATTGACTTTTTCTAGTACCAACCAAAAAAAAAAATCAGTTTTTATTGAATAAATGGAACTTAGTTTTAATGAAATCAACTGAAGATCACACCTACTTAAGCAAGATCTGCACTTCAGTTTTTATGCCCCTTTTTAATTGCAAAGAGACATGATAAAAATTTTCCTTTCCATAGATGGAAGAGTTAGTCTTTTTCCAACTTAGTCTTTAAAAAGCGTGTGGGTGTTTTAGAGCTGTCACTGCATCTCCAAAGTCTCAGAATGTAACGTCCCCTGTAGCGCGATCTCTTCACCCTGCCTAGGGATATTGAGGGAGAAACTCCAGTGACTGAGTGGCTTGTAGCAGGTGCTAGCAGGCCTGTGATTTATCTGTCAGAATAAACTAAATTTGGGGATATTTTTTGGTTTGGATTGGGGTTTTTTCAGTTGTACACATCTAATGATGTATATAGCTGTAATTTCCACTGTATCTTCCTTTTATTTTTTTTTTTTTTACCCCAGAGTGTCAGCAGTTTTCCATTTGTCTTAGTTTACAACAACATGATTTCATCCACATTCTGATTTCTGCAAAAGATGTAGTTCCAGTTCAGCAAAATATGTAATTTCACATTTTGAAAGTTAGGAGGAATATAGCCATACTAGTGCGTAGGCTGTTTGAGCTCTGTAGCTCTGTTAATTGATAGATATAGAGCAGAACATCATTCAGTAGTCAGCCATCTGTGATTCCTACCCCTCATTTATTATTTGCACATTATAGAAGAAAAAACCCACCTGTATGTAATTGTGTATGGTATTTTTCAGAATGGCAAGTGTGATTAGATATCTTTACTTGCAACTTCCAAAGCTGAATGTGAGCTTTCTCAATAATCATTCATTGTAAATTAAAAGGATAATAAATTTTCTTCTACTGCCAGTGGACTTCAGGGGGATTTAGTAAATGTTCCAGATACCCTTTTAAAAAGTGCTTAGGAGAAAAGTACTGCTACATCTTCCACTCACTTGAATTTAAAATGAATTTGTAATTGTAACTCTGTGTGGCCTATTACAGGACTTTTTGACTATCTGGTAGGAAGAAGAGCATTAAGGTTTTAATTTCAAAGCAAACCCTCAGATAAATTCCTGACTGATTAATCAGTTAATGTCTTTTTAGAACATGTTTTTCCTCTGCGGTGCCTTTGAGGGATATTTTAATGAAAACTGTCTGGCTTGAAAGTTGTTAGCTGCAGTGATAGCTTAAAAAAACCTGAAAGGCATAATTTATCTTTCAGTTAATATACTTTGTGTAAAATATCATTTAACCTAGTTGAAAACTGAGTGAACAGGAGTTCTTTAGGATTCTTGACTAAAGTTCTGAGCAGGTTTTCAGCAGGTTGAAAAATCATTTGTGTTTTAGGGTGAATATCTCAATGTTATTAGATAAAGTGGTTGTATTTTATAGAAGTGCCACTGGTTTTATAAATTTCCCTTGCTTTACAGCTTAGAAATTCTGGGGCTTGGGGTGTGTGTGTGGGGCGTGTGATTAGCTTTCTGGTAAAGGTTTAAGGTACAATTACTCAAGTAATTTTGAGCTGGTTTAGACACTACAGACCCATGCAGAGTAATCTCAAATTTGGAGACTTTTTCAAACTATGTGGCAAGTAGATAAATTCTGAGTCATGTATCGGGTCTGGCCGACGTGTGTTATCAACCCCTTTCTAGTTACCAATAGAAAGCACAGCACTATGAGGGCAGCTGTCGGGAAAATTAACTCCATCTCAGCCAGACCCAATAGAGGATAATCTTCGAGTATCTACTTTTACTTGGCAGCATCCTGTTTATTAGAAAGCAAGGTGCAGAGATGGGAGGTGGTATGTCTTTCAGGTACTTTGTAGCAATTTGGTCTGATTCTTCATTCCTTATTCACTGAGTAATTTTTTTTTTTTCTTCCAGTTGGATGTATTTGTGGCCTGAATAACGGTGATTCATGGTTATAGTATTTTCTCTGAAATTGGAAAGCTTGCTTAATTGCTTAAATAATAAAATTTAATTATGGCAGATACACACACACATCTTTTTGTTTGAAATAGCTTTCTTTGTTTTCTTTAATGTGTAAAATGTTTAGGATTCCTGTAATATCCATTTAGGATTTCTCTCAAGGGAGCTTTGGGTCTAGGGCAGGCTTATGTCTAAGGTACCATAATTTTATGTTTGAAATTAGATAGGTAAGAATAACTGTAAGTGTTGTCCATACCTTAAAGCAAATTTGTTATTAGGTAATAGGAGGTTGTTGCATGAAAACAAAAATGTCCTTTATTAACAAGAGTGACAAACTAAAAGGGAGCCTAAAAGGGAGCCTTACAGTCAAGAGAATGAGAAGGGGGAAAAAAAGAATAAAATAATGAGATTTGGATTGATTTCAATAATACTGATTCTGTAGTACAGTTTAGAAAGGAGATGGATGACAAATCTGGAGATTATCTCTAAAGGTAAGGAAAAAGTCTGACATTGAAACAGAAATCTTTCATTAGATTAACTTTATAAGCATTTTTAAAATATATTTTGTGAAAGAAGAAAATATATTTCTAGTGAGCCTTCCAAAGATCACTCAGCCTTTTTTCTTTCTTATTTCTAGTTGCATTAAAATCTTCTAACTCTACAAGACCAGAAAGAAATGGCATTCAGGAAAACTGTAGAACAGCAAAACTTGGAGAAGGGATGCAGATCCTTGAAGGAGAACTCTTACTGCAGGTGTGTTTTGCAGTGGATGATGTAAAGATTTAAATTAAAAATAAATAAATAAATATACTGTATTTAACGTACCAGTTATTCATTGATGAGATTGAAAAAGGAAGTTTTCTTATTGTCAAATTCTTTCCTCATTTTCTGTAGGTTAATATTATACAACTTTTGCACTTTTCTCTGGTGGTAGTAGTGACTTTGAAGAGTGGGTGTTAGACTACAAGGTTGTCTTAACTCTTTCTGAGTCATTTCTTAGAGTTGTTTTTTCCCACCTCTTTGCACCTATTGTTAATAAAGATATTAATATAAAGAAACAATCTTCATAACATTCAGCTAGGTTAGTCATCTGCTATAAATATGATGACTAATTGCCTGAAAAAAACAATTTATCTTTAAAAGACCTTGGCCTTGCTGGAATATCTTGCTTTCTCAGTGATTTGAAGGAACCCAGAATTCTCATAGTATAGGTTCAGGACAAATTTTAAAATACTTTCAATAACTTTTAGCAATGTGAACCACTTGAAAGTATTAATGAAATATAGGGGGGTTTAAAATTATATCGTCTTATAGTCTGTTTTAATGTCCTAGAGTGTCAAAGCATAGGAAATATAATACTAGGTCCAGATTAAACTCAAGAAATGACTAATATAAGTATTCCAATATTCTAATTAGTTTCACAAAATAGATTTTACTGAGACCTGCAGCTCCATTTGAAATATGTTGATAATCTATCAAGCACAGATTTCAGACTAATGTATCAGAAGTGGCAACCATCACTTGGTCAGTCAGAGCCAATGGTTTGCTTAGAATTAATTTAACTGTTCAAAGGGTAGAAATGAAAATGGGTTCTAAAAATCCCACAAAACAATTACTGTAAACTAATGATAGTGGAAAATCGTTTCCTAACCAACTAAAAAACTAGGACAGACGTAATTTTTCTAACCTTAATAAAGTATGACAAAGAACTGTTATGGAGTTACTGCAGGTGAACAGCTTTCTTTTAAAGGGAAATTATCTAAAAAGGTACAGTATAGGGTTTATATTGGAGGCATGTGAAATTTAATTATTTTTTATGACTTCTGAATGGAAGTTATACGAAGGAACTGGTGTAGCAAACTGCTTTCCAATATGAAAATTAAATGGATGGTATATTTGTTACTGTAAATTCTGCCCCCCTTGGGAAGTAAGTAAATAAACTGAATATCTTAAATGAATTTTTGTAAATATTTTTGTATTAAAAAATTATGAGAAAGAATATGCAGATAGAGTTTTCTCAGGAAATGTAAGAAATTGAGTAATGAAAGTGGGAATTTTCTAGAAGACACTGAGTATCAGTAAGATGTAAATATTGGTAAAATCCTTCCTTTCTGCCTAAGCTTGGAAGTCTTTTATGTCACACAATTTTCCATAAATTTTAACTGATGATGAACATTTCCTTTTTATTGTCTCTCTATTTTTTGCAAAGGTGGTATGAATATATACACTATGGTTTATACTTGTTTTTACTTGCTCATCAGATGTTTTTTCTTGTTTCCTAATAAACAGAAAATTGTGTCCTTAATTTCTGACATAGAAACTGTCTTACCAAGTCAATACATTATCGTGGAAGTAGAGATCAAATACATAGATATGCCTTCCTTAAAATTAAAAAAGCTATATTACCTTTAAAATTATTAAATTATTTCAAAGTCTTATTTTAGATATATAATCTAGTCTAAGCAAGTTTATGATATGAAGTACAAGTCAAATGATGACCTCTAAGAAACTTTTAAAACATCTTAATTCTCACCGGTAATGAACAGTTCTGTAATTACCTTTGTATTAGGAATATAGAGAGTATTTCTGTAGAAGCACGAATACTGTCTCGAATGCTCCAGAATAATAAACTCACGGAGAAATTTCATTATGCCTTTAAAGATAATTATTTTAGGATTGCATTTTTCCAAAACCTCCATTGAGCCAATCTCCCATTTGCTTGTGTATCCTGGATTACCTGCATGTTTTAAGGCACTTCCAGTAATTTGTGGCGTTAGATTTTGGGGCAAGCAACTTGCCTTTTACAGAATTTTTGGCTTAGAGAAAGCACCTGATTTCTGCAGTAACAATCCTGTTTCGAGATGAATGGCATACCAGAGCCACTGTAAAATGTGATTGAATTCCAGGTACAGGAGCTGAACATAGCTTTGTATGAAACGGAGCAGAAGAACCAATTTTAACATGTGGGCCAGAATTAGATACTGTGCAGCTTGCAGACTTTTTGTATCAAGCTCTTGAGGTGAAATGCTCTGCAGAACAGGTCAGCAGAGGACACAAGCACCTGCCATTGCAGCATTCTGCTCCCTTGGAATTACTCTGAGTTTAATCAAAATGAAGTATTCCGTGTAACTACTCGAGTTTTCTTGGATTGTCTACACTATTTAATTTTGGATATATTTTTTTTTCTTAGCTCATACTGTATTCAGGTAAATTTCACTAAACTTATATAAAGAGTTTTTATAGAGCTCACAACTGTTTATGAGAATAGATTGAGAAATGTATACACATTAAATAGGAATTGTTCACAGCATTTAAAGACCAGTCATTTAATCAGATATTTAACTTGACTTAATTAGACCATATTAGTAAGAGAACAAGAAACAGTAAAACCATACCTCTGCAAAATACGGAAAAGCAACCATGGTGGTTAACATAGCGTAGGGCTATGGGAGTTAGTGTTTGAGGAAGAAGGATGCTGGCTTATAATAAAAATACTTTGTTATGTTGTTACGGTAAGATATAGGATATCCTTAATTTACTTTACATTTTCTATGTTATAATAATTTTGCATAATAAAGTTTTTTTTTAAAAAATTTGTTTTGAGTATGCTGGCCAAATTTGACTTTGAATGCAGCTGAGGAAATGAAGTGGCACAATATACTTAATCCAGTCCCTCGAGACAGCCTTTTGTTAAATCTTGACTGAAATCCATAGAAGTAAATCAGCACCTTTCAGATGAGCTGCCAAGTCACAAATGTACTGTTTGCTATCACAACAATTGCCATGAACCGTATTGATTGGGAGCGCAGATAAATGCCCTTTGCGTGACTTTGAGTAAGGAGCCACTTAGTCTGCTGCTTCACGAAGAGGGAAATCTCTTCAAAAACATTGTTTACTTGCAACAGTCCGCTTGTGCAGAGGTTTTCTATTTTAAGTAAGCTATAAAATGTTTTTCTGGACTTTACAGGGGATCTTGATCGCTTGATTTCCTGTCCACTTAGGCCCGTCTGCGCTATGAATAGAACAAATTTTGGGAATGGGTTTGTGACGTGGTTCCCATTGGTGCTGTGGGCAGCTGGGTGTACCCAAGGCTTGAGCCACACAAGCATTGTGAGCTGCGGTTGATGTTAGATAAACCTATAGTTGTTCATACTGCTGTCCCTCATCTCCTCCAACCAAGAGTAATTAAAAGTCATCAACAGGCTTTGGCTTCTCCTCTGAATTTTCCAAAAGAACTTTTTTTTTTTTTGTTCATTAGATGCAGTTTTCTTCATTGTGCCACGTATACTGTAGAGGGATGCAATGAAGAATCCTTCTGTTTATGCGATTAGATAATGATAAATTTTTGCATGCTTCACACTTAATGGGAGACTAGGGTATAGGAAGACTTACAGCCACAATAATTATCTGGAATTTTGTCCCTGAAGCTGACAGATTGTTGTGTTTCCTCCCCAGGCATTAAATGGTTTTGTATTAGTTGTTACAGCTGATGCTCTGGTTTTTTACGTCTCTTCCACTATCCAGGACTACCTGGGGTTCCAACAAGTAAGTATATTTTTTCATCTTATTTTTTTTTGCAGAGGTTTTGCTTAATTTCAGAGGGCATCAGTGTTCATATTTAGGGTCCAATAGTTTGTGAAATAAAAATCTCAGTTAAGTACTTTGTGTTGGATTACTTTGAAACTATATTACTTTTCTATCAGCTTACATAGCTGAACTGGGACCTGAGGCCAAGCACAACAGGAATATAATTTCCAAAGTTGAGTTAGGCAAGATAGGAAATTTTCACACTTAATTAGTCTTTACTGGAACAACTGCTTGAAATTTATACCGTGGTGTTACCCGGTTTATGATGCTGAGTGAGACATAATTCAATGGGAAGGTAATTATTTTAATAGAAACCTTTTATATAAAATTAACTCCATATGCCTTGAGGTTTTAAGTATCAAATGCATGATTTTAGTATTTTTAGAATTTTAGTGTTCTCTTGCTCACATTTACTTTCTTTCCTTATTTATTTCAAAACAAGCATTTGTTATCTACTATATGCTGCAGATCATGTATGGCTAACTTCTTTGAGCTTGCAAGTCAGGTACCAAAGTAGTAAAGACCAAGACCCAGTGGGCACATGTTGCCTTCCTTAGAGAACTCCTGGGATTAGTTTATGTTAAGATGATAGAAGCTTATAGTTATCAGTTTATATCTTTGGGTACTGGTTGCTGTCTAAAAATAGGGAGAAACTCTGCTTGGTCTGCAATTTTAGCTGACTGATAAGAGATTGGGGAATGTTTGTATAAAAGAAAATGTTCCAAACAAAACATTATTATTCCAGGGGTTACGGATTCTTTCAGTGTTGAGGAATGAAGAAAAAAGCTTGGAAAACAAATTGGGCGTAAAATTTGTGCATGATACAGAAGTGAAGTCTTAAAGTTACAAAAATTAACATTTCTGGCAATTTATGCTGGAAAATACTGATTATTTTATGAAATTCATGAGAGCAAAATTTGAGCTACGCTTCTGCTTTTGCCAGCATGTCTTAATTTCTTTAGATCTGTTTTATTTGAAATATTTTCTGTTTATATAGTGGTCGCGTTTTCAATCCATGCAGAAAACAGGCAATGTAACTCCTCTCAGTTGACTGAGGCTTTTCCTGAATGTTTTGGGTGTTTTTTTTCCCCTTGATTTCTTTCAACCACTGATCCTGGCTGTTGTAGCTTTGCTGCTTGGATCATGTTCCTAACCATGCAATTGGAGATGATACAAGAGCTTAATAATTACAGATTTTAATGCATCCTTAAGGAGCGATGAAGCTTTCAGGCTGTGTTCATAATCTACTTGGCTTAGTTTTGGAAGTTGTTAGGTTCAGGCTCTTTGGCTTCTTTTGCATTCCTGTAGCACCTAGAATGGGTCAAGTCCAAGTACCAACTGGCAAGTACTTTATTTACCTGTATGTAAAATTAAATGATTTAAACAAAACCTAAGCATAACAGTTCCAGGCTTGCTTAGATAAAAGCAGGTAAAGAAATACTTGACATAATGTTATTTTTTGTAAGGTAATATTTTTTATTATTATTATTTCTCATGTTTGCAGTCATGAATGTGATTGAATTCTTCCCTGTGCTGCCAAAAATTGTTTCGTGACGCTTTCCCACATGTGTGCAAATGTATATTTTTATCCCCAAGCAAAATGGATTTTGCTACGTCCATAGCAGTGCTGTCAACCAGACAACTTATGTCATATTGTCATATAAGTTTCTTATTCTCTTTTTCCCACCTTTTTGTATGTAGTCTGATATTATACATCAGAGTGTGTTTGAACTGATTCATACGGAAGACAGACCTGAGTTTCAACGGCAGCTACATTGGGCATTAAATCCTGCCCAGTCTGCAGATTCTGGACCAAGTGTACAAGGTGAGAATGCAGCCAATTTACGTGTTTACCTGCCTGATTAGTTGATGTTTTTCAATTTGTGTACATAAAAAGGGTTAGATTCTTTTACATGAACAAAGGAAGAAATAAAATCTTTCCAACTTATTTGAATTTTATGGACATGTTTAGCCAACCTTTTTTTTGCACTTTAAATAAGCACTGCTATTCATAGCACAGCACCATTAAAATACTAATTTTGCTTTAAATTGGAAAACTTTAATTTCGAGCATAGATGACTGAATGTCTCACATGTCTGATCAGTAGTCCTGTGGTAAATAGCAAAGCAGGTAATCCTGCATGTTTGCATTGCAAACAGGGCAGTAAGAATTGGACAGTTCTTTTGGTGACATAAGAAATAAGGAAGTTTGATTCCCCCCCGCCCCCTCCAGCCCTGTGTTCACCCTCAATTACATGGCTCATCTTTAGTCACTGTTTGAATGAGAAAGTGATTTCTCTGAAGTAATGATCTCTCAATACAATAGAATACAATTTGGTATAGCAAACAGCTGCTGGCACTCAGGAACCAGATTTTTAAGTGGTGGCTTACTGTTTGCTTCTGAGTGAAATGGTGTTCTGTAGTGCTTAAGCAAGTGCACATGAATTTACAAAAGGTTGTGATTGAAAAGTACAATGCCAGGTTGACTTGGCATCAGGTTTGACTGAATGACAGAAGTGCTAAGCAGGATTATAAACAATCGTTTGTTTTGTACATTGCGTTCCTAGCTTACTAATTATTTTTGGGCCTCGAGTAGCATAAAATGTTTAGATGTTGAGGCTTTTTCAACTGAATTTGGATTTCTAAGAATAATGCTATGATCATAAGGATCCCCTCCCCTTTTTTGCTAACTTTTGCTAATGCTAATCCATTTCCTTTTTAATACTATCAGCTTGCATTATGTAGGTATTTATAGACATTATAATTCTGCTCAGGCTTAAGATTCTAGTCTGAGTTTGGAACTAATTCTGCTTCAGTCAGCCTGGACTGGTTACTTCTCACTCTATACTCTGCTATGCCCTAGACCACTGATCTCCTCAGTTGTTTACTGTGCATCCCAGACGCTCCTCCCAGCCCCGTTATGTTCCCAGAGAAGTTTGCAAGAACTTGATTTTTTCAATCCCAAATACCTGTTTTGCAGCCCCAAGTTTGGGTTATCTTTTAACATTTGCTTGCTACACAACCATGTATGGTCTTGAGCTTAAAGAGAAAGAAAAGGATTTAATGCATCAAGAGTTCTGCCCATTGCTCCGTGGTGTCAATGAGTTCCAATGTCAACTTCATGAGGGCTGTGGGTTCTACCCCCTGTAGTATTAGCTGGTAGTTTTGCTCCAGGGATTGCAGATGCTCTGTAAGACTCTTTGCCTTCTTACAGTGAGTCACGTCTCCAAGATTCTGGCACTAAAACCTCTCTGCCTCCTGTCTGCCTGGGAAAGTGCAGCAGTATTCCTGTCACAAATGTAGGAGGCTTGGGCTTGAAGCCCGTTCCATCCTGTTTTGAGTTCTGTTCCCCTCTTCTTGTGAGCTACAGACTGTGTTGCTTCTTCCACCAAAGCCTTGTTCACTCTTGGGAGCTGCCCATTTTGCTAGGGAAGTTGACAGAGGCTTGAGAGAACCCGGATAAGATACCTGCATTCAAATTTCGGCTCTGAGACGGAGTTGCTCCTGTGGCAGAAATGCTGAAGGGCATGCCTACCACTGCCACGGCTGCCAGCAGAAAGCCTTGCACTCCTTATTGGATACTAGAGCTGCACTCAGTGGCACTTCTCAGCCAGAAGTTTTATCTGAGTTGGAGGACTTAATCAGAGCCCTTCGAGGAGCCTGCCACTGATGAGTAGAGTCTTTCCCTACATCCTCTCCAAGAAGTTGCCCATAGTCTCATTAATCTCCATGAAAGTGTCAGCTGAACAAACATGCATAGGGCCTTTAAGGTACCCTAAACTACTCAGTGCTCTCAGTCTGTACCTGCCTGGCCAGCAACTCTTGCAGTCAGCTCTTCTTCTGACAGTAGCCATCTGTTGATACCAATTTTTTCAGCCTCACTAGCTGGCACCTTTCTCAGTAGTAGTTGGTCTTGCAGGAATAAAGTTATAGCAATAGAAAAGGAACACAAATACTGGGATTTCTTGGGGGAAAAAAATATTTTAGTGACTTCCTTGGTGCTGATACTTGTGAAACATGAATGTTGGTATTTGCAGTGTATTAACCATTTTGAGAGACCTCAAGTAATGTATATGCAAGGATTCTCAAGGATGTCAGAGTTGCCATTTTTGAAAGATGATTTGGGATTTGCAAGCTGTTTCTTTGCCCTTTCTTCATAATCATTGCTGCTTCAGAGAGCATCTAACCCATTTCAGCACCTCTTGGCAGAAGCACTGCCTCAAAAGTGTTGAAAATACTCACCAACAATTAGGCAATTAAAATAAAACCTGCAGCAGTACAAAGTAAGAAAGTAAGTTTGCTTTTTTTGGAGAACCATCCATAGGACAAGAGTGGGAATTTGTTATTTTCTAATATCAAAGTTAGGTGGTAACTATCTTGGACTACAAGTACCTGAGTTTTTGTACCTGTGGGATCAGCTGATAATGGTGGTTTTGGCCAATACGCAGTTCTGCAGATGGCTGCAATTTCAGATTATCCCTTTTCATACTCATTGTCAGTTAGGGCACTTCTTTGTCTCCATACCTTGAAGTTCGTTCAGCAAAAACGACTATGACCTTGCATAGCAGTCCTTTTAAGAAAAAAAGAAGTATATCCTGATTTTATCTGAAAAGCTGGATAACTCAGCATTCTTAGATTTATATGGCTTTAGCTTGCAAGGCCTCTTGGTGAACCATCAGCAGTCTCATTTGACTCCAGTACCTTGAATTAATAGGACATTAAATTGAACTGGCTTTTGGTCCTGATTTGTTTTCCTTTGGGGTTGATTCCCCATTGTACAAACCACCTAGCCTATCTGTAAGTTTTTCCAGCTGTTCAAGAGACAGAATTATGTTCCAGAGAACATAATGTGGTCTGTGATTACGTGACATGCTCTCCCTGACTTCATCTCCAAGTCTGAAAGGTCAATATGGATTCTTTCTTAAAATCTGTATTCTTCTTTTGTCTGTACATGGCAATCAGTTCTCTTGGAGTGTCTGGACTATTTTTTAAATCACAGAGTACTTAGCACTCTGAAATAGCATTTTATACTTTTTTCTTAATTTTCTGTGTCTATGAATTCCTAGGGAATGATCGGTTTGTGGGGGTTTTTTTATATGTACTACAAACAAGATCACTTTGCTAAATTTGCTGTGTGTAGACATGCTCTGGTATCTCTGTATATGGAGCCTCATACAGAACATATGTGTTTGGTCAGAAGTTTATTGATTTACCTTCTGGTTTTACTTTATATTCCAAATGTTTAAGTCTATTTTCTAAATGCCACATAGCAGCAAATGCTTGTCCTGAAATGGCAGAAGAGTATGGCATTGTTATCCTAGTTGTCAATCATGTTTTTGAGTCTTGTTTGTTTGTTTTGGTTTGTTTTGGTTTGGGGTTTTTTTTCTGGTAAGCGCTCCATCTTCCTCTGGAGAGGTAACTATGGTGTTTTCTTGATCAGCACAGCCCAGAGATATTTGCACTATTGAGTGGCTCTTTTGCATCCATTAGAGAAAGTGCTTGCACTGATTTATTGTGATGGTTCTCTAAAGAAGCTGCTTTTTTTTTTTTATTGCTACTGACAGCTTTCACCAGGCTGTCTGGAAAGTAACAATTTCACAGTTTGATACCATCTACTGAGCTTTTGAATACTTAGTTCCTATATTTACTATGACTGGGTGCCTACTTTTGCAGATCTGCCATTGCTGAAATGTGGGTGTGCTCTCTGCAACTGATTCAGAATTGAGGTTGTTGACAAATATAATGAATGGATTGGGAAAAAAATAATTTAAAAAATTAAAAAAAAAAAAGGGCATGCAGTTTCTAAATAGTATAGCCTGTAAGACAAAATCCTGTCCAAAGAACTGATACTTAACCTCATGTTGTAATCAGTATATGTTCTGAGGATGTTTCCAGTTTACATTGTTCTTGCTCAGGTCATGACCTAATGCTTTGTTTATGAGACGGAAGGTGATTTGTTATAGATAGCCTTCACTAGGTGTTCTTCTAAAAATAATCCTTATAAATAATCTTTTCCTGTAGGAGATAATGGCTTTTCACAGCCAGCAACCTATTATAACCCAGACCAACTTCCTCCAGAGAATTCTTCCTTTATGGAAAGGAATTTCATCTGCAGGTTACGATGCCTCCTGGATAATTCATCTGGGTTCCTGGTGAGTATGGAGTTATGTAAAAACTTCCACACAAGCTTGCAAGTTGGAAATCTGCATTATCCCTACAATGTGTACAGCAACGTACTTTATTTGTTAAGTCTCTGTAGATACCTGGGCTGCTTGAACCAGTATGTTTCAGTCAGTGACACTAAATGACGAGTAAAGATTGTATTGTTGGGTTACCCTTCAACATGTTGTTACAATGAGGTGCAAATTCCCTCATTTCTCATGGCTCAGTTTCTTCTGTGAAATACAAAAAGCATCTGCTTTTGTAAAATACTGTGTGATTTGTGGATAACAAAGCATTACAGAAATTATTTTCTGTTGGGTACCTGGAAATGCAATAAGTTACAATAACAGAACTATGGTTTTCCCTTACTTGAGAAAGTCTGTGCTTACTCTTTTTAATATATTTTTTTTTGTCAGTACTGTAGATTTTAAAAGAAATAATATGGGTTTATCACCCTCAAAGTGACTTCTTACAAAAAGAATTGTTTATAAAAGATTTTTCAATTGTACACATTTACATACTTTATACTAATGACTGACAGAATTGCAAGAGAAATAATGTAATGTTACTAGTATGTGTGTATAATGCTGTGTTCATTGGAATATTAGGAAATCCAGTTGGCATTTGCTATTATACGTTTGGGTTTTTTTTGACAAAACAGCCTTCCCATTAGGTCTTTTGCTAATGAGTTTATCAGTAGATCTCTAAGTGACATGCTCAGGAGTACAACAATAGTATTCTGTACTTGTTAGCTAACTTCCATGTATGTCATGCTACAGAGCTTGAATCTGATGGGTCTGGAAAAAAAAATTAAAAATGTTTTACATCATAACAGAAATGTCTGACTCTTAAATATCTCCAACATAAACCAATTACTTTTTTCTTGATCCTAAGGCTATGAATTTTCAAGGACGATTAAAGTTTCTCCATGGACAAAACAAGAAAGGGAAGGATGGTGCCACTTTATCTCCTCAGCTCGCTCTGTTTGCAGTCGCAACCCCCCTGCAGCCACCATCTATCCTTGAGATACGAACCAAAAACTTCATCTTCAGAACTAAACACAAACTGGATTTCACGCCTACTGGCTGTGATGCAAAGTAGGTGTCAATTCTTCTGCATAACACTCTACTTATCTGCTGATGAGATAAGTTTCAAGTATGCTTTTGAAATCTAAAGCTGGTTACAGTTTCAATCAATACTGATGATTGTTTAGGAACTGTTAGGATTTTTCTTTTCAGCCCTGCTAGTAAGTCAAGAGAAACAGGATTGTCATGGTGTACTTCCTTGAAAGGGCATGTTGCTTTCTGACTCTCAATTGTTTAAAAAAAACCCCAAAACCTAAAAAAAACCCCCAAACCCAAGACAAAACAAAAAGCCCAAAGTACAAAATACTAGTGAATTAGGGAAGAAGAAAAGTTTAGTGTTTAAATCTGTTTGAAGTTTGGTTTTAGAACTCATAGAACAAGTGTTTCATTTTGTTCTACATGCTTATTTTCTCCTTCAGTTCAAATAGATGTAAACCATAAAGGAAATGTTATCTGCTTCAAAATAAACAAATGAAGTCCTTTTTTTATAGTATGACTTTTACCCATTTCCAAGCCATTCTTTTTCCCATATAAAAACTGGAAACACTGTTGTATTACTATATCAGCATAATGTAACTATGCATCAGCATGGCAAGAAGCCCATTAAGATGCTTCTTTATCAAAAGAAAAGCCTCTGGCCTCCTTCCTTCCTTCTCCCTTCCCTCCTATTTTTGACTGATAATGCTTTCAGCTTTCAGCCTCATTTTCAGTGGAATCTCTCACATGGATTTCCATGCCTACTTATAGAATAATGTAGAGTCAAATTACCTAGTATTCTGTCTACTTTTAAACCAAAATGTTTTTCTTGGGATCTATAAACTGATAGAAGTAAAAGTTAACAAAATTTTAACACAAGCTTTTTTTTCCTCTTTGATTTTATTCCTTGTGCTTCACTTGAAACCTTCAATTCTTGTAACATTTTATATTTTTGCATATATTGTTCCACATCTCTACTTTCTCTCTTTTTTTTTTCTTTTCTTTTTTCTTTTCCTATCTTTGGATCTCCATTTCTTTGTTCCAAATCCTGTCTCAGGCTCTTTTTGATTATTTCATTCTACCATGTATCTCCTAGTGCTTGCACAAATGCTGTTAAGTTCTTCATCTACTTGACCTCTAGTAAAGTACTCTAATTTTAGCTACCAGGGTCAAACATGACTCTATTGCCAGTACTCCTCTGGGGCGTTGCTTAGAAAGCTTATATGCAACTGCAGGGGTCACAAGCCACTCAATAGCAAGAGGGATGTAGTTCTGAGATGCTCCCTGTTTTGAATTTTAAGCTACTAAAAATACTAATTTAGGCAAGAAGTTTTAGAAAACTGAAGTTAAGCTTGAGTTAATTGATTCTACATGCAAGCAGCTGTAGGTAAATGCTATGAAATAGGGGTAAGCAAACGGTGTCTTTCATTGCAATGAATGGGAGCTGCCTGCTAGAAGTGAGTATGTTCAAAAGTATGGAGTTAAGAGTCCAGCTGAGCTGTAGACATACTCTTTATTTTTTTTAATGATCTAATGTTTTTGTGAACCCATTCCTAGTCACTGAAGGCAACTTGGGGAACTAGTAAAAGTTTTATGATTTGTTAACTGTGTTTTTTATTAGAACTGTCATGCTTCCGCATACAATTGATATTGCAACAAAATGTAGTTTGCATTTACATCTGAAATGTTCTAGCCAAAATTAACTTGCTTGGCATTCATTCTGTGAGTTGTTTCATCAGCAGTGTTGCAATTTTTTGTTTTTACCTTCCAGAGGAAAGATTGTCCTGGGATACACTGAAGCAGAGCTTTGTATGAGAGGAACAGGATACCAGTTCGTTCATGCAGCTGATATGCTTTATTGTGCGGAAAATCATGTCCGAAGTAAGCTTCATTCCCTAAAAAAGGCTGAAAAATCAACGCATGGATTATATTCATACTGGAAAAAAATACCATGAAGTACTCTTTAAAAAAAAAAAAAAGTGGTCATTAATAAAAAGAGCACTATTCATTTCATGTGATCTTTCCCTCCCTATAAAAATTTAAACTGTAGGAAGAAATATTTAATAGACCCTTTAGCTTATGTATTTCAGTTTCTGTCACATCTTGCTCTTCTCACTTCCTTCTCTGCTCAACCCAACTTCTGCTATTTCAACAACTTCCTTTGGGCACAGGGACTGTTTCAAAGACAGCTTTCCTGTTAGAAAGTTAAACAAAGCATTTTCTTTCGATATCAGTGTAAGTTTTTTTTACAGAAAATCATCTCTGATTTAGCATGCTAGTATCCTATTTGTTTCTGGTTTTGATTCTTGGCAGCTTGATGTGGTTTAAGTAACAACGAGAGAAGTATAATGTTTTAAACTAAGGAAATAAGTATCAGACTTGTACAAATGGGATAACTTTCATGACATGCCAGGTTTTCCTATTTTTGTTCATTGGACAGTAAACAGTGTGCTTACTCTTTAACTCTAGTGATGAAGACAGGTGAGAGTGGAATGACTGTGTTTAGACTTCTAACCAAAGAAAATCGATGGGCCTGGGTACAGGCAAATGCACGTCTTGTCTACAAAAATGGAAGACCAGATTACATCATTGCCACGCAAAGACCTCTTACGTAAGTCATCCTTGTATAAAGCAGTATGCTTCCAAAACTGAAAGCTTTTGAACTTATTTATATTCAGAAAGGAATGCTTTATTTTTAGATCTGAACTCCAAAAAGAAAACATCTTTTAATTTGCTAACAAACATTGAAAAGAATTCTCATATTTCTGTACTTATGTGGCATAGTCCTTTATGTGTAAAAGTTTGGACATTTTGATTTCATATAAAGAGTAAGAGCAGTGGTACAAGCACCGAGTTATTCCATCCAGCCTATTTTTAATTCAGTATCCCATTAGCAAAAATTAAGAAATCCAGCTGCAGTTGTGTAGAAGAAACAACAAATAACAAAGAAATTAAATCCTTTATGGTGCTGAACTAAATTCTACATAATATAGAAATCAGCATTATTCTACAGCTTAAAAATTTTTTGCTAAGGAGTCTATAAAATGGAGGGAGAGAGATAATTCAGTGTCAAAGTATTCATTTACTTGCTGTGCCAAGAAAAACATAATGCATGGAATGAAGCCCACTTATTTTCATTTCAGCTCATAACGCACAGAAAATGCTGTATGTTATCTAGATTTAATTACAAATTTAATATATAAAGGTGGTATTACAGTCATAAGCTCCTTATTTCATAATCCACATCTTGGTTTAACTCAGCCAAGTTGAGCTGGAATAGCTAGGAATTTGAAAAATGCTTACAAATAGAATAGTTCATATTTTTTTTATATATTAATTCCAGGGTACAAAAAGATTACAGTAATTGTTTAGTACTGCAGTATTATGCTATATATATACATATATCTCATTTATTTTCAGAGATGAAGAAGGGGCAGAACATCTACGGAAGCGTAACATGAAGTTGCCCTTCATGTTTGCCACTGGTGAGGCTGTATTATATGAGGTATCTTTCCCTATGTCGAGCCTTATGGATCCCTCTCAGATGAAGAATAAAAGCACAACGGGAAAAGGAGCCAAAGCAACGCTACACAATGATTCCGTGGATCCAAACTCCCTCCTAGGTGCCATGTTAAGGCAAGATGAGTCTGTGTATCTCTGCCCTCCGGCATCACATAAACTTTCCTTTGAGCGGAACTTCTTTGCTGATAGCAGGGATGAACTGAGTGGTGTTGTGAGCAGTGGCTGGACGGATAATCTCCTACCTGCTGGAAATCACAACATTCTCAAACAGGAGCTAATGGAGTGTTCCCAGGACAGTACTGCTCCGCTTCCTGAAGATAGTGCAGCACTCTTTCAAGATAACAAAACCAGTGATTTGTATACCATCATGAAAAATCTGGGTATTGACTTTGAAGATCTAAAGTGTATTCAGCAGGATGAGGAGTTTTTTAAAACTGAATTATCTGGTATGGATGATATCGGGGACATCGACATAACTGATGAAATCCTGACATATGTTCAGGATTCCTTAAATAAGTCTGACTTCTTATATTCAGGCTATAACCAGCAGCAGCCCCTGGTCCAGAATGAAGGTTGCTTGGTACAGCAAGAGTTAGATCCACATCAACTTCATCAGCACCAGAAACAGCTCGTGGAGCAGCAACAGCAGCAGCAGCAGCAGCTCTGTCAAAAGATGAAACATATGCAAGTCAATGGGATGTTCACAAATTGGAGCTCTGGCACCAGCATGCCTCTTGGCTGCTCACAGCAGCAGCCCCAGCAATATGTATTCCCTGGCATGCATGCCACTACGTCTGAGTTGTCTTACAAATCAGAACTAAACACTTCCCCTTATGCGTGTAGACAAGAGTTTATTCCTTACAAGCAACCCACAGCGATGATGCCACAGCTTTCTAATTTTGCTCAAATGGATTTCCCTGTAGCAGGTTTTGACAAACCGACCTATTCTGCTTCTTCCAACTTGGAGGATTTTCTCAGCTGTTTGCAGCAAGTCCCTGAAAGTCATGAGTGTGGGATAAACTCTGAGTCAGTTATGCTAACTCCTCAAACGTGCTATGCAGGCGCTGTTTCTATGTACCAGTGCACGCAAGAAGGGCAGCCCAGCTGCATGGATCAAATGCAATATGATCCTATGATGGCAAGTCAACAAACGTTGTTGAACAAGGTAAAGTAAACAGCATTGTTATACTGCTTGCATTTTGAATTGTGTTTTTATTGTTTTAGACGGCTACCAGGATGCAGAGTGTCGTAATTGAATCACTGAGTTTGAAACTAATGAGTTAGCAGCATGTGCATGTCCTTCTTTTATTTATTCATTAGATTGAAGAGAGTTGCATTTGGTCAATTTTTTAATGCAAATGTATTCACATCCTGGTATTTGAGTTGCTTATATACCTTTTTTCATGGAGTGGAATGATGTCAGTAATATTGTCTGGCACATTCATTTTCATGAAATGTGTTGTAAGGATTCAGAAAAGTATCTTTTTTAAAAAACATTGTGTTCTCCAGCTACTCAGATTTGCCAATGATTTTAGGGTTGCTTATAGTGTCAGATCATAATATCACATATTATGTATGAATGCTACGAACAATTGCATTTCTACACATGATGATACTGCAAAAATATTTTTATATATTACCATAAGTGAAAGTCAGCTTGTTCTTCAAGCTGCTAAATTGTCTGCTGAAGACAGAGCAGGAAAAAATTATATTCACAGTAGATGAGTTGGACCTTTTTCACATTGTGCTTAGCAGAATGCACAATAAAAGCTGTACAAGAGGAGCCTGGCTGTAGCACAGACTACAGTTTTAAGCACAGTTCTTCAAAGGTAAAATTAACTTAGAAATAAAAATTTCAATTACTAAGGCAGTTCCTGATTCTGAATAACCTTTGATGAAGTACTTAAAATTGTACCATTTATTTCTGTGAATGCTGCTCAAGTACAGAGCCACAATTTTTTTTTTTTAACCTCGAGCTAATGTTCTAAAGTACTGATCCTACAAATGCTTATGCGCATGCGTAAGCATTTACAGAATTAAAGTATTAATTGGCATTTAACCTACACAAAACAGAGGTGAGGAATGCAAGTAGAACATACCCAGTTTTTCTTAATGCTTAATAAAACATACCCTTTTTAAAACTGCTTCACTAGTGGAAAAAATAGAATTGCAGAAATTTAGCTAAAATATAGGACACTTCAGCAAGATGAATAGTTTCTGCCCGAGTGCCCGAGGGCTGAGATAGCATGAAGTGACTTTGGCAAACTGCAGTGTGCAAGCTTGCACAGTGCTTGGCTGTACGTTGCCTGGCTGCGGTCAGTGTTATTAGTCCTTCACAGTGCTTGATAATAGGGCTGCAAAGCAGTTCCAGGGTCATCCAAGTTCGTCCCTTATAATAGTATAGAATTGTTCTTTTCACAAAAGCTATACTGGTGTCGTGCATCAGTTTTGAACAGCCAGCACATAAGCAATTCAATTTCTTTCTTTTTAATGGTCGGTTTCAAATACATTTATTTTGTAGATTATTTTGTTGTTGTGCTGCCTGAATTGTTTTTGCTATGCCCCCTTTTTGTTATTTTCTTGCTCGCTTTTTCTTCTCATCTATCTGTAAAAAGTTTAATGATTAAGACAGCGTCTCTGATTGCAATAAATGAATATGTCTATTACTTCATACTTACTAGAATGCTGTACTACAGGAATAATATTGTTGTCAAAAGTGAACAAAGGCCACTTTGTAAAACGTTTTCCTTAAGTTGTTCAGAAATGAATTGAGCCCCTCTTGCTGTGGTATACCTGTGCTGTGTGGATCTGGGTAGCATTGCATCAGCAGAAGCCTAGTGCAGAACTGGTGTTAACGTTGTGCGCATTAGCTCCTGTTTACCTCGGAAGAGAACTGCCGAACGTTTGTCCAAATGAGCTTAAAAGAGAAGCACGCTTCTTGATGAGATAAGGAAGGTTTATTCCCCCAACCCCTTTTGTAAAAAAGTGATCGTAGATAACTGATAGCTGTCTCCAAGTCCTTCTAGGTCCAAAACTTATGTATGCCAACTGGGTGCAGTGAAGGGTGGGAAGAGACTGTTCCTAAACCAAAGAGCATTGACTTTGGAGGCCCATGCTGCTGTATACTGTTCACGTGAAAAAGCCAACATCTCTTGTCTCAGACTGTACTCAGCTTTGACCTCTAGTAACATCTGCCAATTAACATTTTTATAGATTGAGGGCAAAGTAAGGCTCTATGTAAACCAAAGTTGTTACGTTGAGAAATCCTTTAATGTAGAAACACTTTTTTTGCTTAGAAATATCATTGCTCCAAAGAGAGATAACCCTATATTTATATGTTACAGAGATTGTGTTTAGTCTTTTATCAGAGTTAAGAACTTTAAAATATGTGAACCCATTGGAACTAGTAAGTCAGAAGTATAGCTGCTGCACTTGAAGTAATCTTGTAAAATATCACCTGTGCCAAAGCCACGATGGCAGAGAATATGCATTTCCCTATAGTAAATAGGGAGAATGTATCGCTGCTTATGATAATAAACTTAAGGTTTGATTTTATTGCTAATTAGTAACTTTAGTAAGGATATGACTAAGCAGATAGGATACTGCTGTCTGAGCCTACATTGACACAGTCAAACCAAAGTAGGGCAGTCTTTGTGGCTGGATTTAGCACACTGACATCCCTATCAGTGGTTGGAGTCTGGAGAGAGGACAGATGTTGCTACGCAAGCTATGATTGCTATCCTTTCCTCAGCCTTCTAACTCCCATCGATTTCTATGTGAAAAGACTAGGGGATTAGAAAGCCAGAAGGGTCTGTTGTAGTCATCTGCCTTGACCTTCTGCCTAGCTTGTAATTGCAGTAGGATCATAGCCGACGTAGTCTAAAACCACTTTCAGTGATGGAAAAGGGCAGAAAGGCCTTAGATAATTTGATTGCTTGTTTAAGGCTGGCATTCCTTTATTAAACAGGAGAAACCTTGCTAATTACTAGATTCTGTCTTGAGAACTTTCTTAGAAATTTTAATGAGTGTGCTTATCTTGAGAATGAAGAATATTGAAATAATCTCCTTTTGTCAGAAGCAATCCTAGTTTATGTTATTCTAGCTGTCTTTAAAAATATGGTGACTTTGATTAAAAACATAATTCATATGGCTATAGTCTTGTTAAAAACTTAGTAGAACTGTGCACAGTTAGTCAAATTTCAGTCTTTGTGTAGAAGGAAAAAGGTTTCCAAAAACCAGCATATTTTGATGGATGAATGAATGTGTAATATATGTTTTTAAGGACAAACCTTGAATGAATAAATACTTACGATATAAGCTCCTCCTGAAGAGATGATGGAAATGTTTAAAATACTTTGTTGTATTTTCTTTGCATGACTAAATGGAGTATTTCATAGATAAAGTGACTTCTCCATAGCATGACAGGAAGCATTACATCAGATAATTAAAATAATCCTATGTACACTTATGTCAAGACTGATGAAAGCCACTCATTGCTCTGACTTGGCATTGCCAATATGAAGACTGTTTGTCAAAAAAGCCCACCCTGTGACAGGATTGAATGCAGCACACTTCAGCTTACGAATAGGACTGCATGTGCATTCCTGGAAGAGCTGTAAAGTCTGGATCCCATTGCTGACGTGAAAATATGTAAATAGGTTGCTTTTAAAAATGTAACAGCTGGATGTTGAAGTTAGGAGTGCTCAGTCAGAATGTACTTTCTATGAATGGAAACAATATTATGCTTTAGATAATAGCGATGTTTCTTTACTTAGCTAGAAGTAGGACTCCCACTGACTTCATCATGGATAAGTTTGATGATTCAGGCCCTACTTTAATGAAAATTGACTTCTCATTATTCATAATTTAAAAAGAAAAAAAAATTAAAGCTCTTCATTGTAATTTAAGATGATTTCATCCAATCTGTGTATTGAGGAGGATTTTTGAAAATTTACAAATAAATCAGTTTCCCACACTAACCATTTATATTGTCTTTTTTTCCTGCCAGTTCCAAAACGGCTTCAATGGAGGAAATGTAAATGAAGCATATCCCTCTCAGTTAGATGTGATGGGTAATGCACAGACTGCCACACATCTTCAGCCTCTTCATCATCCGACAGAACCCAGATCCTTCTCAGATTTGGCATCTAGTGGATTTATGTGATTCAGATCTAGAGCTCCATCTGTGATGTTGTCTGGGCGTCAGGCTGCTCTGAGGAAAAGCTTGATAAGTCTATCTTTGAGCATCGGACTTTAACAGCTAAATTACGTTTTGAGAATATGAGGTTGGTTGCACTATATACTGGTGCATATGTAATCCAAGACCTGGCTTTTTAGAGTGACAGGTGGAATTAAAACTTCTGACTAAAAGTATGCACGTGCTGTTTTCCATCAGATTGACTGCGTCTTTGCAGTATGGATTACATATGTACTACAAACTATGTCATGCTATACAACATAAGATAAGGCAAATGGTTTTGTTGTTTAGAAAATAATTGGGCACTTTACAAATAGCATCAATGGCACAAGGAAGATGATTTAACACGTGGATTATTTCCAGACTTTATTTTTAAAAAAATATTAAAAAGCTCTGAATTCATGAGAATCAAAAGCACTTAATTTTAATGCATACTAAGCTCTTTAATCACTTATTTTGTATTTAAATCCTTTTGTTTTAAGTCTCCATTTCTAGCACTTTAATAGAAGGCTTAATACAAGGATATGATATGCAACTTCAGGTTTTCTATGAGACAGACCCCTTGCATTCCTCCTTTTCTTGTCAACCTTAAGTGCCTCACAATTTAGCTACCTTGTTTCTGATGGGAGCTTATTTTAGCAAAACTCACTATAAATGTCATCTGTATTATGTGAACTTTTATCTAACATCTACAGTGCTACTGGCTGTATCTTCCCCCCCTCCCCCATGATAATTTGTTTAGAGTATGACTTAATTCTTTATCTGTGGATTTGTTACACTATTATCAGGAGTTATTAATGTTCTGAATTTAGTTCAGCTAAAGAGTTTTGGTTTATTCTATACTGCTTTTCTGCTTTCTTCAGGTAATACAGGGTATATTAAAAAAGCAGATTTTGCTGAGGGGAAGGAGCAGATCCTCAGGATTAGTTTTAGATTATTAATGCTGAAAAACATGTGCCTTATCTTGTGTTAAAATGCTCATAATGTTCTTCAGAAATAATACAAGGCTGCTCTATGCAAATACTTTCATTAAAATGGATATTGGAAAGGATTGCATTTTAAATAAAGGGGAAAGGAGTCTCAATAGCAATTGGTATTGACGTTTACTTTGACCGCAGTTTTCAATGTTTGTAGTGGGGAAAGGGTCAGTTTTGGTTTAAACTTTATCCCTAGCAAATTGCACTGGAAAGTACAGAGAGGTTATTCTTTTTGTGTATGTTGATCCATTTTGAAAAGCTTTGTGCAAAATATGAAATTGGGAAAAGAAAATGGTCATTAAAGAAATTCTCCTTGTAATAGGTTTTATTTTCAGGAAAAAAACCAACACATCCACAAAAACATTCTGGGTTTTTGTTTTGGTTTTATCTGAGAGGATTGTTAGAATTGCAGACACCATTGTTTGGTGCAAAATAATAATCTACGTGAAAAATACAGAAATGTGTATATGTTCAAAATATTTCATACTCTTGTGTGTTGTATAGTTCATATATAATAAAATGTCTTTGTAAAATATTTTAAACCAGTTAATTTTAAAGTTTTACGTCATTATATGTTAAGAACAATTTTATTACATTTGTTATATATAATATAAAATGGCAATTTAGCCAGTTTGTTTAAAACAGGCAAAAGTAAATTGGCTCCCTCCAGATGGTTGTTGATATTGTTTGATACGAGGACAATCACTTAAAATTGGAATCCTTTCATAGCTGAAACATGCTTTCTTTGAAGAAGAGCGTATTTTCTTCCATTCTGTGTGATATGATATGCTAGGCCAAACTTCTGATTCAGTTACAACAGTTCAGATGAATAACTTCAGCAGTTCTTTTAAGTGAAATTACCATATATGAAAGGGACATTAAGGAAGCAATTACTATTCAGGAAAAGCCCACAAAGACATTGTGGGTTGTATTACAAGGTTGATTTTTTTTTTTTTTTTAACGTTTCAGATTTTGTTTTCCACACAAGACATCAGTAACAGATTTAATTAATATCATTTGAATTAATTTGTGATTCTGTCTTTTTTATTATTATTATTATTATTTTTATTGAAGGTCTTGTTTTAAGCCAATATCTGAAACGTCTTCCATATCTAGCTAGTGTATCATGTTTGCATTTGAACTTGAAAATTAGAAAAATGCTGTAAAACTAGAAGGTTCAAAGGGATAATATATGTTTTACGTCTTACAGACCAGTATATAGCCTGTTTATGAATTTAGTTAAACCAAATACATGTTGTCCTATCACTAAGTGCCAAGGATGCAGCACTGCAACTGTGCTGCCGTACTTACTGTAAACAATTAGTTGTTTATATGCATATCAGCGTATTTTGTGCATTATCTTATGCATACAACATTGACTGTATTAGTGCACTCTTGATCTGCACCAGACTGTACCTACAGTGCACAGATGTTTCTAAATTGCATCTCTATTAGCCCTTCAGGTCTAAGTAAGATTATAACCCAGCGTTAGTCAGTATTACTATCCATTTTTGTACAAGTTTTCTTAGCTTGTTTTTCTTTCCAGTTCTTATCTCTCCTTTGCTATGCCTGCACATACCATGCAATACACCTCTTGCGTTAAGGTATGGTTTTGTAGTGCTCTTGCTCATCTCCAGTAAAGTTTGTAAGACATAATATATGGTAATAAAATAATCACTTGAATGTAGCTGAAATGTATGTTCTTTTACTGCAAAAATGTTTGATTTCAGCAGAATACAAAAAGATAGGTTATCTTACAGTTACTAATATCTTTTCAGAGCTTGTCATCTAATAGGTTACAAAACTATTGTTATTGACATCACTGTGGACTTTGCACTTCTCTGAATATTAGATGCAAATACAATGTATATAATTTAGAGTGGTGAACAAATGTGTATTTGTCCATGGAATTAGTATTTTATACTTGCATGAAAATGAGTTTATAAATAAACTTTGTAAATAGTAAGCCACAATTAGCAGTTGGAAGGCTTCTATATTCATCGCTCAGTGAGAGTAAATTCACAGTTAAACCGTACTGAGGCAGGAATTAAATTTTGGCATAGATGCTGCTAAAAATAAGAAGCATTTTCTGGTTTGAGATTTGTAGCTTGCCATTGGTAACCAATTTACTGTTTATTGCTATTTCATAGATAGTGATTTTAAGTTAAGAAAACAATTCTTTTATTTCTAATTACTGATATTACTGTTTCCTGTGTGCTATATTCACTTTGCTTTGTAATGTTTTCAAATCAGTTGTAATTCTAAGTCAAATGTTTCACTGTAATCCCCTGTGCAGTTTACCAAATTTACAATAGGTTTTTAGTTTAGTGACATGACAAACAGGAATTCAATTGGTTTCAACTATGTTATTATATTGTAATGTATTAAGACACATGTCTTATCCAGAATTATTTACTAGGCTATGAACTCTGTATGTAGGTCCTCTTGTTTACGCTTCTTGCACAGCACAAAAAGACAAGCTAAGATACAAGTGTAATTCAACAAGGCTGCAAATCTATTAAGTAACATCTGGAAATAATCAGGCAATAGTATAAGCAACACAGACCATCCTTTTTGTAGTCTGTTGCATTTGTTCAAAAGATACCTTCAAGCTACATATTAACCTGTTCCCAGAAGTGTAAGACCTCACTGCCCAGTTTTGTTTGGAGGAGGGAGATACTTTCTTCTGGACTAAGCAATTTTCTTGATGATTTATGGAATTCCACTTCTATTTCTAATTCAACATGAAAATTAACCATCATGGTGGTACCTAACCTGCAGTAGTCCACTGCGTCATAAGCTCAGGCACTTTTGTGATGGAAGTCATCATCTTACTCAAGAATCTGTCAGAGGGAGGCTTTCCCAAATAGTTCTTTTGGAGGTGCATTTTCCTAGTGAGGAACCACATTTCCCACTCACACACTTAAACTGAGAGCTGTTTTATTCTCAGGTGATTTTGTTCACCTGAGAACTGGCTTATTAAGTTATGTTAAAATTACTATCTAGAATAAGAGCCTGATTCCACTTTTAATATTTTATTCTGTCCATTGATTAAGTTGACAAGTTATCTTTCTGCCTTCTTCCTCTCTGTCTAGGCATCCTTCATGCAAGCTGACACTTCTAGTGCTAAGTAACATTAGACCAAAACAGCTTTAGACATCCAAAAATCAAGTTGACATCTAAAATTAACAATGAAATTCCACCCATCGTTTACTCTGCATAATCCGAACATTTAATGGTTTTCATCATGGACCACTGTTCACTTTCCCCCCTTTCATTTCTGTTATCTGCAGTGAGCAATATGCATTTCGATTGCTTACCAGGGAATCTGAGCCAGCTCTCCAGAAAAATATCTATTCTTCCTCTCAAGTAAGTTCTGGTGCAGATTTTTCATGGTGAATGTACATTTTATAAATCGTCTTAGCTCTTGAAGCTGATCTTCCTGACAAGTAAAGGAGGACAATAATAATAAGGTATCAGCACCTAAGTGCAAAATTTTCAAAGATTCAACCAAAGATGTAAAATCCAAGATGTGATCAGCCTATGGGGATAATGAGTTTTCTTTATAACCTAACCTTTCTAGTCAAGCTGCAGCAGGCAATGTGATTAGCACTAAACAAAGCCATATACATACAATTTAGTTTCCATAGTAGCCAGTCTTTGAGAAAGGGAGAGGTTCCTCAACATTAAAGTTATGGCGTTTTTTAGAATTTATGCTGAAGCCAACAGGCTCTTATTTTCTCTTGAATCCAGCCTGGCTGCAAATAAAAGTATAAGCAATATTCAGAAATTAATAATGTAAACAGATTTTTTTTATACTGTTTTGAAAGTTGTCTATGATCATAACTGTCTGGATGTCTAAAATCCATACAAATGAGTTTAGGAAGTTTCATTATAAAGAAAAAAACAAAAACAGAAGAGGAAGCATGAGGTTTGTTAAGACTAAGTGGAATCCTTCATACTGCATTATAATAATATTCACTGTAACAATTCATCCCGTATTTACAAAATGACAGGGGAAAAGAGAAAAAAATGTGATAGAATTTTCATTTTTACTGACTATGGACATGAAGACTTCCCTCAGCATGGAATAGTGGGCATTTGTTTGTAGGTGGTATGAGCCACAGGAACTTAGCTCCTTGCTAATAACAGTAAGAACTAAATTAGAAGAAACTATTGAATTTACTTTGTGACACTAGTCAGTGAAGTTTTGAGAGGGAAGTGCAGGAAGAGAAAGGATAGTCTCACCCTTAGTGTACTTGAAAGATGTCTGAGGGTATTTGTATTCTTTTCTAGTTTCTGAATCATCATACTTTCTTAAAGAGCAAAATTTAAATCTTCAGAGTCTCAACTCAGCTGCCAACTACGTTGATTCTTCCATAACCACTCAGATCCTGGCAACACTAAGCTACTTGGCTACCAAACCCTTGAGAAGTTGCATACCAGGTGTTTCCTGCACTTCTGTTGGGCCTAAACCAGTGAGTGGTTTCAGAACATACTGAACAAATTTGTCCAACAGAAAGCAGCCAGAAAGTCTTCTGTCAAAATGAATAATGGGCAAGCAAAACACACAAGTTAGCTCCATCCTCTACCTTGTCTGGAGTTAGGATGTGAATGAAATCAAGGTCTCTAAAGTGGTTCATAGGATATCCTGAAATGAAACAAACTCTCCTTCTTAAGTTGTTCCACTTGAAACAAATATTTAATGAATAACTAAGAGAGACCAAGGGATGTATTCTTCAGCCTAGGAGCTAGGACATGCACTTAAGATAACTGGATTCTTCAGTAGGAGGTGCTGGGTGCCCAGGGCAGTTCGTTGCCCAGGAATTAGAGTACTCATTCTACTTTTCAACAGCATCTTTTTTGTTCTCTAGAGGGGAGAACTGCCATCGAGTTTGGATGGACATTTAAATGTAAAAGCCCCAAAACAAAAAAAATATTCCCTGACCTTCATACTTGGTTTTACATCTGCAGTAGATGAAGGATCTCTGTAGCTGAAATATGCTATAGATGGTCATATCAAAGAGGTTATTCTCTTTGATTTTAGCTGTCCATGCTCCCATATAGGGTTTTTAAAACACATTTTCCAAGTTCTCATGAACATTATAATCATCAGTGTCTCTGAGACCTGTTTCTACAGAAGCTGCAAATTGCTGTTCCAAGTTATAAATGGAATGAGCTCTAGAGAAGAGGAGAATGACTTTCTACCAGTAAAGCTTCAAATACAATGCTAAGAGCTGGTCAAGGCTTCACAGTAGTGCCAATTGTTATAAAAAATAGAACAATTCTTTGTTTGCAGAAGTCCCTAAAATTATTGGACAAAATGGTATAGCATTTGTGAGTCTATGGTGGGTGGCGGTAGCATTGCTGTGTAACATGCACGTGCACGCACACAGAGCAGCCTGTGATCATAAAGGCACACGATCATGTGCCAAAGAGTGTTTTAATTACACTGGCATCTAATCAAACCTTGAAAGGCTAATAAGAGCCTGTGACACCTCATTCAATATAAAGAAGGATCTGCATTAAACTTCAGACCTAGACTTATAATCAGCACATAAACTTTTATGGACTTAGCTCAAGTCTATTTTCAGTCCCTCAATAGTTCTTAACAAAATAAAGGAAATTCTCAGGCAAAGAAAAGTTTTGCTAACTTAATGCTTCAATTTCAATATTACTAAGTAAAACAACAATGTCAGGAACTTCAGACCAAGAATATTATTGTTAAGCAGCAGGAATATGGAAAATAGCAGTTAAAAGAATGTAGATAAACCTCATTAATGTATTTCTAAAATCTTGCTTTTCCCCTCAAATATAGCTCTGTAAAGTCACATTCATCAAGTTTATTTCATTCCCTCCTTGTTTTGCAGACATCCAAAACCAGCATTTAAAACATTCCTTGCCACAGATTAGAAAGTTACAGATTTTCTGATTCAGCTGTGACTTCAAGTCTTGTGGAAGTTCAACGTTCTTTGAAGTCAGCATGCCAGTTACTCTCTAATGATAAAATTTGGACAAAAGTGAAACGTGGCACCACTGGAAGATTTTGCATTGCTTTTTTATTTTTTATTGCTTTTATTTTTAGAAGGAGGGTATTTGTGTATTAATGGACATGCGCGCCTACCTACTCTCAGGAGTCATATAAACCTCCTACTCCAATAGATGCTAGCAGCGTAAGACCAATTTAAGCTTATCATTTAGATGCTATCAATGTTGGTTTTTGCCTCTGCTGCTTCCTAGTGAAAACTGTGTACCTTCTGCAGAAAGGGCCAAAGTATGGTATGGAAGTCTGTTCAAATCACAAATGCAGGTAGCTCCCAGCTGGCAAAGGCAGACAAGGAGTTTAGATAGCTTATGGGTGTCTGCGTAGCAAGAACGTTTGCTTCATGGCTGGAGCCATGAGTTGCCCATTTCCTCAGGGAACAAGGTAGCCAGACTCCTGCCGCAATGCTGCACAGTAGCTGAAGTCACTAACAGGACATGCAAAGGGCAAACATGGCTCAGAATTGCTGCCAAGGCGCTTAACTCCTTTACAGGCGCCACGGGGAGATCTATATTGCTAAGTACTGCTGACATCACGGGGCTCAGAGCCGACCGTAAGCTCCTAGACCAGACTTGTCTGAGAAAATTGCGGAGAAACCAGTGACTCCCTTTTATGCAACAGCCTCCTGGTTCTAGTAGAACCTTTCTGCCAGGGCTTGACGGGCAGCAGGAGGGACTGCATTCAAGTGTAGACCATCGCAACAAACACACCAGTTGACCTCCCACCCAGGAATTTGCAATAACTGATCTGAATTATTTGATGCCCAAAATGACCTGACTTCCCTGCTTGCAAACACAGATCACTTAACCGTTCTTATTTAGCGGGGGGAGGGGAGAAAGAAAATTCCAACAAGTTGGGTAAACAGGATGATTTGTAACATCTAATGCCTAAAGCAAATACCAAACCATTTTAGCATCTGTTTTCCTCTGATGTGGCAACTGTTGGGTCAACTCTTGTCCACTTTGCAGTATCACTTAAGTAGCAGCCCTCAATTGATAAAACCTGTTGGGTAACACAACCCGATCTGAACAGCTGCTAAGTCGCTTGTGTTATCGGCTTTTTGTAGCTTTGCCACGCTCTGCTACTGTTCTTTGCAACTTCTCACTGCTCTCCTTTCCTTGCTCTGCCAGCCACTCTCTTTACCATGGCACGCTGGGGAGTGGTTCCTGCTACAGCAAATCAGAGCAGGTAACTGAAAATAACACAGACGTCTAACGTACATGTTTATGTTTGCTAGCTTAAACAGCTTTTCCTACTTTGAAGCATACAGGGAAATTTTGCATAATAGTCCTTTAATCACCTTTAGTGGAGAGATTGGGGGTTTTTTTAGGCCTTGGCCATCAGTATCACAGCAGAGTTGGCAAGTAAAATACCTGTCTTGGGTCTGTCTCACGGTGTCATCACCGTTCCTCCTCTGCCCCCCGCCTGCTGGGAACAGGGACCTCACCCCAGCGCCAGACTCAAGGTGATACTTCAGCGCTCTCATTGCCAGTTGCTTCTGAGTCATGTCTTCCCTCAAAGCAGTCTTTCTCAACTTTTTGGCCTGTCAGTCTTCATGCAGCCCTGAGTCAATTCTTCTGCCCGGGAGGAACCAAGCCGCTGCCAGCAGTGAGAGGTAGGTAGCAATTCCCTGGCTAAGATAAACATACCCAGCCAGGTATTACAGCCCACTCATGTTCCCTCGTCACTCCCCGCGTTAGAGGAATAGAACTTCTACATACTTCTTCCACCCATTACCTCTTTGAAGCCTTCCTAGTTGTAACCCAAAATTTGAGAAACACTACTTTAAAAATAGCATGCAACAAATGATGAAGGACCTCCTTCCATCCCTCTAGAGCCAGTATCTGACCTTTCATTTACCATACTATATTTTTAGTAGTATAATTTCAGATATAATTACCTATACTCAGCCTCTTAAATCATGCATGAAATGCTTTTTCAGAGCCACATTAACAACTAGCTGCTCAGCTTGCTGGAATTAAAAACCAGATATGTTGTTTTATTTACAATATAAAATCAGACTGTGGTTTTGGTGTAGATTGCTATAATAAAGAGGAAAGGTCCCTTTGGTGTTCTTTAATTTATGACACATTGTAAAATGGCCAGGCATACTTTGCCTAGTAGCAGAATGAGGAAAAATAGTAACTCTTGGCTGGAGTTTAAAAAAGTCTCACCCACCATGAATGTATTTTGAGATCCTGCACATTTGGGAGAAAATCAGCTACTTATCTGCTTCTGGGATCATGCTCATTTGTAACCACAGTGCAGGCTCTGTGGCTTTTAAGATTTTTTTTTTTTGTTAGTCTGCCTAAATAAAATCATTCATATCAGATGAATGTCAGTACAGTGCCATTAAGATCACATTAAAGAGATCTTTAGGCTAACATTTTTTGCCTTGCAGGATAAATTACATCCTGTTCAGATTTTTCTGATTCTTAATGTCTCAAAGCCTGCTTTTTAGGCATACTAGAAACTAAAAATAGTCAAGTGCTGTGAATTGCAGCTATATTGTGCTCATTATCCTACTCATGTAAAGTCTTGTCATCGTTCTGCTGGAGTGTTTCCTGGGGAGCGGCATAAACAAGCTGTGACCTATGCCTTTCTATAGCTTGTGATCAGACTGTTTAATCTCTGCTAATCAGTCAGAAACATTCAAAATTGCTATTTCACAGCAAAGCCTTTAGTAGAAGTACATCACCTGATTAACTTTAATCAACTGCATCAGTAAACAGAAATATTTCTAGTGAATCACAAAGTGATGCAAAGACCTCTTACATCATCTCTCTCCTCCCACTGACAGAACAGGATTCCTTGTTGTTGTATAAAAGCTTCATCTGTCTGACTAGGGCAACTGTGGCAAATCCTATTCACTCAAGATCACAGTCAGCCTATACAAGCTCTCCCTGGGAGAAAGATTTCCCTTCATTCTTCCTATCTTTTCCTGCTCTTCATTTCTTCCTATTAATTTCTTTATGTAGGTATCTCAAGATACTGCCTCCCAGACAGACACACAGCAAAATATTTCTTGACTATTACCCATAGTCATTTTTAGCTGAACAGTATATATTCAGGAGCTGGTATTTCCATAAAACATGCAATAAAATAGTTGGTAAGAAGAGACAAGTTAAAAGAAATAGACCAATCCATCAGAAGTGTCAGGTGACCAGCTACTACTTTTTCTTGAAAAGAAAGGAGGTTCTTTAATAAAACTCCTCAATCCTTTTCCTTGTAACACAAGCCTGTTTTTATTACTATGTTTCCCAAATCCTTTCATTTTTGCAAGCCGGGTTTTTTGTGGGCTTTTGATTATTTTTTTTCTGAAGCTGAATACAGTCCATTATGTCAGTGCTGGACAAAGAGACATTCGTTGAATCAATTGTTCATCGTATTAGACATACATACACAGGAAAATCTCTTGCCTCCTCCTTTATACGAGGAATTTCCTTAAGCATGCCAGATTTGTATTGGCTTGGTTTTGCTGAACATTATGTTGCAAACTCCTCCAATGTCTGTTTCTCCATCACGAAGAATTTTTTGTTTTCTTTGTACTTTGGAAGAGGTGACAGTCTGCATTTCCCAAACAATAAAGATAAAAGGAAAGGAAGAACTGTTCTGACAGAAGAGGATGTAGCAGGGAGCTGTTAGATAAAATTGTGAAAGAAAGATAGACCAAAATGTTAAGGAAGGTTGGGGTAGTAGTAGGAGATCCACTGATGGTCCCTTGGGGGTTCGTTAGAGGTGCCATTGGGTAGGGCACTCAGACCTAGACTGAGCTAGCTTGTACTCTGGGAACAATCTATATGACTTAATGGATTTCTCCCATCTTTTATTCATGACTGTTTAGTCCATGACTGGGGCCTTTCATTCTATGGGAAAAACATGTGCGCACAGCCTAAGAGTGGATGCTTGCCTGTGTGGTTTTAAAGGGCTCTTAGTTGCCTGCCAAATTGCTTTTTCTTTTTGGTTTCACGTATTTTTGCAAATCATAGAAAACATTTGGAAGTGACTCACGCAAACATTTCAAAACCCATCCAGAAAAATTGGATAGGGAAGGTGTTTACTCCCTAGCTGACAGCCTTTGTGTGTCACATCCCAGCCTGCAGTGGGTGTTCTCAGCTATCTGATGATGCTCTCATAGCAGCTGAACATACATCTTCCTTTGCTCATGATATTGTATCTCATGGAACCTGACAAACTGCAGCATAAGTTATCTGAGATTTTTTACAAAAATTGCATGTAAGTCCTGCATTTGCTGCTTCTAAATATTTATGCAAGTTTTTGAGGAATCCTGTTGGCCTATGGGAAAAACAAACAAACAAATGGAGAGTTAGACTTACCCACTTAATTTCTGTCTTCCCCTCCATTCCCGCCTGTGTCCCGCACCCTGACGGTTCTTCCTCACCTGGAGGCCCAGTCACAGTGGATTTAGTTCAGTCTGCAAAGTAAGAAAATTAGCTTGTTTAAAGCTGACAGGTGAGTTTAGAAGTGGCCTACTGTACTTAGAAACTACATGCCTCGGGAAAGAGATCACTTCTGCCTATCCATGTAGAAAAATACAGACCATATTTGTAAAAATAACTGTTCTCCCCACATCCACCTAAAATAGTTCTGGCAGTCTCTGGCTCTGAATTTCACCTCTAGAATTCACCTGATTTTTATTTTTGATTAATAAATGAATTTTACCTAATTTTGTTCCCATTCCAGCAGTAATGGTTACTGCCTCTGAAGCTGGAGATGATTGTCATTCATGCAAAACACAGAAAAGCTATTATGCCCATTTTAAAGACTAATATGGATCAAGCTTGGAAAACACTGACTGCTGTGGGGTTTTTTAACCTTAGTTGTCTGATCTATGCTACAACCCTTTTGGCACCAAGGCAGAGAAGATAGAAAGTAGCACATTAGAACAAAAACAGGGCTCTTCCCATATTTCAGTCCTGCCACTATTTGATCCATTAGACAGATATTTTTCATAAATGATGATAATACTTTTTGGAGTGGTCGAGGCAATAGAAATAATTTTGTAATTTATTTTCTAAACACCTTTTGGAAAAATATCTTTTCCACAGGTGGAAAAATCAGCTTTTGTGTTTTTCCTTCTTTCTATTTTTTTTTTTTCTCAGCCACTCAGCCTCTCCTCAGCATCTGTGTAGTTTCAAATAATGTAATCCCTGCCCTTCACTGAGAAATTGAAACCTTTGCTGTATTAGCAATCTACTGACACAGTCTTAATGGCATGCATCTTTTCCTTCTTGCTCAGCAATAATGTCATCATCCATTTTACTCTTAACTCTGAGGAATGAAGAGTGGCTATTTGAAATACCTCACTGTTGCAAAGGGAAAGGATCTGTTGCCAGATGTAATGCTAGACATAGCTTTTTTCTGTATTTTACAGAATATCAAGAGCATGACTAAGGTGTAAGATCAAGATCAGCCATTTAATTACTCAGGGTATACATAGCTCATGGTTACACAAATAAATTTTGAAATTCTGAACTCGTAAATTCAATCTCCCTACCCACATCATTGAATGATACATTGGAAGATATTCAGTGACCTAAACACAGACATCTAGTGCCATTTTAGCTATCGGCTATCCAAGGCATGTACATAAGCAATCTCAGAAACTTTTAGAGCAGCAGCTGGTAGGCCAGAACAGATTGATACCTACACCAGGCATATGAATCACTGCCACATTGGGGCATCCTCATGTTAGCGAGGAACACTTAGGAGGAAAAAAATTAATAAAGAGGTACATCCCATTTCCATTCTGGCATGATCAACATGTGGATTTGTTTAGCATGTTAATATGCAAACACTTTGAATTACCTACCATCTGACAGACCTGGAAATTAGGAGGGCACAACTGAATTTAGTAAGATCCTATCTTTCTCATTCATCACCAGGACATAGTGGTTTTGTGCTCATCAGTTGTACTAATAAAACTTTGAAATTTTAACAAGAGTTAGTTTTATCACCAAGGCATCTGGAATGCAGAAGCAACTTACATTTTTATGTGCAAAAACCTGCCAATTTTATCTCACTAAAGAAAATGCAGTGCTTTTGTCCACATCAGCTCTGGCCTCTGGTACTCGACCTTCAATAAACCATTCTGGATCAATTATCCAAAACATTCACCTAGGTTGCATCCTGCTTGTAAGTGTTCTGTGAGCAAAAGACCTTGGGAATCATCCATTTGCTGCTGCCAGTGGCATCTTGCCTGTTCCCCTCTCTGTGACAGGGGATGAGAAAATCAACCTGAAAGCTTTTACAGTGAGATGGTGCCGGCTGTTTGCCAGTACCACTGGGTGTTACAGCGACGGGTCCGGGCTGCCTTAGGCAGACACGAAAGGAGGTTACAGTGAGCACAGCACCGCAGCTCTGCTGGAACTGCTGGCACTCAGCTCTGTTTCCTATGATAATTCTTCCTCCAAGTCTCTGGCTTGGTGAGGGAGGAAGAACATTTCTGAAGAGTTATTTTTGCAGCAAAGACTTTTAAACCTGGTTGTGATCCCTCAAGCATATGCTTTGCATGTATCTGGGTAGCATCAGCTAGCTGGAACAGTGCTGGATATTTTTCATAGATGATGCATCCACTTCTCCAATAGAAGCTCTGCCATAACTGCTCCCCTCTTATCTCCTGTTTCTTATTCTGAAGTGTCTTGCTGTTTACAGATGAGGTAATGGGTCAAAGACAAGCTTGCTGACCAGGCCAAAAATTCTGTGAAAAGTTCTGCACAGTTTTACAAACCGGATGATTTGTGACTCAAAAACTGGGAGAACTGAGTGGAAAGGCTCGTCTGGGACATATGCACAATATAAACCCTCATATTAGCTGTTGTAAGTGATTTAATCGTTGGAACTATCTGTCCAAGGGAAGATATTACTCTAAACAAAATTAAAATATGGGCAGGTTCCAGGTAGTGTATTGAGAATCTGCATTTCCCCCATGAAGTGAATGAAGCTGAGAACTCCTATCACTCACCAAGGTCTGGGCTTATAGGCCTGGTAATCAGGCAGTTTTCTTTCTCCAAATATATATAAACACACACATACAAATACATACACACATGTACACACTGGAACCAAATTCCCACTGAAATCAGCTTGCTGGAATAGATGCAGTAAGAGTTTTTTAAAAAAAAATCTTGCATTTTATGGAGTCCTGATCTTTAGAAAACCTTCCTCTCACTTCTTCCAATAAACCTGCTCCTTTTATACTTTTCCTCCTGGCCAAATGTCTGTATTGTCAATAAAAGAGGTATTTTATTTTAAAAACACATGCAATTTACCTGATAGTTTAAATTGCCTTTGAAAAAACTTTTGCTTCAAAGAAGTGCATAATAATTATCCCACACCCATCAATAATAACTTCACTTTCGCTGAAAAAGCAGTGGTACAGCATTTTTCTTTGGCTTTATGCCAAATGCAGAGGCATTCATTAAGGTTTTACTGCATTTTTTTTTTTAACAGTCTGATTTACCTGAAATACCAACATGATCTTTGCCAGAAAGGTCATTTACTTAAGGGTTTCTTTTTGTACAGTATATTTTCCTTGAGGTCTTACACGCAGAATGACCATTCTTTGAAGTCATGCAGCCACTGACCATGTGTGCCAGACTCTCCACATCACAGGTATAGTCTGACATCTGGGTCCCGACAGATGCTAGGCAATGTCAGGTCTTCAGACTCCTTCTTTGTGTTTAGCATAATGCTGGCATAATATTTTAGTTTCATCCCCTTGACTCACTTAGCAGTCTTTCCCCATTGCTTTGATTAGTTTCATGAAAGACCCCTCTTCTATTTGAATCTGTGTTTATCATGACTTATTCAATTTATTTGGATTCTGCTGTCTGCTGAAAGCCACTGACCTACACTGAGGAAGAAAAGAATACATACAGTGTATGTATTCACATCAGGCAAAATGCTACCATAATTTCATTTAGTTTCACAGTCTTCTTTTAGGTACCGAAAAGGGAACTAGAAATGTATGGTCACTTCCTCTGCCTGCTGCAGTGGAAGAAGTGCGCAATGTCCACAAAATGGAAAAATTAAGGTCTAGGGTATAACATGATCCTTATGGGTCCCTTCCAACTTGAGATATTCTATAATTCTATTGTCTCCTGCATCAACATCATTTTCAGTCCCAGGCTAAAAATAAAATGTAAAGTAGACTAATTTTGGGTCCTATTACCTATATTTATTTTTTTTACTAGACATTTCCTGCTTTTTCTGTCTTCCCAAATATGTCAAAATAGGTTCAAAGAAATGTAGCTCATTTGATGTACTCACAGAAGTACTCTGGTCCTTTCTCACCTAGTAGAGCCAGACTCAGCCAGACAAGCTGCTGGGTGGTACCCACAGACAGTCATGGGCCAGCACACTTAATGCCAGGGCACACGGGATAGCAGCAAGACTTCCAAAACCAGATAGAAATTGAGTTGCCAAGTACCTGAGATGGTAGTGATGAAGACATGCACAGCAGGACTGGAGCAGAGGTGCTGTGGTGCTTGAGCAAGAGGAGATTTTGAGCAGAGGTGAGTGGTGAGAGAGGACTGGAAAAAGTAGAAAAAAATCCCTATCTGTGCTCAGGTGTTTTGGTGTCATCCCCTTATTGCTGCCTATCCCCACCCTCTTTTTTCTCTTGCAAAGAAGTCAGCATAGATCAGCTCTGGCATATCATTGCTGAAGTTAGAACTGCTAAAGTTTATTTCTAAACTTTCTGTTTTTCAAGACCGTATCGTAGATATTGTCCATGCCACCTCATCAAATCAAGCAGGAGAAGGAGCAGGTATTACCAACCTGAAATGGCACAGGCACTGAGCAACCCCACACAACTGCTGGTCCAAGCAGGGAGAATGAATGGAATCTCATGGAAAAGTTTTTTTGTTTTTCTCTTACTGCCTTTGCAGGAGCAGATTTCATTCCAAAGTGAGCCATTCACCTCCCCCACATTGTGACTACATCTTGATGGAAATGAGGAACCTGCAGCCCTGGTTGCTCTCTTGTGAAGCACTGAGTCACGTAATGGGGTTGTCCCAACGTACTAGAGATTATCCCACTGATAAAATGTAGCTAACTACTCTCTAGTTCCCCACTTCAATATGAGGCCCTTCATTTTAATTAAGGTTAAGTAAAAAAAAATGTTTTCATATCCCTCTATGCAGACTTCGACATCTGAGAACATTTTGCTGAGTGTTTGAAACTTCTTCTGATTTGCAGGTTCATGGATGAATCAGAATGATCTGTGCCAGCTAGTCTGCATGGTCATAACTTAGTGCTGTCTTGACTCATATGACTGAAAAAGTGCAACAGAAACAAAAGCAGAGTGGGGAGTCAGCAGCAGTGAAGAAGCCTAATTTTAGAAATCTACATGTGAGCTTGGTGTCAGTACTGCAATTGTTATTGTCATCAAAAGATATCAACCTACAGTCAGTGAAGTCTGGGGAGTGATTCAGAAATTGGAGTCTGGTCTAGTGTAAACAGCACCAGTTCAGGAGGACTTCTGGGTGACCAGAGATAGCCCTTCAGTGGTGAAGGAATCTGGTCATATCATCCACACACAAAGTTATCAAACACCATTGAATTTTTCTGGTGACTAGGACAGATTTTCTAAGTACCAGCCTAATCATGGTCGGTCAATGATTATTTATCCTCCAAAGTAGGAGAAACCAGATCATGCAGTGATAGAATGACAGGACTTAAGGGCTTGCCCCTCACATCATGCAGTCGCTTAGGTCCAGCTCAGTGCTGTTTTGACAACTACAGAAGTTTCAGGCTCTGATCTGTCAGTTTTTTTCTGGATGAGTTCCTGCTGTAATACTATTGCCTTGCACTGCGTGGAGTGACTACACATTCTTCATCAGAGCAGTGGAAAGCTGTGCTGTTGCCTGTATTTACCTTCACCAATTTACCTCATCCTTTGAGCTTTCTTTGCACTGGCCAGTGACCATAATAACCATGTATGTCACTCTATGCTGTAGATAATGTTTTCAGAGTGATATAGCTTGTGTAACATTATGTCCATTATCACATCTATTCTGCCTTTTCTGAATGTTCCACATATAGTTAGATTTGCTTCTTTGTCAAAACATGTTACCGATTTCTTTTGCAAAACACTTGAAAGCACTGTACTTTTGTGGTTTTTATTTTGGTCTGGGAGTTCCAGAAAGCAATGTGACATCCACTTTTTCTAAACCTAGCTATTTGTAAGGCTTGGTGAATGTTTTGTGCCTTAATCTTTTCTTGAAAATCTGAAATTCTGCTGAATTTTTCCTTACTGTTGTAAGTAATAACTTTCTTGGGGAAAAAAAAAAAAAAAAGGAGCACAAGACGTGTCCTGCAGCTTTCATGTTGCAGAAGATCAATACCTCTTCCCAGTATAACACAGTATCTCTAAAATAGGAACAAAGTGAAAGTTTTGAATCAATTTCTTCAGTGACAGCTGAAGATAGCCAACTGTCAAAATGGAGAATAAAATAAATGGAAGATGAGCAAGGCAGTTCTGAAACATGCTCTCAAAGTGCATTTTTACAGTTATTCTATTTCATTCTCTTTATGTTTTCATACCTTGAAATATTATACCAGTTGTTATATTCTTAAAGAAGTTATTTGAAGAATGGTTCACAGTCCATTTATTGTTATTCTGTGCAGAGATGTGATGAAATCAATGTACTCTGCACTGCAGACATAATATAAAGCAGATGGTTTTTCCTCAAGCAATGAGTACATTAAAATCCAAACTGTAATACAATGTATATAGTGCTTCTAGATTAAAGCTCTTGCATGCCAGATTTGTAGCTTTGATTCTCTCTGATTTTAGTGCTTAGTAGGATTTATTCCAGTGATTCTGCCCTTGGGCCAAAATGAATCAGCTTTTATCTTGGATGATCATATATTGGCTAAGCCCTGTAGCTTTTCTTTTAATAAACATGTAACTTTAACCTACCATTACTCGTACATAAAACATTACAAATCAAGCTTGCACACAACACTATAGCCAAAACAGAATCCATTAGAGTTCAAAATGGGGTTCATTTGCAGAATGAACACATCTAATGTGTGTCCTTTTAATTTCCCTGATTGCCTTCTAGTCAGCTTTCTTATAATCAAATTCATTCTTGCCCAAACTTAAGCTTATTTGTGGGCACCATAGAAAAACATGTTCAGGCTCCTGCCTGCAGAGTGAAAAGTCTTCACAGAACTACTATTTCTGACTAGAAATTGATGTTGCCATGTGTGCAAAGTGACTCTCTGATTTTCTCACCTTCCTTAGTAGCATGAGCAGCAACTTTCAAAAAATGTTTATGTACCTATTTAGCTTATTTTCTTAAAGCTCTTTGCTTTTCAAGACTTCCAGGGCTTTGCTCATACTCCAAAAGATTACATTTCCTGAATCTGGAATTATTCTTTTCCCAACTCTCCAAAAAAATATTTTGTACTTTGCAAATAGTCGAGCGGATTCCCTTGTCCAACATATTCTTTTACCACTGTTCAAAAGCAAAAGCAATCATCCATCTCTAAGGCTCCTGCTGTGATGCTTGCAAAAGACATATCAGTTACAGAGTTAACTTGATAAGCTCCCCTCTTTTTTGGTCCTCAGTACGCATGATGTGACAGGGACATAAAAGCAAGAGGGCAAGTTGCCAGTCTGCTCTAGAACATGTTGGTTTTCTCAGCACATGGGAAATTCCCGCAGGGTCATATTCAGGCTGTAATTGGAGGGCGGAGGGTCACAAGCAATCCTTGCCACCAGCGATGTTTTCAGTGATGCTTTGAAAGCATCCTGAGATCTCTGGGAATATGGGCTGGTTTTGATTGGGAAGATATTTACAGAATCTGAAGCTAGAAGAGAATAATTAAGTATCAAGCATGCAGTCCAATCTGCTGTCCAAAAATTTAGGTGATTAGTTCCAGGACAATTAGAAAATAATTCCCTCTCACCCCAAATTGTTTTTATATATCTGCTGAGACTACTCAAAGAAGCAGGAGTAGTCTGACCTGAGATATCTCTGTGGCATCAACTATATGCTCCAGTTTCACAAATTTAGCTCATTAACTCAGCTATTGCCTGAGCAGTCCCACAGAGAAGCTCTCAGTAGGAGGAATAACGTCTAGATACAGCAGAGCAATTCAAGATAAGGTGAAAAAAATGTTTCAGGCAGCCAGTCTATTGTGTTGAAGGCTGTATTTTACTCAGGCAAGAGTCCTGCACCTATTTGCACAGGGATGTGCACTGCTCCTGCCCTCCCACCAGCCGTTCCCCTCTGCCACCAGTTTTGTAGATCTACTCAGAGTCACTACAGGGTGTCATTTCCACAACCAGAACATCAGCTCCTGGGCAACACTGCCTCAAGCACCATGCAACATGGTAAAAGAGAAATACTATCATTCATACAAATAAATTAGAGGGGGTTTCCCTCCTGCCTTTTTCTCCTACATGCAAAGCAGAGACCTGCTTATCATTTCCCGTAAGTGTTACAGTTCTGAGGTGTGTATTGACTCAGAGCAAAGTCATTTACACTAATAAAGAAAGAAGGCAAAGTTTTCTCTCTAAATTTAATGCAGACTTTTTTTTGTGGCTGGTTCAAATTCAGAAACAAGCAGTATGAGGTTCTCACAGAGTGTTAATATAACCCGCTTATAAAAGGGCAGGAATAGTGCAGAAGGTGAAAATAAAGCAGTCCAGTTTCATGGTAAGATCATTCAGCGTGTGACTTACAGTACATTTCCTGTAGCCTCTAAAGATGTTCAGCAGGTCTGCAGCAGGTCTCAACAGGTCAAATAAAAAAGAGAAATTATTTCAAACAATTTGTATATTTTACACATTAATTTAGCATGGGTGACTTTCATGCTCTCTGTCCTTCAGACGTTCCCACAGCAAGCTTTCCAAAACCTGTCCTCCAGGGGAATATTTCTAGAGGTGAGAAGTAAGTGCCCAGTTCCAAACATTAAACTCGATGTGCTGGGACAGCCTGCAAAGCCTCTGATGACAGTGAGAGATTTACTGGTCCATGGAACTGAAACTGCTGTTTCATTTCACTTAGAAAACAGACTTTAGAAGATCTTTATCAAGGACAATAAAAACTTTTGGTTACTACTGACCTAGGCTGGTTCAAGCCAGCTGTACGAAAGATGAAAGACATTGTCTTGCAGTACTTATCTACTGAAACCTTCCAGTCTTTCTTAGCTCTGTATTGAAATATGATCGGTTTTAATCACCATATTGTTAGAACTTGTTCACCCTGCCACAATTAATGCAACGAGAATGCATCTGCACAGCAAATTGTTTGATCATTATTTCATTTTAAATGGGGATATAAAATTACTGCAGTGCAGAAACTCCCATTTTTTTCATCGAAGAACTCATTGTTCTCCATGAGATTAACTATGACTCTCCCATATTCTTGCCAACATTTTCTTCTCCAGTCAGAACAGTGTTTTTTTGTGACTGGTAGGAATTCTGTTAACCTACATTGAGCATTTGGCTTCAGAGGGGTAATAACAAATAGGATGAATGACTGACATCTGCCCACATCTAATGCTATTGTAGCTAGAAAAGTAATATCATCCTCATATATGGAATTCACTCCTTCACAAAAAGAAGATTGTCTTTTTTTTTTTTTTAGAATTTCAGGTGGAATACAATGTAGGATTATGTAGGTTTTTTTGTGCCATGTACAGTTTGTTTCCAAACAATTCAGAAATATGACTTTTGGACAAAGTTGTCTGTTTAGTACAAACCTATACTAGAAAATGATAGAAAATAAATGTTTTTTTCTGCTTTTGAAAATTTCAACAGCTGTTTAAATCAGTTCAATCCTCCATCTCACAAAGGAATCATTTTTTAAGAAGAAAAAACAATCACAACAGAGAGAAATATGAAGTACAGCATGGAAGACATGCTTGTTACAGAGGTTGCATATGAGAACATGATGGTACGACTGCCTGTCAGTGGTAGGGCATGGTCCTTCTCTCATTTGTACTGACATAAATCAAAGGTAACAACTATGTAATCAAGGATATTATGGAGAGAAATAAAATTCAAGTGGTATTAGCCAATGTTATGTTATCTATATGTATGTATATATACATATATAAATATATTTGTATAGTTTCCATTGTCATTTTGCTGAAAAATGGTCACGGAGGTAATTTTAATTTTATCCCACCACACAGGCAATGTAATGATTCCATGGAGCAGTAATGGTTCCATTTGGAAATATATTGTGGTTTAGTGCTGAGTTCATTAATTATTTTTTTTTTCATTTGCTTCTCATTGTTTTACTATGTAGTTAAACATGTATTTTCATTACAGTACAGCTTAGTTATGGTGGCTTCTATATTCAGGGAAAACAAGGATAAATAAAACTCAAAATAAAATAAAACCATATGCCAAGTATAAATGCTTTGAACCTTTGCAACAACAGAGGAAGTGAAATGTGAATTCTTTCCTGTCAAAACATTTGGAGAAAGTATGAAATCTGGGAACTGGCTGGGTTCTGCACCCTGTTTGTTTACCAGAACAAACACATAATTGCACCAGGTTGTGCAATAGTGTCACGCGTTACCTGCGGTCTCTTCAGAGAGAAGACTTTCAGGCAGAAAACACAATAAATAAATAAAAAAAATCCAAAAAAAATCTGCAGTTCCCACTTAAAAATCATCCCTTTCCTCAGGAATGAGTGCTTGCTCCGCAGCTCTGGGGAAGAGCCGCAGCTGTTGCCAGGAGTGGAAGATCGTGGAGGGATCCTGACTGCAGCCTCGGAGAGAACCGGGAGGTGTTTGGGAATGGCCGGGGGCACGCGGGGGGCAGGCGGGGGGCACGGCCAGCACCGGGGAAGGGCCTGGGCAGGGAGACGGGGAGGGAAGGCCAGGTTTGGCCAAGGTCTGCCTAGGGAGGACTGGGACCTGCCCGGGTGCACCAGACCTGTGAGTCAGAAAAGGAGAGAAGGTTCAGGGGCCAGATAAAGGGATGGAGTCAACAAGAGGTGAAATAAAGGAATATAAGCAGACAGAGAGGCAAAGATCCATTTTAGAAGGAGAAGGGATGTTTCTGTGCACCAGTTAATACACTCTAAGCGTGTCGGATGCAACCAGCCCCTGGATTCAAGCGAGGGATCTCAAGCAGAATTTGGGTGGTGAATGCAAAATTAAGACACCGAATACCACCCCACAGCTGCCATGTAAGCCTGCAGGCACCTAAACCCCAGAGACGTTTTCCTCTTTGGCTGCAATGTTTCCTGGGTGCTGGGGTTCCCATCTCAGCACGCTCCCAGAACAGACTCATTCTGACAGGGCTGAGCAGCTGGGCAACCAGGCATTCCTCTGCCTAAATCCCGAAGGGCCACGGTCAGAGAGGCATTTGCAAAGCACGCTGAACGCACTCGTGGCTGCCACTTTCCTTCAAACACTGCCACGAGCGGAGGGGCCCCTTTGCAACACTCACGGGGTTAAAGCGCTTGCCTGGGCTGCAGAGAAGCACCTTTGTTTTGACAGTGGCTATCTCTGGGATCTGGGAACTGAGCCTAGACCTAGACTGATCTTTCCTAGTCGGGCCAGCAGACAGGCTGTAGTCCCTGGAAGAGGTGTTGGAAAGAAGTTTGCATCCAGTTCGTAGGAGTATGTGAGCCCCACCTGATGTCTGGTTCAGATCTGGGGGAATTGCATGGCTGCGGGCGGAGACAGGGAGGATGCTCTTGAGAAAGAGGGGGTGAACCAGCTCAGCAGCATGGCCTGCAAGCACTGCCAGTGTCTCTCCAGGCTGCCGGCCATGCAGTCCCATCGCCAGGTGTCTGCTGGCCCCCACGCACTGCCGAGGAGCTCTGGTGCAGATGCTGGTAGCTAGATTAACATTAAAAAGGCAACCCGTAGCGTCAGAGCGTAGTTGTGTTGGCAGGGGCAAACCTTGGCAGCGAAGGCAAAGGTGCGGTTATGAGCCCTACCTGCTATTATGTCCCACACAAGCCAATTCCTATTGCTATTTGTTTTTGCAGTAAAAACACCAAATAAACCTGACTGGTATTTTACACAATGTTGATTTATAGCTTCATCCTCTAAGACTCATTTCCTTTTTTATCTCTTTTTTATTGATTTTACTCCCCTCAGTGGCATACCATAGATGAGAGCACTCTAATATTTATTGCACCCACATATCTTTATTAAACATCAATGCATGACTACAGTTACAGAAGGCAATAACAAAGGAATAGTGTTATAACAACCACTGTGTGTACAGTCACTACAATAGCTGCTTGATTATGTTTATTAAGTGCATGCTTTACTTAACCACATATATAATTCAGCCTGCATTCCCCATGTGACGTAGTCTTTAAAACCTCTACCCTCACTCAAAACATTGATACCTCAAGCTCTGAATTTCTCCACGGCACTTGGACCAGGCTTTCTTTGTGGCCAGACTCCTCTCTACGTACCGTGTGCCTGCAGACATGACCCCAGGCATCCCTGGAGCCCACAATCCCGGGTGCCTGCCCAGGCATGCTTGAGGGTGAGCCAGGCAAGCTGCCTGCGAGACAGGGCTGCGGCGGGAGGAGGCTGGCACCTGGGCACCGCTCAGCCTCTGCTCACCCTCATGACTATCACGGAGATAGTATTTTTCCACTATAAAAATATTTCTCTACTTCCTCTCAACTTACGCGTTGGACTATGCAGAACGGGAGCCCATCCTCTTTGACAAGGTCTTTAATAAGTTAGTCATTTATTTCCTTGTACTTTCACCAGTCTTTCTGTCCTGAGATAAAAGTGAACAAAGAACTTTTTTATCCCTTTTAAAAGCTGTCAGTTTTTTTCTTGCTCAAGCTACTGTTCCACTGATAGTGATAATCGAGTGGGAGGAAAAGAGGGCACTGAGATGGGTTTAAATGGAAGTTTGCCATTTTATTTGTAAAGACAAGGAAACACAGAAATCTGTGAAACATTCCTCAGACTAAATTTATGTATCCCAAGTTAGGGATTTCCACTGGGACCATGCTGGGCAATGAAGAGGTCTGGCCCATGGAGACCTGACAGAGTTCGCACCTCTGCTATAACCTTTGAACTGAAACATCTTATTTTCCCCCTAGTAATCCTTGGAATCTCACCACATTTGGATTCATTTTGAGAAAAATAGACAAGGAGTCTCCCCATCACCACCCAGCACACTGAGTGTAAGATAAATCCTGATTTAAAGACATGAGAGGTAATTAGAGCACAACCATAAGAGCTGAAAGTACTGGTGAGAGCAACATATATGATCCATCAACACCTCACTGGTAACCCCAGGCCACCTTCCAGGTCTTCAGGTAAAGCAGGACTGTGGTACAACTCTGATGGTCCCAGTGTCCATATGTGTAAAGCTACTCAACAGCGTTCTCAACCCCAAGTAAGTGTTAAGCTCCAGCTCCATCCTGACACTATCCCTCATCATACCTCTCTGTATATTCAGTGTCCTGAAAAAATAATCTAAGCCATGTGCTATGGACATTGTGAACCTTCATCAATATAAAACCTGTTTCTGTTGTCGCTGCTGCAATCCCATCAGAATCAGCCCCCACCACACACCCCTCATGTCATTTCCCCTTGAATTCCTTTGCTCTGTTCACTCTCTCCATTTACCGCTTCTGTACGTGTCTTGGCATCAGACACTACACACAATAAAAAAAGATTAAGGAATTTCATTCTCTTTTATTTATTCAATAAATCTCAGAAAGGGATAGGAAACCTTCTTTAAGGAAAGGTAAAAGGAATATAGATTTAGTTATTAAGGAATCAAAAACTGTAAAAATATTGCATAAAGAAGAATAGCTCCTGATATCGTAGGAGTGACTCAAATTAAACCAGCTGAGAGTCCACCTACGCTGTTTAAGGGGCTTTAAAAAGGTACATAAAAGTCTAACTATATGAGATGTCTGTAATCCATTGACAAAACAAAAGTACAGTGAAAGTGTATGCCTGTGAGAAACACTGTACACGCTCTGCAGACAGCTTCCAAACCACAATATCTTAGCAGCTTTCATTTTCCAAAACAAAAAGCAATAAACTATATAATGCACTGTTACACTGCCAAAATAGTTTTAACTATTATGTTTAGATAAGCACAAACATATCCAAAATGAATAAGGCTTGGGGCTTTTTTGTATGTATATATGCTTTAGAACAACCATATTCATTTTTATCTTATGCACAGGGCAGAAGAATTGCTAACACTATAGTACACCACAAGTAGGGTTTACAGCCAAAAACTTAGTCTATTGTATTGCAACTCAACTAGTTCTGGTTTGGCTGTTAGGTTTTGTTTTGTGGGTTTTTTTTTATCTCAAGAAAAATAATAGGGCTAGCCAGGTGCTCATTTGAGGCATGTCAATGATTTATTACTTGTTTTTAAAGTAAATGGAAAGAGAGAGGTGTCAGTTCAATTTGAAACGTAATCTGAAGTGAGAGCGTGTATATGTTAACCATTTTGAGTTTTGCCAAGCGTGATCTAAAAATGTGTCTAAAACATTGGTGGTGCCTATTTGTTCTTTCAGTCAGTAACACAGAACAGATCAGTTCATAAGATGATACTGCTAGCAACCCGAGTCGAGGGAAAATACCCTGTGATGGCTGGCACAGCAGCCTGGCCTGAGCTGACACATATAAAGTCACCAGACTCAACCTGACTGTGGCATTTATTCCCAGTTCTACATTTGCACCTTGGACATAACGACACTGATGTGTTTGAGGATTTCTGACCATCGCCTATGACTGAGTGGAGATGGGTGCTCAGCTTGCCCTCATCTGGTGACTGTTATGTTAATATTTCCTCTGTCATCTGGACCAGAACTCCAAGTTAATGCTCTGTAATTATTAGTTACAGCTAAAAAAGTTCCCTTTTTATGTGAGACTGTGAGCTGAATAGTCCCATAAATTTACATATGACATCCTATTAAACCTCACCAATAAAATTAATGCATTACACAGCTTGTCCACCTCAAAAATTGTTGTACTATACAGCAGTGGGAAGACTCACCTCACACTCCTGTCTCCCATTACCAAACTTATTTTCTCACCAAAGGCATTTTCCCCCTTTACTTTAGATCACCACATTTGATTGAAAAGTTGCCTGACCTTGAACTTCACCAAGCTGTGACTCTTCTCATCTACACAGGATTTGGGGGAGCAACCGAAAGAGCTATTTAGTACTTTTAATCTTGTTCATCTGTGGGCACTGCTAGCAATCACCAAGTTCAACTACTGACACCTAATTGACCTTACAGCTCTGACTGACTCCTTCCCTGTGCCCTGGCAAGCACAGTTGGTGTTTTAGAGCTGTGAATGGTATCACAAACCAGTGTGCAGACAGTAACATGCAAGGTAGAAACACTACAGCTTGATTTTAAAAAATTGTCTAAAATTAGCATTAAGAAACACCTTTTTTTTTTTTTTTTCTATATCCAAAATACAGGATTGCACAGTGCCATGTTTTCAACTGAAAGCAACACTTTCAGGGGAAGCTTGAAGATTCAGCAAGGGCATGTCAAATGAAAAAGGAAAATTGAAGGCCTTTCTATGATACTCTCCTTCATGTTTAAATTACTATTTTCCTTATTCCCATCTCTTCCCCAGGTTTTGTTGAGGCAGTTCATGGTTGGTGGGAAGAACATCAGTAACATTTTCTAATAGCTGAGAACATTACACCGTTACTGGGTGGTAGAAGTTGACATGCACCTACTAACCATTACCCTGATTTTGCATCTTCTCAGCTGTCCCTGTTCTGCTCATATCCATGATCTGTTAAGACAGCATGATATAAAACAAGGAGCTTTTCCCTGGCTCAGGTTAATGCTTCATGCTGTCATGCCTGGTATTTTTGTTAATGGGTTGTGGCTGGAGATCCCAGAAAGACAGTGCTACATAGGGGTCATGCACTTCTCATTTTCCTGCCTACCATGGGGGTCTCTGCACAAAACCCAACTAATAGTTAGCATGACATTTCTGGAAGGAAGTAACTCTGTAACAAGACATCTTTTAGTCATAACATAAATGAGCTTTAGGATCTTTAGGTGTCTACATTCCACCACAAGCTGGATCTTCGAAGTTCTTCAAAAATCCTAGGCTTTGTTCATGCAATAATCAACATAATCTCTGTCCTTCAAAAATTTGCAACTAAGCCACTTAATTTGGCATTAGCTCTTACTAATGCAAATGAAGACACTAGGGAATCTGACCAAATTTTAACCTGGTCCATGTGATAAATTCATGAGTGATCTTAAACTGTTTATCAGAAGATTGCTGCCAGTGTAATTTCTTAGAAATTGAATCTAGCTGTTTTAATTTCTCATGAAAATAATCTGAGTTTATAGGCCAAAATGTTGGGGTTTAAGAACAAGGTTGCAATACATCTAATGTTCTTTTAAATTGCTTGATCTCAGACTTATATTGTGAGTTCTAGAAACAACTACACATTTAAAGCTCTTTCTTCGATTATTGAAACATGGGAAAATTCAAAGTACACTTAATAATTTTTATTTATTTAACTCTTCTTCTGATTTCTTAAAAACAAGAAATTGTATTTATAGGCCCAAAGAAATCAGTACACAATGGGTACCTATATTAATGTGCTTTAAAGTAATATGTTATGAATTTCTAATGTAGACAAGGAAGTATAAATATTGACATTTTGCAGCTGGGCAAGCTGAGAGTTGGCCTTCCATTATCCTACAGTGGAACCCGCGAGCATACGTTCACAATATGGAGCCCAACACAGGACTTCAGAAAGCACTTATTGACTTATTCCGGCAATCGAGTTCACTTCTTCCAGGAAAATCCATAAGTTCCCTGGGAAAACACCTGGCAAAATGTCCAAAACTAGTGACCTATTGCATTTAGAATGGAGTTCTGAATTCTGTGGAATAGAAATATTTATAGCCCTGTGCTTGGTCACACCGTTTTGATGTGCTGCAAGTATAACTGACAACCTCCTTTCACACTCTGCCTACTATGTGTCCAGTGCTTTGTCGATGTGAAAAAGCTGCCTTATACGGAAGTGGCAGAGTTTCACATATCTTTGGCAGACTAGGTAGATTTTCTTATTCTGGAACTGCTGATGTGAAAGAAATATGATCAGAAAGGATGGAGAATTACTGACATACAAAGATGGGGCAATCAAGACAAAAAAATATATTGTTTCTACACACTTTATATGATGACATTTCAAAGATAAAGGAAAAGCCTGTATAATATTGCCTTTTCTGTTCAGAAAGATAGTGAAGCTGATCTGCTGAAGGAGTTTGACTCCCTGAACGTGGAAGAGAATTCCAAATTTCTGAAGCACAGAAACAATGAATGATTTACCACAGATAGCTATGACTGCACAGACTCCACCTTCTCTTGTTGGTAGTGGACAATATACTATATACAAATAAAACCAAACAGACATAAAGATCTTGAAAACAATGCAAACAGATATAGACAGCATATTCTTGTTCCTAAGTTTATCCTAAGGCTGCAGGTGACAAAACCAGGGAAGCATTTGTTTCAAGAGGATTAAAAATGAATTCTGCTCAACCATCAACCTGCACCATGTTTCTACTGAAAGTAGAACAAAGTCAGAGAGAGGTCGCAGTCACTGCTTATTTATTTACTTGTATATTTTTGGAGGTAAAGAGGAGGATGGGAAAGGGACTGTGAAATATGTAGCAAAGAATGATACACACAAAAGAAGCAAAGGGGTAGCTAACTTGACATTAAAAGGACTAGAGGTTGGGTTTGGAGAAAGACCTTAAAGACATCATGCACTAGAATACTTTTTTCAGTTCCTAAAATTTGTGGGATTTCCTGTTTGAGCTCTGCATCTTCCCTCTGCATCTTTTCTGCAGTTAGCTGTGATTTGTTCCTCTTCACATCTGGTAGTTTCTCATTCCCAACTCAAGAGTGTCAATGTTTTTAACCTTTCTGATGGGTCAGGACTGCATTTCTGCTGCATCCCACCTAAATTAGTAGGACTTCAGAGATCCAACAGGCTCTCATGGAGTGCAACTGGGGTGAGGAGATAAACAGTTGTGCAGCAGACAACAAGGAGGAATTTGCTAGACAGATGAAAGTACTCAATAGTGGCATTACTAAATCCAAATTATTATGGCCCTTTGGTATGAAAGAGGTAGGCTTTAACAAGTATTTAAGGCACCATTTTGCAACTAGTTTAAGTGTGTATTAAACTTATAATGCTGAAGTCTCATTTCAATCAATAGAATTTAAGTATATGTCATGGCATATGCCCTGTGCGATGTGTTGTGAATATTTTGCAAATGTTGATGGTTCTGTGTCTGTAGAAAGGCTAGCATAGGAAAAAGTATACTCCAACTATAGAGAGGGTGGGTATCCTTGAAAGTTTCTCCTTTGAGATTTGCTTTCATGAACAGAGACATCAAACATAATATGATCAAGCATAGATATAACAACACACGATAAAACTCTGTGCAAATGGAAATGAGACATGATTTGTAATAAATAGTGTGATTTTGGCAAAGGTCTTTCTTCTGTGTAAGAAGTGCCACATGCCAGTTTTATATATTCCTACAAACCATCATTTCCTAGAAGCAGTCATTGCTTGAAGATCTATAGAGAAGATTTTTTTCCATGCTTTAAGAGACACGAAATATTTTCCTTGTGGAAACTTCTGGGCACCATAATGTCTTCAGAAATGTCTCTTAAAAGTTCTTTTCCACTTGGTGGCAAATATAACATGAAGGCTCCATGATCAGCTAACAGTGATCCTGCTGTTGCTGAAGAGGAACAACTGGATGACACATAGATGATCTGACCCCAGTTTAAGGAAGCACATTGCAGACAGGCATTCCTGTGCAAAAGGAGCACAGGCCATCCATACCAGATAGGCTTGAGGTGATGGGGGCATGCCTTAAGCAATATTCAAGAAGTCCCTACTTCACATTTAGAAAGTATTTTTCTATGTTTTCTCAGGACTGATGCATCTCCAAACTCCCCAACTTCTGCCAACTCCCCATCCCCACAAGTCCCTCTTCCTCAAACCCTTTCAGCCATACATCAGCTCTAACCTTACCGCTGTTTATGCCCCTTACTTATCTGTGTCCTACCACAATCTTCAAGCACCTCTTGCGATGCCACAGTGCAAGAACAGGCTCAGGAGCTGTTTACATGGGCAGGCTACGGCAGAGGAACTTACTAGGAGGACAACCAAATGGGACAGACTAAATAATCCTGGAGCACTCAAACACATGGGGCCTATGCAGCCATTTAAACTGCTTGAGCTTTAGGCCAGCTTTGTGTCAGCATTTCATTTTTCTCATAGAACAGATGCTTGTTTTATGTTGTATCTTCCATATTCTCTCAGTATCAAGCATTTTGCAATTAACTCCATCCATGACAAATAGAACCTGACAGAATTCAGTGCATGGGAGACAGATGTAAATGAGCAGCATTGCTTTGACGAGCTGTATCTGGCTGAACCTCAGCAGCAAACTGTCTGTCAAACTCTGCCATTAAAAAAAAAACCCAAACCAACCCTCACATCTTGTGACCCGGTGTGTGTGTGTGTGCTGCAGAGGCTTGTGCTAGAATAGCGATCACGCTAAACGGAGAAGGAGGGAGCCTGTGATGGAGCAGCTGCTGCAACTCAGCGCAGCTTCATTTAGCTTTTCCCCTCCCACAGCAAATGCTAAATCTACCCCACTAAAGAGGAGTTCAAACCATGAGGATATTCCCCACAGAAGAGGATTATAAAGCCCTGTGATGAGCCTGGAATGAAATTAAAAATAGCCTGTGAAATGAATGTGCTTTTCTTGGTCTGCTTTGGGAGGTTTCATGAAGGAGGCTTTGCTTCTCAAAGCAGTACGTGTAATCTCTCATGGATAGATCCCAAGTTGTCCGCTGTGTAACAAATGTAGATGGCTGTTCAAAAGGAATGTGGTCGCCTTGTCTGGGTTTCTTTTTTTGTGGTGCCGGGGCAAGGGGAGTGTGTGTGTGTGCATGTGAGTATGTGTGTAGAGAAGGAGGGCTCAGCCAGTCGATCAGATTTCATTAGGTTTCTAACTGCCAGCTTTAGGCTAGTGGTTTTGGAATATTACTTGGGATCATTTCAAGTATTTTCAGCTTTGAAAAGCAAGTTGTTGTAGTTTCTAATTAAAAGAGAGGAAAAAAAGGCCCCTTTGTCAGTTAATAAATAATGATCATTGACACTTCAGTTCAAAAAAACAGGAAACTCTGGAGCTTTCCTTTCTCCCATCTTGGCTAAGGGCTCCTGGCAAGAGGCAGTGTCCCCAGCAGAGGACCACCTGCGGCTCAGGAGCAGCCAAGTTCTCAAGCTGAGATAGAGGAATTTTATACATGACCGTGATGTCCACTTCCACTCCAGGCCATCTTGAGACCAGATGCATCTCGACTTTCAAGATACAGAAGTGGAGGGTGCCAGATTTACAGTATAAAACACCTTCTTTTAGCATTACTCAGTCTGAGAGATCCCTGGCTGCTTATTTTATCCCTCGTAATATTAGAAAAGAATATGGATCTTGCCAAGTTTAGTAGTTTCATGTAAAGCAATGACAACTAACCTTAGATGGTAAATTCCCTGGGAGCTCTCTTATGCCTGCAAAGTACCATGCACACTCCTGCTGCAGTATATATATAACATAGTCTGAAGGATAGGGAGAAGATATACTTAACATTTCTTTCAGTTCTTGCCTCATTCATGTCACTTATTCCATCATGTCATGAATCATGCTATCCATCCGTTGATACCAATGAGAAGGATGGATTTTCAAATACACCTAAGCACAGACTCCCTTGCTTTGTGGCAACATAGTTGGTATGGGTACCATAAAGGAGACTACTGCAATTTAATTTCCAAAAGAGTGGCAGCTATATAGATAAAAAGGCTGCTGAGGGCTGTTAAGTCAAGTGAGATAAACTGTCCCATAGATGTTCTTATCTCTTTCTAGTGCTTGCAGAAGAAGCCTAGGCAACCAGCTTATACACAGTGACTATTACTTACATGCCTAAAGTCATATGAGATGAATCCAGCCCCTCTCCCTAAGTTACTATGGAAAATTCTTACCCTTGCCTAACAGCATCAAAATTATTTCATGTAGCTATTTTAGTACCTTCAGAAAACAGTAACACCTTCATATCCTCTCCAGATACATGGAGTTTGAGATCCTACATACCTGATATTGCTAGACTGAAACTACAGATAAAATTCATCCTCAGTTTAATCAAGGGAATAGGAAGTTGATAGGACCTGTATCTATTATGCTAGAGCTGTATACAGTCCTAGAACTCACTATATGTAGGTGTCTAGGAGTTTTATGTGTAGAGATCTTGCAGACACTATAGGTGAAATTAAAACCTAGAATTAACCATGGCTAGAGAGAGCACCACACTCACTGTTCTTTTTTGTGGCTCATGCATGTGTAAGCATGGCCAGGAACAGCTAAGCCGAGCCTTGTACTTCAATATGAGAAAGGTGGGTTAGTAAAAATTTCTCTGGTCTTTCAGACACATTTATTCTCTATTCTATTTCTGTGATAATGATCCAAAAATTTTTGGAAGGGTCCCTTCATAGAAATCTTACATGACATCAGCTTTTCCTGTGACCAGCTCAAAAAAACAACTGTAAGAGGTATATATGGAAACAATAAAGACCTACTGTTCTTTATGGAAGTATAATGCCATCCAAATAAAATCCACCATCTATGGAAACTTTCATTAAAAACATAACTCTGAAAGACTCAGTACTAGTAATTCAACAAAAAGAACCCTTGTTTTCTAATGTAAGTGAGAGTCCTGTAATGTCATGGTTATCACAGAGAAAAAGAGCTATTCACAAACACATCAGAGAGAAGCCTGAATGTGAAGATAATGAAAGACAGATGTTATCTCAGGGAAGATGCTGAGCTTAAGATTTTTTGCAATGGAGACTCAAGAATAGGTGTTTTATGCATCATATGCCATTGCAAAGATACATTTTTTCCCCGTTATATTCAGTAATATGCCTGTACTTTACAGTGAACACAAAACTTCTTGGGCAAGAACAAGCTCTCCATCAGCTGCTGACAATGTGATAAACTGTTCCTGCTCTTCTCCCTCTGTCTGAACAACTTTCAGCTCTCTCTATCCGATCCGCCACCAGTCCCAGGGCACATTTGTAGGAGTTAGGAGAGAGCAAGTCTTCTTGCCTGGTTGACAAGGGGAAGAAAGGAGGTTTCAGGGCTCTCGGTGGGCAAGGGGTGACCAGTGGGGAACTCACGGCAAACCACTGCTAGGGGAATCACAGACTCACCTACACGGAGAAATTGAGTACTACTGACAGAATTTAGTCCCGGCTCTAAAGAGTTACAAATGTGAGTGGAAGAGGCTCTGGCAACTCCTAGGAGAGCTGAAAAGTAATTTTACAAGAGCTCAAATGCTCATGCACACCTGGTGTCTCTCCACCGCGGTTAAACTACTCTTTTGTATCTTCCACACATGGAAAATTAAGCTCAATTTATCAGAATTATCTAAGTATATGTACCAAAATCTGATTGCTGAGTAAGTGGCTGATAGGAATCCTGGAATAGCCTATAAAGAATTAAATGCTTTTTGAGAAATATACTTATTATGGGAATGAGGTAATATTAATTCAATAAAGGGCAACTTCATAAATACTGAAGTTCTATTATGGATAAAGATTTGACTATAAAACAAGAAGAAACAATCAGCTTTCAACATGGGAAGTGATTATTAATGTCTATTTTTAATGATCTTAAAAAACCACTACAGTGTAAAAGTTACATGTCCCAGTGTAATTTGGATCAGAATGAAACGTACTCCTGGAACTGTCAAACTGAGCATCAAAGATAGCTTGCATTTATTTTAGATGACTAACTTGTTTATTTTTTCTGATGTTTTCAATTATGTTATTGAAGCAAAAGTTTTCATTTTAGTTGCATTGAGTAATAGACTGCCCACTGAGCTTTTAAGTGAAGAATTAGTTTGGGTCTCATAAACTATTATCTTTGGTGCTTTTCAGTGCCCAGACCTGCTAAAAACACAGCTGCTACGTATCATCTGCTGATTTTTTTTTATTTTTTTTTTATACTGGTGGGGAACGCTGTGAAAGGGTCTTTAAAACATTTAACAGGGTTTTAGATAACTAAGTTACAGAGCATGGCTATCATGTAAGCACTCACTGCTTACACGATAAGTACACTGGGCTTGATAGGTAATACCTTGTACCTACTGTAATTTCTTGTCCTTGCAGATTGCAGAGTAATCCAGAAAGAATTCTATAGTCACTCTACATTAACAGAAAACAGGAGAGGTTGCAATGTGTACATTCCTTCTTTGATAACGCAGGCATAACAAAAAAAATTAAGTAGGTGTGCCACAGGCCTGTTTATTTCCCACAGTAGGGGCTGGTTGATTCAAAGCAAAGACATCAGACGTACTGGTGCGGAGAGCAGCCCTGGCTTAGTACAGCAAGTTCAGACAGGTAGAGATAACAGCGTAACATACTCACTGCATTTCAGGTGCACTAGCTGAAAGCTTAATGTTGACACTACCCAGTCCTTTTTAAGGTTATTACAGAATAGGCCGGAGATATACTTTGGACTGAAGAAGGTATTTCAATTTTGATAGTTTTAGGGGGTTTATCTATGGGGGGGTTTAACATATGTTCTTGTATCAGTTCATTTTTTTAATCTGTGTGTGGTGCTTTATCAAACACTAATTTTTTTGCATAAATAATTTCTCATTTTTTCTGGTTGTAAAAGCAAAATTCTTAAATCTGGCTATGGAAGAGAAACATGATTTATTTAAGGAGAATGAATCATTGTTAGCTTTATTCACTGATGATATACAGTTATCAACTTTAAAAGTTCCAGGTTGGATTCTCAGAAAAATTAGGTGTAACCCACTATTGATTCTTAATGTATTAATTACAAAATGTTAATTTCATGTATCCCTTGACAATCACCTTCCTGTGATATATTTATACATCATAAAACAACCATAGAACAGAAAGCAAAATAAAAAAGCCAGTACAATATAACCACAGATTAAATGCAATAAGCAGCTCAGCTGAAAAAATAGTTCAGTTAATTGCATGCTTACAATTTACTCCATCCCAAAACATTTTTATGCTTTGAAGGATGAGTGACAATTGTATTCAAAGAAAGAGACTTCTTGACTCATATTTATGGTATGCACGCAAAGCAAAACATTGACGGACACTTGCAATGTCTGTGCTTGCAGCAGTGCCGTGAACATCATGCACACTACCTTTGCCAGCTCTTGTTTTGCCTGCGATCACCAGACATGCTGCCATGACTGATGGGTCAGCAAAGTATTTTGAGAATAGCTTAGCTGCACTGGTTCAACAAGGGTAGTGCTGGCTTTCTGCTGTACTATGGTGAGCAGATTCACTGAGGCAAGACGCATTTCTCTCTCTCTTCAAATAAAGGGAACGAGCAATATCGAATGGAGCAGGGAGGTAATATCCTGACAGCAGCTGAAGTGCCTCCTTGGTACACAGTCCTGGGGACCACACTCTCTTATGGGAATGTGAAGGGATGGGAATAGGAGTGAAAAATGTGAATAACAATTTTGAGAAAACCAAACAATTTTCATTAGTATTTGTCAAATGCAAGAAGTTCTGGAAGTCTAATTTCACCACATTTCTTAAAATCAGACCTTCTAAAATGAAAACATTGCAAGTGTACCAATCTGATATTGGTTAGCCATAGTACTGCTAACAATCACCTCATACCTCAAATTTTGGCCAAGGGTTTCTATTTGCATAGAAAGAGGCTGGCAGTACCCATAGCTTTTGCTTCAGGCTAAGCCTCACAGGTTGTTCTCCATGTTTTTCATCTTTCTAAATGCAGTCTTTTTACAAGGTTCCCTGATTTCATTTTTTCCATATGTTTTCTACTTGGCTTTTGCACGATCGCCTGATGTTGTAGGGCTGGGTTCTGCCCCAGGTGCTGTCAGAGCGAGGGGTGGGCTGTGCCCCAGCTGGTGCCACCCCCTGGCCCTGGGGCTCCCTGCACTTTCCTCCTCTGGGCACTCTACCCCATGGAGGAGACAGCGTCACCTTTGCTGTCCCTGCAACCTCCAAAGAGCCACTAGAGCCATCACCCTGCCTCCTATCTGGCCTGAGCACGTTTGGGGAATTGAGTCCCAGTTGCACAAATGGGCAACCCTCGACAGCCAAATTAATGCCAGGCAACTGACAGAGTGCATTTAAACATCCAAAGCCCAGGAGACTCAGAAAAGACAGCCAGATGCATGTGAAGCAACTTAAGCTGGCCTGTAGGGCATTCCCAGGCAAGAGCAGGATTCAAGTCTTTTCTAAAGGGTGGTTTATCTGTAAATTTTTGTGTAGAGGGACAGAGGATTCCTATAACATATACTTCACAGCCATGAATCATTTTCAGAAGTAGGGTAGACGCAAAAGTGTTGTTAAAAAGACAAGGGAGGAGGGCTGTCACATAGCTGAAATAAAAGCATTGAATCCTTACATTCAAGTCCTCTTATACTTGATTTAGAGCAAGGCTTTGAAATGAAATTGTTTTCCTCCCAAGAGAGCTCCCTTACACTTAGACCGTAGCATAAGCTGAACAAAATTGTTGTTTGTTGAAGGTGATCCACTTTACACTCATTAGTAGCTGTATGAGCTGAGATTGGGATCTAAATATAGTAATTTTCACACTCTGTCCAAGCTCAATGAATATTTAAGTATTTTTACACAGTAGGACAAGAGAGACTGAGAGGATATCAGAACTGAACATTGCTAGCTTTGCTGTCGTTAGAGAATCTGAGTTTCAATTCCACACACAGATCAGGCAGAAGAAAGACCTGCATTTGGATATCCCCACCCTGCTTGAGCCCTCTCAACATTGACTTCTCAGCGATGAAGGACAGGGAAGACATGGGCTTTAATCAGTGTATTTTGCTTGAAAAGCATCACATAGGCTCCTAAGAGGAGCCTCCCTTGGGAGGGAAGGCATACTTTTTTATTTCTGCAATGTGCCAGGCCCTGAAGATTTTAAGCATCAAAGGTAAGTCAGGAAGGAGTGTGAGCTGAATGGTCAAAACCAGAAGTTTAATCAACCTCTCCAAAATTTCCTAGCTTGAATTTGTAACAGAAGAAAGATGTCTTGATTTGCAGTTGCTTGCTCTAGTGAGAAATCTGCACCAAAACAAAAATCCATTTATCTTCTGGCAAGAACTCTTGTGGTTTTCAAGGAAGAGAAAAATTCTCAGCAGGTTTATAGAAAGGCTAGAGCTCCTCCTTTGAATTCTTTGCCTGCCATATGTTAAAACTATACACATGCAGCCTATCTTGAAAAAACACCATATAAAAGCCACATAATTCAGAAGCTAGGAAATGGTAGACTTAAGGGCTGTCTTTGTGACAGTAACCCATCTGTTTTGCGCATATGCATTAAGGTAGGATCTCAGATCACCCTTGCCTTGTCCAATGCTCCGCATGGATGGAGTGTCCCTAATAAAAAAGTATTTTAAAATTTGTTTTCTCTGTGTGTTTAGTGTGTGGTCCCCAGCCATATTTACTGCAAGTTGTTTAAAAGCTAGTCAAGACAGAATAGATTTTTTTCCTTGTGTTTTTTTTTTTTTTCCTGTGATCCTTCAGAATCGTAGTGCCGATATGGGATAGTATCTATATATGTCCTGTCTCAGTGGAAGCTAGGAAAACACAGTGAGCTCTGGCATTGTACCTCCACGTTTCAACTGGCAGGATATTGGTGGACCTGGACTTCTTCAGCAGAGCTCTTTCATCACCATCCTGTACACTTAACAGGTCAGCAGGTCTTGGAAGCAATTAAATTAGTTGGTTAAAATCTCTGTTGCCATATATACAAGGGGGTGGTGGTGGTTGTTAAGATTACTCTTTTGCCTGCTTTAGTTGGCAGCCTGAATAACTTCATCACAGCTCAATAATTTTCTAGCTTGTTTGTTTTCCAGGATAAAACTTTGAGATGTAGCTGGTCCAGGATGATGCCTTCTTTTAGTTATTTGAGGATCCCTTTGGGACAACTTTTGACTGCAAAGTCCTTCAAAGGGAGTGGTCTCCACATCTTCACATGGATAATAATGCTTTCACAGTTGTCTCTTCTGCCGTGCTGCCAACAGCAACGGGGACAGACTCTCTGTACATGATCATCTCTTAGCTGCTGCTCATAGCACCTTCCCTCAGCTTTAGCAAAGAAATTGTCATCATCATACAAAATGTTCATCAAGCACCAGTTTAAGATCACAGCACAGATGAATTTTCTTGTCTTTTCATGCTGCTTCGGATCAACCACACCCATTCCAGCTATTTGATTCTTGTGAAATATTTTTTGTGATGCTTGAGCACATGATAAAAGTAAACTCTATGGTTTCTTTTGTTTCTGGTAAATCTTTTCATGTTTGCCCAAAGTACCAGATACATCCTATAAATTTTCCTCAGTACTTTGCTTGACAAATGATGAGTGGACTTCAAAAGGCAGAAAGATTTCACATCTTTAAGCACCAAACCAAAGCAGAGATGCTCTAAAGAGCCCACAGTTTCTTTCTGAAAAATCTTTCTGCAGGCATTTGGGTTTACAAAGTTTAAAAAAATAGTAGTTATATGGTGCATCTCATTTAAAAACAGAAACCTATTGCTTCTTCTTTAGTGTTCTCTCAATAAGGCATGAAGAGTTGTTTCCTCAGGGCAGCTGAGCTCAGAGTACAACTGGGGTTCCCTCCTCTGCCTGTGGTTTCTGATATCTCCTCTGTTCCTGTTTTTTAATACATGGGCAAACAAGACAAGGGCATCGTGAATATTGCCTCACAATTTACCTTAGCCTGTGGAGTCACGGTTTGAAGAAGGGATGGTAGCATGGCCTAACCAGACATGGTTTCTCATGGTGTCTCTGGCTGTCTTCTGGGCTGAACTCAGGAACCAGAGTCTTTTAGAGTTATTAGCATGGGGTTGGAGGGTTTCAGCGTTGTTTTCTTCAGGTCAAAGGTTTCACCTATTAACTTCAACATTTCCTCTGGAAAATCTTGTGCCGGTGATTCACAGAACAGTAAGTGAAAGGACAGATTAAAAGAAATATCATGTGAATTGTATGTTATGTACCTGGGCTCTCCTCTGCAACTGCAGAATTAATGCTCTTGTAATGAAAATGATGGTCAGACTCACATAGGAGAACATCAGTCCCCTGCTTTTATGTGAGGAGAAAGTCAGGTACACTTAGAGGTTATAAAAATTGTCTAATGCTTGGCCCAGATCTCAGCTCTGCACTGGCAGATGTGTTAATGCCCACGTTGGTTTCCATTTCTTATTAATTCCCTCCTCTGTGTCCTACAACGTATCGGATAGATCAGCCTAAAGTACTGACAATTGCAGCCAGTTGGTTCCTGCCCCTGACTGAAGTGGCTCTGTGGGCCGAGTCCTTCCCTCCACCCCCTCGCTGAAGCCCTGAGCACTTGGAGGAGGTTTACCACCCTTACAGAGACTCTTTCCCGAGAGCTGCCATGAAGGCAATGAACATCTACCGAGGGTCTGGGTCTTATTGCTTAAGAGGGGTGATTCTCTGTGTTCACCACAAATCATTCATAAGTGCTGCAAATTACCGGCAATTACAGCTGGAGCCCTATGTATTCCTACTTCTTGCTATTAAGATCTAATGAAAAATGAAGCCGTGTTTCCTTGCAAATGGAAAGGGAATACAAAACTGAGCCAGAGTTTGGGTCTGAAACAATTGTGTGTCTTACAACAATTTTGGGAAGCTGGGCTTAATCTGGAATTTTCCCCATAGTAATTCAAATTATTTCTCTCAGTGACTTGAGTGACTTTTTTGTGGCAATACTCATGTTGCTATGGCAAGGTTTGTATTAATATTAAAAGGTGCTGTCAGACCGCATGCCTCCACTGAGACATACAAACACTTGAAGGTGGGAAATCTGCCAAGACATTCTACACAGTTAGGAAAAGGAATGTATGGTTAATCATTGTTTTGCTCAGAAGGAAGCCACAGGAGATATATTTGTACTTTATGTATGCACCATTCTTCAAGCATCAGAGCAGAGCAAGGCCCAAAACAGAACAGTGTTTGCAAATATTACAAAAACAAATGGTTTGACAGGAATTTTTCATAAGTACAGGTGTCTACATTTACTCTCAATAGAGGAACCAAGACAAAGCTCAGAAAGATGTATTTCCAACCTCAGTTACACCCAAGAAACTTCACTGACTTCACTGAGTTTACAGAACATTTGGAAATGTGTCAAAAGCCTATGAAAGCAGAAAACAGGAAAAAAAAATCTAGAAGGTTCTTCGCAATGTTTGAGGGTCAAATACTGCTTTCTGAACTCTCTATAATCCCACATTTAGGAAGAAATATTTTTCAGCATTACCACTCTTTAATCTGAAGGTACACTTTCTGTACCCTATTCTCTTCAGGTTTATGGGAACGCCAGCCAGGACGTGTGGTTGACCTATGGATACATTTCATATAAGTTCCATAAGCAATAAAGAGTTAAACAAATACCAGATTCAGTTAATTGTTTTTGAGAGCCACAAAACCCGATTTTGAGGTTGGCCTGGAGGCATAACTCTGAGTATTGCCCAGACCAGTGATGTGATGAATGGCAAACACTTCTGTATTTACAGTGGCACAGTGCCCAGCCTTTATACTGTCTGCTTCCTCCTCTTCACAGTCCATGAGGTCTTCAGTTATTTTTCAAAATTACCGTCCTCAAATGATACCAGAACGCCAGACTATAGCTGAGACATACATGGCTCCAACATACCCTCTCATTTTATGAGAAATGTCAGTCTCTAGATAATGAGCCCCAATAAGCTCTAATTAGCAGAAAGCCTTGTTATATCCCTAATAACAGAATGGTCAATTGTAAATCAGTAGATGAGGTCATTATTTTCAATCAGACTCTTCCGTCAAACACCAAAACTTCGTAGCTAAGAAAGCAGACACTTCTTACAAACCACTAATTCTCATTCATTTCATAAGTAGCTTAGCAGAGTTCACATGAACATATGAATCACTCTATTTATCTTCTGTCATAAATTTATTTTATAACTGTTCCAAAAAAACCCTCTTTTATAACAGTGATTTATAATGTAATAAACTTTCCAGTATGTATTTGTGCTGTTATTGTTGCAAAATGAAGATTATTTTTTTTTCCTTACTGGTTTTGAGGAAGTGAATATTTGGATTGTGAATAACTATTTCAGTCCCATTAGCAATAAAGTTCAGAATCGCTTTGGCTAATTCAATGAACATGTCAACAACTTTATGAACCTGTAGTTTCTGTAGACATACTTTTGGGTGGTAACAGAGATGCAGGTAAAGAGAAGGAACCTGTTTTATGTTTAGGTAACAGAATTTAGTCACTTTTAATGCTTTCTTCTTTACTTTTACACTATCGGGTGAGAATGGATTTCCTGAAGAATTCACGTGCATTTAAAATGTGTACCAACTAGAGTACACTGAGGATTGAAACTCTTTTTAAACGCACAGGACAGATGCGATAGAGCTACTGACTAGTGTGATTTAGGTGTGATTTGCGGAGAGCCAAACAGGTCTGTGATAATACTGCTGTTCCCATGCTTATCCTATCCTCGAGATTTCAAATATAAAGGCCTACTGACATCATGCACTCTATTGATTTCTGTTACGCCTTGCTAGGAATTGAGGAGAAATCATGAAAATAGAGATTTTAAAGTTAGTGAAAGACCACATCAATAAACAAGAATGGAAAGTGAAGTCTACTGGCAGTTTTATGCCTAGAGAGTGCATGTCTACATGCAAAATAATCCTTGCTGCAATAGTAGTAGTATCAGAGTTCAAGCCACTTATGAAATATGTCGATAAACAATAACCTTGGGCCATCTTCAACCTGTGAGGAATCTTTTTTATAACTTACAAGGAGATTCAGTATGAGATAATTGCTTCTAGTATAGGGTTGGAGCGGCAGTTCTGCATCAGGATTTTGCATCAATGGTTAATAACATGCTATTCAATGAAACTTCATTAAAGAGACTTCTACTGGACAGAAACCTCTGTTATACTGAACTGGAGTACATTGTGCATTTCTACTGCTGTTATGGTGAAGGAAGCAAACTTACAAATTATTTGTTTTCAATAAGAACAACAATAAAAGTAATATGCTGCAACTCTTTAAACTTTCACTTAAAAACTATTTTTAAATTATATACAAAACATCTGTTACAGATATTCAAATATGTGAGACTGTCTTCCAGATGTGAAATAATGTTTATCAAAGGATGGAACAAAAAGCAGTTATCACTGAAGTAGGTCAAGAGGGAGGTCTCTGAATTACACAGATCTACCAGCACTTCACAATAGGCAAGGAGTTATGGAACAAACGTGATCATGGTCAATATAACTTTATTTGCCTTATGAATAGGGTACTTAACAGGACACATCACTAACTGAGACAAGCTGGGATTCAGTGGAGTATGCTGTAAATAACAAGCAGCCTTATCCATACCAGTTGTGTTGCAAGTACATTTTACTTAAAGAGTATGTGTCATGTTAACACAGAGATTAATTGTGGTGTTTAGGCACAGCTCCTTCTTGAGTCACACCTTCCCTGAAGGAGTTGGGAGGGATGAAAATACTTCCCAGGACTTCTGAGCTTGTGATGTGAACTGATCTTGGCGTATGCCCCAGCTGTAAGCCTGTGACTTGTCCCTCTCGGTGGGCTGGTCCCTTCTCAGTGGGACCATCGACACTTTCTGTGAGCAGAAAGCAGTAGACCCCAAGACTGAACAGAGCCCCCAGTTTATAGCCACACTAACTAATGTCACACTTTCTACAAAGGCTTTCGTCTTAAAATTTGGGCTTCCAGCCACGTCTTTAAACTGCTTATGTATCCTCTCCTCTGGAATTAACTGTTGCCTTTTGTTTTCTGATTCACTGACTCATCTGTTTCTTCTGTGCTGCTTTTATGGACTTTCAAGTCATCCAGAATATGCAGTTTTCTCATACTGTGTGTGCAGCATTCATTCTACTGCTATTATTACAGAGTTTATTTCTCTCAATAAATGGATGTCGGAATTTTAAGAAGGCCACAGCATTAGAGACATTTTAGAATTCTGAGACCATCGTGATTCAGTCTTTTCCTGTTCAGAACATAGTGCAGACCAGGGCTGTCAAGTGACCCACTAAAGCTCACAAACATTGCATAATGTATTGGTGATCCCGAAAGTCAAATGAAGCTGTAAATATTGCATGGTTTCAAAGTAACCTTTTCTGATCTTGAAATGAAATCTGAAAGCTAAATGAAAATATCAGTAGTGATGAGGTGAAGGCTCCCTTTTCCAAAGCTGAAGAAAGTGCTTGGTGGGATCATGAAAGGAAAACTGACCATGCGCTGCTTAGCAGTGCACTGTAATAACGAACGATGGTAGAACATTGCATTTCGATCAAAACCACTTTAATCTTTGGTTACAAGCAGAGATATTCTGTGCCCAGATACATAACAATGAGGTCATAGTAGAATGCCTATCACACTCCTCCAGAACTTCTCAGTCTGCATGACAAGCATCTAAATGAAAGGATCAGTCTTCTGGAATTGCTTACCATTTGACAGTTTCACCTTAATTAAATATTTAAATGCCTCTTCAGTAAGGTAAAATAATTTACGATGGAGAACCTAATTGACATCAATCAAATAGATGAGAGAAAATAGTTAGATAATGTCCTTCTGACAGATTAATAGCTAATGTGTGCATTTTTCCAGTTTGAGGTTTCAAGCTTTGCTGTTTCTGCTTGTGTTGCCATCTGGTTCTTGATTTCATGGCTCCAGTTGTTTTTTTATATTCAGCCCACTTCCAAAGCACCATGGTATCTTTAGTCTTGTTTCTGCAGGTACTTCAGTAAATCCACTCCATGATTTGGCAGAACAGGATGATAAGGTATTGTTGGTATATTGAAGCAGCAAGTAGAGCTGGTTTTAATGTCTGAACAAATCTGCTCTGGCAGAAGGCCAGAAAAATGGGAAGGAAACAAGCTCATGACCTCCAGGCTATTGCTGGCAGCTCTTTGGGGAGGCTGCTCGGTCATGATACTGAAAAAGTCATCACTATAGTTTGTGATATTTGTCCCCGAGAATAAACTGTATTTTCAATTTATTAAACTGTTTTACATGTAGCAAGAATTCTGTTACACTTCTAAATAGAATTATAAACCAAATTAAAGTCTTGCTATATAAAGCAGATATCATCTGTATCCCAATGCTTGCCATGCGGTGATCCTAGTATCTGAATACAGGGAGTACAGGGTATTGCTTCATATAAAAATGTATGCCACTTTTCCTTATAGACCTTTCAAAGATGACTGCTGAACTGCGAAAATACATTCTTGCAAAACAGAATCTGTATACCTTTGCATGTAATTAGATAAGCCAGACTCTTATTTACCCAAGGAGAATGAAAAACAACTCCCCAAAATGCCCTCCCTCCCCAGTTCAAATGAGTCATATGATTTCTAGCAACATCCTGGTTTTATTCAATGTTCCATCTGTGTTGACTAAGGCACCAAGAGGTCAAGTGACTTCAAGGGTGGCTTTCCCATAAAGGCAGAGCCAGCAGCTGTCTAATGGAGAAAAACATAAAAGCAGAATAATATTGGTTGACACTGGAGCATTTAAATAGCTGTGGGCTGGGAGGAGATGACATTTTCCCATTTCCCCAGAGCAGCTAAGTCTTTAGAGGAGCTGCTAGTGAGATGGCTACAAGCAGTGAGCTTTTCACTGAGGTGGCAGCATTAGTTTTGCATTTTCTAGCACAGATCTCTGATCTCCAGGAGGGCTCTTGGCGAGTACAAAGGCAGACAGGGGCAGTACCGTTCACAGAGACACCGCTCTGCTGCTCTTCTCCATGGTCTGCTACTGAAACAAGGTCCAACACCATGCAGTGCTGTTATCAACACAGATGAGCTAGCTGCAGCCTGAGTGAGACCTAGGAGCAACACTCTTCCTTATGTATCTTGATCTGGCTATGCTTTTTTCTTATGTCCATCAGCTGTGGGTTGCATCTTGTGCAGCAAAGATGTAGCCGGGCAGCCCAGCAGATCCTGAGCGGGGACATGCTCTTGGTGCAAAGGTAGTCCGAGTAGCCCTTGCAATAAACCTGGCCTTGTCGGCCAAAAAGGCTGGTGCCATCCTGAGTTATACAACCGTTTTGAAAAAAGTAGGGAAGGAGGTTATCAAATGTTAATATCTCTTGCAAAGTGGACTGAAACTGTCACACAAACTGTCCCCTTCTTCATGTGGCAGACGGGCATCACACAGGAGTTCAGCACAGCTCGGTCTGTCCCCTGGCCAAACCAGCTGCACTTCTGTCAACTCTGCAAAAACAGAACTTCATGCACATAATTTCACCTTCAATAGATTTTTCAGAGGGATTTTTTATTATTATTTTAGCCTTCAGTGCACTCTGTGCCCAGGCCTCTGTCCAGCAACAATCTCCGAAGCTGCAGCATGAGGCAAGCAAGAATTCAGATACCAGTGAAAGAAATCTCCTCTTGTAAAACAGAGATAGTGATGGCAATTTATTCAATGGCAATAATACTCAGAAATTTCCCATTAATTGGGGCAATTACTGACAGTATTCACAGGCATCAGTCCAAGAATAAGACTTTTGATCTGTACAATTTCACTTTAAAGGGTCAGGATGGAAAAAAATATGAGGCAGGACGAAGTGTATCTCTGAAGCAGTGCATGAGAAAAGAACTACATGATGTTCCCTGGCATTTCTAACACTTGGTCCCTGGCTGCTCTGTTCTGAGACCATATATAAAATTAAGACAAAGAGCGACTTTCTGACAAAACAAATCAATGCAGCTGGCTGGTCTACTGGAAGTGTGTCTTTATGCACTTTCCTTAGGACAAAAGATTTCTTGGGTCAATGGACTCCCCTACCAATATGGAGTGAACAAAGAGAGGGAAGACTAAGCCCAAAACCATCTTAGGAAGCTTGTACATTTACAGAGGGATGTGTCTAAGAAGAAAAGGACTTAAATTTCTAAAGGAGGCATGGATAGAGTTTCAGAACCTATACCCAAGACAGCAATCTAGAACCTTCCTGATAAACTTGCCTCTAAATCCACAAATCCTTTACTCTTTAATTTTATTTTTCCTTAACTTGAGGAATGCCCAGTCTGTATCTTCTACACAACTTCAGAAGTTTTTAGGCCAGAACATTAAGGTAAAGTGAAGTCATGGCTGGTTTACACTCATGCTAGACTGAAAAGTGATGTTCTTAGTGCATACATGATCAAATATTTGAGTGAAGGGCATCAGGAGGCAATATTCAGTTTTGAGTCCAGTGTTTAGAGTATTTAGTTAAAATATTCCCACTCCTGAAACATAATCCTGGAAACAAAGACTGTTTATGCACATTGAACTTCTCACCTTATAAAATATATATGCAGCTATATATAAGTGATCCAAAAGTAAGATTCAGCGCTTCAATGTTTTTGCTGTTCTTCTGCCTCTGTGAAATATCAATCCTTTCCTGACATTATCAGAGCATAAAACAAGAGGACCAGAAAGTTCCCTTGCCCAGAGTATCCCATAGTCTATTTGCAAAGTTGCTCTCCTGATAAGAGGTTTTGAAATCTTTCACCCAAACAGATCTGATTTTCTTCAGCTGTTAGTTCCTGTTTGTAAACTTTAGCTACAGGGTCATTTAACAGGTAGATGTCAAAGGTACCCATTCATGGTTTCAGAGAATACTTTCACTGTCATACTTTTTGGTGTCTGCATCCTTTATTAGACAGAGCACAGAATTTTTAACATTAAAGTCTAAGGAATAGTTGTGAAGTGCTGCTGATGCAGCTTTCCTTCTGCCGTTCCCCTTCCCTCTCTAACAGAGCTTTCTTGCTCTGTCTATTAATTAGGAATTCTGCTTAAAATAGATTCGCTCCATCAGACAGATGTTTACAACATGAGGTATTCCAAGCAAGAACTATGTGAAAGCTGTGATTTTCATTAAATTGTTCCTGATTATTTCATTTAATATTTGCTAAATTAATAAAAAGTCTGGTAAGCAGTATTGGAATATTTAGTTTAGCGTATAAAATAGTCTAAGTTAGACCCTGGAGTTAAAGGCTTAAAATGTTTATGAACACATTTTATGCTATCACACATATACAAACAGACAGTTTGGGCACTGAGCATGAGAAGCTTTACTAATTCCCTCCCAAATTCTATTGCTTTTTATATCTGCTCAAGGACACTGCAAAGGAGGTTTCTCTTCATTTACAGTTCAATATTTATGAGATTGACCTACAGTAACCATGTACTATGTAAATGGACGAATGGGGAGAGCTGGGGTGAGACTGTCTATTCTGACTTTGCTGGAAGATTTTTTTCTCTTTCTATTCTCTTTGAAATTTTTTTTTTTTTAAAAAATCACTGATTAAGAGGCATTCAGTGAGTAAAACCACATAATTCCACTACCATTCTTCCTTATTCTGAATGTTTCTGTTTCTCAGATGGGTTGAAATGAAAATTTCTTTAATTTTTAGAGATTTGGGAAACAGTTTTCTTCTAAGTACTGGTAAGCTCAAACACAGATGTGGTGTTAAAAGCTGTTGTTGTTACATGTAGTGCAGTCAGTCATCAGGAAAGGGTTAAATGACATTCAAAATCAAAGTTTAAATGGTTTCTGGTCTGGTTAAGTCACTGTAAATGCCTACATTTAACAGCACCACGAGACAATGAGATCTGAGTATCAGCTGGTGTCTGCGCTTCACCTTCCATATGATGCAAATACACCCCAGAAAACAATTTAGAGCATACTGCATATGGAGAACCAGAAGTGACATGGGGTTCCAATTACAGTAAAAAGAACCACATGTCTAATTAAATATATATGTTTTCTATTGATCTCCACACTAATTGCTGAAAACAGATGCACATGTTTCATCTAAGCAGCAATTAGCTATGGGTAGCTATAATCTGCGATTCTCCCCCATACATCTTTTTCTCACCTGCTGCTCATCTTACCCGTTGTGGAAATACTTTTTTTTTTTTTTTTCCCCAAGCTATAGGTTTCTTTTAACTTGGAATAAGCATGAATTCTCATGCTTGTTCATATGTCCTATATAATTAGCTTTCCCTGGTAGAAAGAAATAAGCAAGTATTTTAAAAAGTAGTGATATGACATTTCTCCATTTCTTAAAGATTTCCTGAGGGTGGTGCTAAGCACATTATGAAAATTGCGCCTGCAATATCTGCCAAATTAGCAATACACAGAAATGCTGCAGATGTTTGAATGGAATACATTTTCTTGGGCATGTCTTGATGGGGAAGATTTCTGTAAAATTATCTCCCTAAAAATGTACAGAAGTAGGAGCAACAAAAGCTTTCAATGCATTTCCAGTTTTAGCAACACATACATCAAATTATCATCTTAATAAACTGCCCTTTTTTTTCAAGCAAAAATACAGATACAACCACAAGTCTTTTCATTATCCTAACCTAAGAAAAGTTATATCTCACTAGTAGACATAAAGTCAATGGAAAAGACTTTTCAGAAAGAAATTGCAGAAGAATATGAGTTACAAATTCTTAGAGTCGAACAAATGAACTCTGAAATCATCCTGCCCAGCTGCATTCTTAAATACATTGGGTTTTGCAAATGGAATTTTAAGTGATGTAGATTACATTCTGTATAGTGTGGTATCTTTAGCTGCAGTACTCCAGCTTAAAGCAAAGGTAATTTGTCCGTTTTTCTTCCTTTAAACTTGACTGTACATTAATGATTTGTCATATAGAGTTTTTTCCCATAATTTAAAAAATGATCTTTGTAGACATTGTGCTGTTGAACAACCTCATTCACTGAAAATTTTTGGAAAAATAAACAGCATAAATTAAGTAAATTCTTTAAAAAGTTTTCTGCTAAATTTTCAGTGAGATTTTTTAATAAAAAAAAGATACTACTTGGAAACATTCCCCCAGTAGATGATTTTTCTTTCAGTAGACCATGACATAGATGTGTAACTTCTTACTATCTCTCCCACCTTACATGGTCATTCCCCATTAATAATCAGAATTATTTTTGAATTTTTGAAGAAGGCACAAATTCTACCAACATCATTATCTAGAGAAATAGGCACACACTTTCCATGAAGTGTATACATATAGCAAGACATTTGTAACACGAGTGAGGATGGTGAAACTTGTCACTAGTCTGGTAAGATGGATTTTTAATATTACCTTTGTAATGGTAACAGACTGTTTTATTTGGCAATGTAGATTAATTTCAATAGCTGAATCTTTTATTATGGCCCTGAGACATAGAATTTGGAAAGGTTTAGTTACATTTTACATTTCAAGGAAAGATCTGAGTTCAATACTATCCTCACAATTTATTAAAAAAAAAAAACAAACCGGTTTCTTACTTCCCATTATGTAATGCTTTAAGGGATACATTTGAGAACCATTTTTATTCTTTTACCTAACTTTCAGAGTGGAATTTCCAAAATGAAAATAGATCAGGCTACTTTGTTATTGTACTCTGATGAAGACTTCCTTTTCTGAAACAATTAACTCCCTTTTGTTCTGTTTACATTCATGGGTCATATTGAGTAATGCCATCTGCTGACAGAAATACGGACAAGTGAGTCATACGATGCAAAAGCTAGGGCAGAAGATAAGAAATACTCCTGTTAAAGAAAGACTAAAGGCCAAAGATCCTGCCTCTGTCAAAGGTCTGAAGCTGGTATTTAGGGGAAGAATGCATGAAAACTGTAAGAATATGTGTCTCGTGTATCTGCAGTCTGTCTTGGAGGCACTTAATGTGCAAGATGCAGCATCCAGACCACGGTGCTTAATAGTCCTTGATGGATTTTTCTCTCAAAATTCTTCTGTAGGATGAATCTTTTTGATTCAGATAAATCTGGTAGCAATTTAGGATTCAGTACCAAGTGCATCTTGTGTTACTGCATACCATACTGTAATCGTGTGTGTGAAAAATAATGCCTTTAGCTGTTATTACACTTAGTATCTTTTCTTTGAGTGCTCCCACCCCATCCTTTCTTATGATAAACTGTTAATTATTTATTGCTCAATCATTCCTGAATTTCCAGACCATATTGAAAACTTTTTACCATCTAGAAGTTATATCTATACTTAGGAAAATCTCCTAGGATCTTCTATAAAATAATAGCTGAAAAGCCTACTTCTCTGCTTATGGGTGGGAAGTGCAAAATGAGGCAGCAATGCTGTGAGAAGAATGAGGACAACAGCAACTTCAGTAAAACTGAAAAGGCTATTTTTCAGGTCTTTACGAAAAGTCGTCATCACATGCACAAAGTTTTTTTCACCAGTGGTTGCCTTCTCTCTAACTAGAAGTGCAGTGTTGCATAAGTAAACCAGCAGAGTTTTGGTTGATAACATCTGACCTTAAAAGAATGGTTGGGGATTTTATTGATTTTTCTGCCTAGACTGCATTTACAGTTGGGATGATTAATTAATGAATTTCTAGTTCCAGAAAGAGATTATTACTACTTAAACTGATTAGCACAGAAGTATTTTATGGCTTTCCTGCAATTAATCTTTATAGCTAAACTGACATAGAGGTATCTTTTTCACTCTAGCATTTCTAGTTTGTACAGAAACAGTATTTGACTGATACTGATGTCAACTAAACAACAATACAATTATATCAGAAATGTAATGTATAGAATGTCATGGGACATTTGTATCATTTATTAGTAGGACAATATATCAATGGTACTGTGAATTACATATGGACCTCTTTGTCATATTCTGTATGGATACAACTTTGTGCACATTGTTGTGTAGATAGCATGGTGGCTTGCTGCCACATTTAGACAGTGAAGAAGTACTTAACTGAGCTGCAATACACAATCTCCTCATCACTGAGAAGAATTCCATGGATTGTTGGTAGTAATACAGAACAAGAATATGTACAAGAAAAAAAGAAGCTCTTTGGATCCTGAAAAATAAAAGGAAGAAGGAAATTGGAAGAGATGTTGAAATATCGCCAGGTTTAGTTTGAATCATCATGACTTGGTGCGGTGCTCTGTTATATCCCAATTAAATGTGCATTATACAACATTGTTTGTAGGAACTCTGCAATATTGGATAATGTTTCTGCATTTAAGAAAGAACAGAAAATTCCAAAAGCCTCTGCCCTTGGGAAACTGCCTTGCACTGACCTAATTACTTCATTAAGCTTGGATTCAATGGTTGATCCTAAAGCAGATAAAGCTGGAAACAGGAAAACAAGACTCTCCCTCTCTCCGTCTCTCTCACTCTGGGAAGAAATGCCATTAGGATGATGCTTTGTATCATAAAAAAGCATTCTTGCCATGTGTCTCTGTTCAGGAAATTGGCGTAGGTAACAAATGCGTTACACTCTGCAGAGCTGCAATAATTCATGAAAAAGTGAATAACCATAGTCTTCACTCTGAAGAAGGTGGCTGTAAACAGGAAGAAGGTTTGCGTTTTGTCTTTTTTTTATTTCAAGCACAAAGGAAAACTTGGAGAAAAGGAGAGAGCTGAAGCAGGAGAAAAGGAAGGAGAAGATGGGAGGAAGTGCTTGGGCTGTCAAAAAATGCAAAGTGTGAGGGAAGGGAGGGGAAAACCAGGAGCTTTCAAGAAAAAACTAAAATTTGAATCCCATCATAAATTACATAAGAAGGCATTGAACAAATCTGATGAGAAAAAAAATATATTTTCTTCCTTTAGGGACAAAAGACTGAAGAGCAAAGCAGGGGAAGAGCATGATATTTCTGTTGTCACTAACTATAGTGCAAGCCAGTCCCCAGCGAAAACAAATTCTTGATGTGACCATTCCAGTATTCTCTGAGTAATCTGAAATCTCTCATCAATTTTGGGATTAGCAGGATAGCAAAGGCTCTCAGCTTTCTCTCACTGTGCTTGCAATGTACCCAGAGGGTGCAGAATCTCTTTCACAAAGATTTCCAAATCTTTTTTGAAGATTACTGGGGGCTGCACCAAGAGCAAAATCGTGCCAGTGAAATAACTAGCTACAAAGTTCTTCACCTTATCTCTGACTTGTCCAAGCTTCCCCTTGCAGCCATGTGACCTTGATAAACTTTTGTCAGCCGTGTTGGAAATCCCCATACTGTAAAACCTGATTTTCACAGATATGTGTAACTAAATGAACTGTTAACCTTTGTGTTGAACTATCTATAGATTGCTATGATTATGGTCCTCACAGGAAGTACTTTTCTGAACTCTGTTTCATAGGATATATAAAAACAAAGGTTATAGCACTGCAGTGCTGATCTCCCTAGTGCCACAGCAGCTTGATATTCCTTTGCCTATGTGTCCGTATTTGCTCTCTTACCTAGAGTGTTGAAGTGGGAGCTGACATTTACCTGTCTGTCTGTCTGTCTGTCTGTCATGATTCCTAAGAATAGCTGGTCAAAACTTGGAATTTTTATCCTGTGAGAAAATTTGAAGTTTCTATAATTTTTTGAAGCTTCATGAGAAATAAGAATACCAAAAATCAGTTTTTCCAGGGCTGCTTCAGAATAAAGATTCATTTCAGAATCTCCAAACTTCACCTCAGGTGCTATTTTTGTTTCTGTATTGAAAGAAATATTTTAACTTCACCTCATACCATGCTATATATCTTACGGTCACTGCTTACCACTCCTCATACTGAGATGTTAAAAGATGACACTATATAATAGTTGAAATAGTCTATTCTATCTTTAAAGCCATTAAAGACAGCTGCTATTCACTGCCGATTGAAACATCTTATCTCATTTTATAGATCAAAGTGTATACTGTGACACTGACATTGCATGGCATTTGGATATTCTGAATAGATGGTCTTCAGATGATCCTTATGGATCTTGGATTTAAATTCCACTGGGAAGAAAATCATGATCCTGACTTTTTGTGGTTTTCAAATAATTGTAATCCTCCATGCAGAGGATAGGATCTTCCAGAGAAGTGTGCAGTAAACTGCAAAGGCTTCTTAACACTGGCACTGACCTTTTACTGATAGTTGGAGAGCCCAGTGAAATAACATCTTGTACATAGCCTCGCAGAAAGCTCTCAAATGTGGGGAAAATATGGACAGTAAAATAAAAAGAGGCTGGATTGGTGGCTGAATTTTTGTGTAGAGGTTTTGCAACCATAGTCCTCGCACTGGACTAAAGCTACCTTGACTGAATTTCCCCCACAAGGATGGTACTTTTGCATGATCCAGAAAAAGAGAATTTAAGTTCTACAGGTGGAGAATAATCATCAGTTTTGCTTCCAAATAAAATTAACATTTTGAATCCAGGCTGTATTTAGAAAATACATGGGGTTAAAAATTGAAGAAATCTCAAAATACCTTCAAACCATTGCTGTGCTAGCCAACTTTCTGCTGTATTTAGGACACAGACAACTCAAGGTTAAATAGACTTTAAATCATATTACTTACATCTCAGATGCAAGTAAAGTGGAATGATACTCTATTTTATTTTTTTTAATCAGAAGTGTGCTTAGGGATCTGCGTAAGAATAACCAGTCACCAGACTTCAGCCTGGCTGGGTGTAATATTATTGCAAAGGGCTGATGGCTGAAAATGCTCCGGAAGAATATGAGTAAACAACCATATTAATTCAACTTGTATAACTGTATATTCAGGATCCAGATGCTTGAGAGTGAACTATTAATGGCTGACTTGGCTTGTATATTTAATTGTATGCTGGATGTTTCATTCGCTGTACTCTGCTATCCATTTGGACTTGAGGCACAAACAAAAATGGGGTAGTTATTTTAATGTAATAAATGGAGACAATGAATAACAAACATACTACAGTCTCCTGCTTCCCCACTGTTTTCCAAGAACAGAAGTCTCCTGAGAGTAGGACACTTTTCTCTAATTTTCTAATCAGCCACATTTGTGGTTAGTTGAGCTGTTTCCATTTGCTACCATTTATTTTTATTATCCTTACACCCCCATGTAAAAGAGATATTCTGGGGGCGGAGAGGGTGAGTGGGTGGGAAGAGAGAGAGAGTTAAGGGGAAGCGAGAGACAGACAAAAAATAGACAATATCATATTGCAGAAATCCTGGTTCCCTGATGTCACAGCTTTAGCTCCAAACTGGTGCCATATCTTGGAAACAGACCTACTATTTTTTACCATATGAGTTGAGCAGAGTAAGGAATTTAGCTCAACTGAGAAATAAAAAGGTTGTTTGCTGTGACAAGCATTAATGTTTCATTGAAGTGTGCCCACTGTGTCCAGTGCCATTTCATAAGATAAAGGCAATGACATTGACACAAGCTTTTGTGTTTTAAAAGTCAAAGAACCACCCTGAAATATGTTTTAAAACTTGCCTTGTAAGATTTAGCTACAATAAGAACATTTAATTGCATTACTTCAGTACAAAAGGACATTAGCCAATGCACTTTCCAGTACTATGTGTAGACATTTGCAACTTCATAACATTCCAGCTCTTGTAGAAGTAAATAAGTTTTGTATGATCCTTGTATAATTATTTTAGTATTCTGGAGGTAGCAATCATCAAAAATAAATAGTTGTGGAAATTTGTTTAAATACAGGCTGCAATTGAGTCAGTTGGACTTGAAGTTGTGTTTCATTCACTTCCTGTGAAACTTTGAGTTCATTTTATCTGCAAAGTTATTTATGGGATGAGAAGCTGTCATGATTATGTGCTCACAGAAGTGCTTATGCCAGAGGTATGCAGTGGTCATTAGAAACACTTTGTGGGTTTGGAAACCATTCAGTGGGGACCAATAGGTAAGTCACAAAGAGAAAATACAGATACATTTGCTGAGTCAATTGCTTGCTAATAATAGTTCTCCCTGCTCTAGCGGCTTATCCCTTGCTTTGCACGTATTGCTAGTTAGGCTTGGATTACACATAAACACAAATGTCATGACCCGTGTGTGTCAAAAAACTGAGAAGATGCTATCCTTGTAACTATAGCTTTAAGCTCTATTTTCATAAATACAGGGAAGCAAAAATAGAATCACCATGGATAAACATGTGAAGATGTGAAATCCTCACGAGCACAATGGGGCCCCAAGGCTGTAGCATCAGCCAAACTCTGCGTTTTGGTCTTTTGAAGGGTTAGTTGCTAGCTGGGCCCAAAATTTAGTGGCTGACTGGGCATTTGTGTAGAGATTTTTCTGTAAGGGTGGGCCTGATCATAACCTATTTCTGCATGATCTGGTTACATTATCAGCTTTCAGGAGAAAGGAGATGATAAATTTGTGCCTTGAATTTCAAGTCAAGGATCAGTGTCCAAATGAACTGGGCATGACAGGCAAAAATATAGGTAGGTAGATAAGTATGTCATTGATGGTTTGACTGATCGATCACTGCTACATCAGAGCACCCAGAAGAAAATCATGCAAACACCTGCTGCATATGTATATAAATACCACACAATCCTGATCATGAGTTCTCTGAGGCAGTGAATTTATTTTAGGTGGTAAAAACCAGGCTGCATAACCTAGAGGAGAGACAGGTGAATGGGAGTTTGGGAGGACAAGAGTAATGATGAAATTAATAAATTGTCCTCAAAGAATGTCAGACACAATTGATACAACTCAAATAATAAAATCTCATCTTCTAAGAAGCACAATCCTTACCTTTCTATAAAAATAGTGCAATCCTGCCATGTTACAGGAAAATCTAGGAGTATAGAGGCAGATCTAAAGAAAATTTAATATAACTTTTTCTTTTAAGGAGTATTGAACTAAGGCCTATGTTGATGGGGCAGAGGACTGAAGTGTCTGAGAGACAAATGTTGAACAGAAACCGTGTTTAGATGATTACTGTTATTGCATCTGCAGAGACCATACTGTTTTCCTTCCAGTTACTACTATGCAGACAATTACATAGAGTTTATTAAACAGTTTTCCAAGTTAGTCCCAATTTATTAGTGTAAATGTTTGATTCACATTCTGTTAGCTTTCATATGAGTCAAAGCAAAACTCTGTGATCTGCGAAAAAGCAACAATTCTCTCAGTGTCAGAACTTTGAAAAATAACATTTTAAATGAGCGGTAGTACTCAATATTGTTTGTGTTTTGTTTTGTTTTGTTTTGTTTTGTTTTGTTTTGTTTTGTTTTGTTTTTTTTCCCCCAGAAGGCAGGGGTGGGCATGGTAGAAGCTCTACCCTTGAATTGAAATTAAGAGTGATATTGTTTTATACCATCTTGCTTTCTTTAAAAATGTCAAAAGAGATCTGTCTGATAGTCCCACAGGTACTTCATGCATAGCATGCATAGCAATTTATCAGAATACTATTAGGAGTCTCGCTGGCTCTTCAACAGGTCTATGCAATCCTGTGCACATCACTTCATCCCATTGATTTATTTCTTTTGCTATGATTTTTTTCACCAATCTATTCACATTGAAGGTACTGATACAGGAATTGTTTAATCATGGGGTCCTGATTACTACTAGGGCTCCAGGAACTACTACCACGCTATAGAAAATTATCTGCACAAAACACAACTTACTTAGCTGATAAAAAAAGACCACTGGGAAGAAGAGCAAATTAGATTTTAATATAGTTAACTTTTGATAAATTATACTTGAAGAAATACATTACATATAGTGTTTATGTTAGTTATATCTCTGCTTTTTTCTAAAGACAAGATAAGGAGTTTGGTATGTTTTGTAAGTATGACTTTCTCTTTACAGATCTTAACCCTGTAATTTCAGACAAGTGCTGAGATAGCATAAAGTTTAGAGCCCTCCATACTTGGTGGAAAACTAGAAAATATTTTCATAGGTACTAAGATCCCAAGGAACCATTTGGATGATCTAAAATCTCTCATAATACAGGTCCTAAACCTGTATTCTATAATGGTTGATTATTGATTATACCAACATTAAGATATACTACAGATTGTTAGGAATAGATCTGTTGAGTAATTGGTCCCCTCATCTGGTGCTAGGGATCTGATGCCCATGTTACATGTTTTGAGACTATTTATTTCAGGCTATCTCTAGCCTGGTTCAGTTAACTGAATGTCCAGTGATGGCTGGACCACATCAGCTCCACTCCTGGAGCATGTAATTGTTTAGTTTCATCCGAAACGAATCCAGTTTCAGAAGTCCTAGAAACATTGCTTGCCAAAGTACAGCAAGAGGGGACAATCAGGAGACTGACTTCAGCACTCTTAATCTGAACAAAAATTACTATGTAAACATTTTTCCATTATATTTCAGGTACTGCAAAAAACCTCTTAGTTTCTGAAAACATGTGCTGCTAAGACAAATGCTGTGGGAGTTGCCATAAATCAACTGTCTATGGCAAAAAATCAAAATAACCTTTTCTAATACCAAAGAAGGCAGACCGCTTTCTGTGTTACTTACTTTTTAGCTTTGAAGAAGAAATAAACAAAGCATTAAGCCAGACTACCAGCTTCCCCAAAAGGTCATACCTGCCAGTAACATATCTTGGGGGAGCGAATTTCTCAGTACATCATGAACAAACCTGTGCTGTAAACATCAAGGTCCCTTCAGATGTTAAAACCCAAAATTGTTGGGGATTTTGTGGAATTATGAACTCCCAACAATAAAGTGGATTTTATGCCTGGCAGGTTAACAACATAGCATACTAGTGAGTCCCAGTAATGCGACGTTAATTGTGCTCTCTCTGGTCTACCCCTAAAATTCCGAAGATTTTAAGCTAAGCCCACTCCACCCTGGTTCACAGACTGCTTACGTAAGCTGCTTGAGAATAGCCATACCACTTCTGCTTGTGATTCTCATACATTAAGCAGCATCTGGCAGGGCCATAGCTTCACAAAAAATGTGAAGGTGAATGGGTGGTTTGGTGCTGGAAGCCTTAGACAGGAGTTAGGAAATCTGGATTCATCCTCTTGCTCTGCCACAGGGTTTCGTGTCAATCCTGGATTCGAAACCTCAAAGATTCAAGATTTCTTTCATCCTCACATTAGAGCTTTCTTCTCTTTTTGAATAAAAATTTTCCAGACTTAGACCTTACCTTCATCGTCCATCTCTGGTAGAAATAGGAAAGAAAGAAACCAAAAAGAAGTGTTAAGAACTATTTAGTATCATTCCTCCCCTGGAGTACCTTTGTATCTATCCAGCATGACTTGGGGATATTGTCCTTTTTCAGAGGAGATTTTAAGCTGACACTGTAATAATTCTTGAGTTTAGTGATTTCATGCATTTTTCCACAGGACGAGAGATGTAATTGGTTCATTTGGCTTATTTGCAGCTCTGCAGCACAGCACCTACTGGCAGCTAAGTCATCAGAAGACGCTCACGGCTCCTTGCAACCTTCGAGGAAATTCTTTTCACCAGGGCCATAATGGCCACAAGGATGGAGACTAGAAAAGATATACTGAGTTATCCAGAAATTTAGTGACAAGCAGAATATAAACCCATGAAAGGAAGGGACGTATCAGTTGTCAAGGGTCCATTATCTGGACTGTCCCTTCCTAAGCTATGGGCGATGGTTTCATCTCGACCAGCAGCTAAATAGTTACTTTATACAAAGCCTGTCTTCTGGTTTGGCTCAGAAAACTCAAATTTCATGTATTTGTCCATCAAAAAAATCTCATAATAAAAAGTTAATGTGGTTTATTTTCTTCAGCTGCACTGGATTATTCAAAGACACTTAGGCAACTGCCACTTTTCTTAGTGTTTAAAGGATGTGTGCAGTTTGCTAGGCACATGGTGAAAGATAGTATGTAAAAATGTTATTACAAAGCTAGAGCAGTAGCCTTTCTAGCAGAGGGGCTAACCACTAGGTGGTTTTGCTGGGATATTTCAATTACGAGAAAAAATGGTGCTAGACTTGGCCATCTTTGAAGGAGCTCTAGTTAGATTGAAACAATACTGCTAAATTCTAGCAATGGAAAGCACAGACACAGTAGAAATGTTGCACCTCTAATGTGGTTGGAACAGCAGAAAAAGTCCTTGACTCCTAATAAGTTCTAAGGCAGAGGCATATGGCAAAAATGTACAAAATCCTTTTCTCTTGGACATACAACGAAACAAACACTTTCTTAGCCTTCAGCCAACACCTCCACCCTGAAGCCCACTGTCTCCAGACAGGCTTTTGCAAGCTTTTCTGAAGCTCCCTTCTTTCCCTACTTCTCTGCGCTCCAACTGAAAAGCTGCTTTTCTGCATATACAGTTGAGTAAAACAATATTAAGCAACAACTTTCCACACAGATCCTCTGAACTAGTATTATACTTGGGGTTTTATTTGTGGAAGCATAGCCTTAGCTCTCTCTTTCAGCTACCTAAAAAGCAGGCTGAATTCATTAGTTCTGGTGAAAGATAAATCCAGTTTAGCTTCATTTTTTTTGTTCCAATAGGTCTAAAAGGGACACACCTAAATCATCTATTCAAACAAAAGGAAGAGAAATAACTTAATAGATATCAATGATGAAAAATAAAGCACTGATATACATGCAGTCTTTTCTGGAAGTGTTTCACCTTGTCATAATTCAATTCCTGTCCAAATTACTTTTTTGAGTGTGTTCCAAGCCCCGTGGTTCCAAGCCCCAGTTATTAAGGAAGGGCCATGCTCAGTGTATCTCTAAGAAACCAGAGTTTCTGTGAAATTTGCTAGCTGAAATGTATTCTGTCCTTACTATTCACTGTTTTGTGACACTTTCTCTTTTTACTGGAAAATCTTGCAGCAATACTTCCAATTTTCAGCGGTGAAAAAGGTGAAGAAAAAAAAAAATGCCCAGAAGCCCTGTCTTACAAGCTTCTTAAATTTTGGATTTGTTTCTCTGGAGGTTTTCCAGAAGGAAAGTAAGACATATATTTTTAGCATATGCCCAAATGTAAGTACTGGACTACATTTCATGTATCACAGTCCTGCTTTCTGTAAACTATGTAGAAAAAGGAGCACAATGCTTAACAGGCAGTTAAAACTCTGATTATGGTTAATGTTTCTATTATCCAAGCAGAGCCTTGTAAATCCAGGATCCATACAACTTCAGTTTTCAGATCTGTGTTTAAATTTATCTGATGCGAGAATCTCTGCAGCTTTCATTCACTAGTGCCAATACCATTTCCACAGCCTCTTGGTATCTGAATGGATAAGTAGCAACAAATATTTGTAGGTAGCTATAGTTCAGCATGCTCTTTCTCAAAAATAGCCTAGCACTTTGACAGCTACATGTTCTAATAAAACTTCTTAAAATACCGCCGCATATGGAGCCCTACTCCCTTAAGACAGATCATCTTTGGCAACGCAAGCACTGCCCTTCCTGCTCCAATCGCTCTAGCTGGACCTGTAGGCTTCACACACTGTAGATATTTTTCCTTTGTTCGGACAAGGTCTTTTACCTAGAAATACCCATTTTAGAGCCATCCTAGGGAAGAATATCCCTTTTAAACATCTCAGGTGCAACTACCTGTCTTACTGATTGCTACTTTTGTCTCATTTCTTATAATCTTACTTTAACTCCTGTTTCCCCCAGAAACCCTGAGATCCTGGTGGGATGCTGAATTTGAGAGCAGTTGCTTTAGCCAACAAATCTGCTAGTCTCACACTGTCTGATTAAATATATCACTTTCTTTAAAGAATCCATCTTGTGATATAAGTGCTCTGTCAAAGCACCGTAGATATAACTCTGATTACTGAGATGAACAATCTGGTCTCATGCTAGGACCAGTGTCAGGTTTTAGCCAAATACGACTATCATAGTACATCTTCACATTGCTTATATTGAACACGGGATTTATCACTCTGTGAAAGCAACATGAAATACAAGTCATATCAGGTGTATCTAGGAGTAGCCCTGGAGCCGCCTTTGAATTTTCAAGGACATCTAAAGAAAACAGCTGCAAAGGCAAGGACATCTGTGAAGTAGATTAGCTGGCTTAGCATGGGGTGCCTAAACACAAACCTTTCTAACATCCGTACCAGCCATCTGTTACTCAGCCATTCTAGCCTGCTACTGATTGTCGCACACAAAGCTGGATGATAGCCAGCTCTGTTTAATCATGCATTATATCATAAACCTTCTGATCCAATCTTTTCCCATCTCTGCTGGTGCTTTATAACACACCACCACTGCACGTGTGGTATGAGCATGTAACAGTCAGCTCTGCAGAGGAACTCCCGGACTTCATTTTATATGGATCCATCCAGCTCATCCAGACTGCCTCAGGACATATCTGTGGAATCTCACTGTTAACAAGGATGGTCTTCATTAGTGGTAACTAACTTGTAAGTTTGTTCACTAGCAAATATAAACCTTCTGATTTTAACCTGCCACATATGGCCCCTGGCAAGTAAGTCATGCCAAGGTTGCATTAGAGCCTACATTCCTATGTGGTCCTCTCTCAGGACTACAACAAATTAGCAGTCTGTCTTGACAAGACGTATATTAACCTGAAAAAAAGAAGACAAAGGTTGCTTGAAATCACCCCACACCAGCTTCAACAACCCATGGAGAACACTAAATTGCATTTATACAGTTAAGCATAAAGCAGTCTTTGTTAAAGACTGCTTTTGCTTCCAATAAATTGCTACAGGAGCCCAGTTTCTGGTCTGAACTATTTTTGCAAGATGCGTGACTGATGTTAATCTTAGTTATTCCAGTGCCATATACACTAATGGAGACTGGTAACAGGTAAGTACTAAAGCAGAGGAAATAGTTTATGTAATATACTGGGGAAAAACTGAATTGCAGTAAATGTAACATATAACCCATTAGTTAGTCTGTTTACCTTGCACTGGACACAGTCTTTACTTGTGGAACCTCTAAATGCATTTTAGCTGATAGGGAGCTCAAAAACAATTGTAATAGAATTGTGCGTGCATGTGTACCATTTAATGAGAATTTAAGAGAACAATATCATGCAAAGCAATTAGCAATTAGCAAAGCATTAGCAAGATAGTACAAGACAAGCATATTTAGTTCTTATATGTTGGAAAACAGAAAAAAAAAAGGCATTCTGTCTCCTATATGCCCTTTGGACACTCATACCTGTCTCTGTGATTTAAGGGTGAACCAGGGAACTGCATGGGGCTGACACGAAGATGCAATATGCCTCCCAGTTTAATGGGTTGTGGTGCCAGACTTGATGTGAGCATACCTACCATCTGCATTTAGGGGAAGAGGGAAATAAGATCCAGGAAGATTTTACCAACTTATAAATTTCTGGTGGGAAATGGGCCTCTGTATCTCCAAGGTAAGAGCCACTAGTGATCCTTACAATAATGAAGATTTGGATATGTCACTTCATTTTACAGTCAGTCAACTAAGTTAAGTCTGTAATCAAAATTAATGTGCAGTGCTGTATGAGCCTTCTCCAATTCTGGGATCTATAAAAAGCATCTCAGTATTATCATCTGTTATGATAATATTAAATCTTTTGGAAAATGGTCTGGGGAGCAGAAGGAGAGATGATTCAGAAGCAGGAGAGATGTTTCAGAAGATTGCAGAGAGAGACAATGATTTTTTCCTGTAATCACATTTGTATATTTGTTCAGCCCTGCTGCACGTTTCTTTTGCAAGCTGCGTGACAGCATGCCAAATTGCCTTCCTTATGACAATTCCCTCCCCTCACACATTTCCCTTCCCTGACCCAGAGACACCAGTGATCCCAGACATAGAGGAGAGCTAGTCCTCTCCGGCACTTTGGTGGGCAGGGAAAGGAGTGCCCTCCATCAGGGTGGCAATGGGGGTGTGAGGTCTGCCTCGCAGTGGTCAGTGACGTGTAAAGAGCTCCGTCATTGCTCTGGACCAGGGCCAGTGGGGGCTGAGGCATTGCAGGGTGTTGAGACTCAGGTCAGAGCTCTTCTGAAACATCTGGGTAAGATGGAGAGGTGGCAGCAGTTACTACCCAGGTGAAACAAGTATGTTAGAACTGGCACCTTAAATTTTTCCCTTTTCAATACTCCCAGTGCTGACGTATCATCAAACATAACTTATTCTTACGTCATTTAGCCCCTCTTCCATTCATTCTAGACACAGGAACAAGACACATGCTTATGTATTTTATTGCAAAGGACTGCAACACCAGCTGAACATTGCAGGAGCCGTTAGAGTCCACTTGAGTGTCCTCAGAAGAAATCCTCTGATGTGCTACACCAAGCTCTTCTTTAAGAAGTGCCTTTATAAATCTATCCTAAAGACCCAGAGATACAATCAGACTTCTAATTAGACTTTGACAGACACTGAAAGAACTTTTACTGCATGTGAAGATTAAATAAGATGTTCTTTGTCAAGTTTTTTTTCTATTTAAGTGCACTGGATGAAAGACAGGAAGTTTCTCTAGTTTTGTATTTTCGTACAGTAGATTAGAGAAGAGTTAGTTCTGAATTTCCACTTAAAATGTCCCTTGGAATGCATAGCTAATTTCCTGCAGACATGATTCTCGGGCTTTTATGTAGTGTTGCAATAAATCTCTCAAAAATCTGTCCAAATAACTTTCAGGCATATGATTTTTTCCTTCCTTTGCCTTTTTAAGTTCTCTTTTTGAATACAAGCATCAAGGTAAAGTCACAAGGAGGAACTTACTGTGGTTCTGCTAGATAATTACTTATAACTTTTTATACAGATTTTCTCAAGAATATTATACAAGATAAAATGCAAACAATAATGTAGAAGACCTCCATAACAGCATTCAGTAGTACTGAATTTATCAGAAAAGGTAGGGGTGGTTACATACTAGACAACTGTGTTAGATGTTTGGGATGACAGTGGTCCCAGACATCTCTATTTTGTCCTGGAAAACCATGATATAATAGAGCATGAAAATCCCATGAGCCATCTACATAACTTCACTGTGTGAATACCATGACAATGTTATGACGGGATTCTCCAAACTGGATTCCTGCAAAACATTATGGCCACTCCAACTGGGGCTCAGAAATTATAGCGAGTGGAGAATCAGGCACCTTAATGCATCCACTTTCTGTGGTATACCCTTTTCACTCCTCCCAATTCAGAATTGTGGCATTAGTGTATATCTCTGCCTATTTTTATTTTCATATCCACTTCCCTTTACTAGTTTCTTACTCTGGCTCATCCTTTTTTTTTTTTTTTTTTTTTTGAGATTTGGTGAAGAACAGTTCCACATTTTGTTTATCTACTCTCTTCACAATTGTGTAAACTTTGAGCATATCCTGCCCCAGCCTTCTGCTCCACAGGCTGGAATACCAGCTGGCTTAGTCCCTCTGCAGAAGGCAGCTGCTTTATCCCTAAAGTGTTTTAGTTGAACTCTGCACCTTTGACTCTACTGTCTCACTGCCTTGAAGACCGGAGCTGCACACAATAATCAAGACATGCATGTACATGATTTTGTACAATGGCAAATTACTTCTCCAGTCTTCATCTCATTACTCCACTACACCTTCTTGGCTTTTTTGACTGCCATTGTAAATTAAGCAAAGATTTCTGAGGACTTGAAGTGATGACTAAAAAACCTCTTTCCTCAGTTGTGACTTCCACTTCCAAGTTTGGCATTGTATACCTATCCTTAGGAGCGTTACCTTGCATTTATCTGTGTCTACATTCTGTTCAGCTGCTCACTCCATTTTGCAAGGCCATTCTGGAGTTCATCACTATGAGTATGTCATCTGACTGGACAGAATTGCTTATTATTTCCTCCAGGATATTGACGAAGACATTGAATAAAACTTGCCCTATAGTAATCTCAAGTAGAAGCCACTAGGAACTCTTCTGAGAACTGATCACTAAGACGCCCTTTGCTTTCTGTCCTTAAGCCTTTTTCAGTCCATAAAAGAACATTTCTGTAACTTTTCCTTTTTTCCCATGCACAAGAAAATTCTGCAAAACTTGAAAGTACATGTCAATTATTTATTGGCTAACATACACAGTAAATAAATACTACCAGGCTAAGCAGTAATACACTGTACACCAAAGAGACACCCAGTGAGCCTCTCCCAGCCCAGAAGGCACCAGTCAGATATCCACTGCCCCTTGGAATACACCAAACTTTAATCCTGCTGATTTTACTGTTTTACAAATCTCTGTTGTTTTGTTTGGGTTTTGTTTGGTTTGTTGGGTGGTTTATTGTTTGGTGGTTTGTTTGGTTTTGGTTTTTTTTTTTTTTTTTTTTTTTTTTTTT